>OY856410.1:1251467303-1252012303 GCA_963693085.1 Alisma plantago-aquatica | reverse complement strand
AAGTAACACCATGACACAACAAGTAACTAACCGAAACCGGAAGTAACAATAGGACACAAAAAGTAACTATCGAGAAGGATAGGGCGGATGGGGCCATGTACACCACCTGCAAAGAATGTGAGGATTGGGCGGCCTGAAGCATATTACTGGGACAACTATTCGACATAGAAAGTAACTCCAGGACACAAATAGTAAGTATATGGTACAAAAAGTAACTATTTGACACTAAAAGTAACACAAAGACACAAAAAGTAACTTTATGGTATAAAAAGTAACTATCACATGACGTAAAAAGTAACATCATAACGTAAAAAGTAACTATCTGCGACGACGTTACTTTCTGTGTCCGATAGTTACTTTTTGTGTTCGATAGTTACTTTCAGTGTCCGATAGTTACTTTCTGTGTCTCGATGTTACTTTTAATGTCATATAGTTACTTTTCTTACCGTACAATTACTTTTTTTGTCCTAATGTTACATTCAGTGTCCAGATAGTTACTTTTAATGTCATATAGTTACTTTTCTTACCGTACAGTTACTTTTTTTGTCCTAATGTTACTTTCAGTGTCCAAATAGTTACTTTTAATGTCATATAGTTACTTTTGTTACCGTACAGTTACTTTTTTTGTCCTAATGTTACTTTCAGTGTCCAGATAGTTACTTTTGTGTCTTAGCATTACTTTTAATATTCAATAGTTACTTTTCTTACCATATAGTTAATTTTTGTGTCTTGGTGTTACTTTCAGTGTCAAATAATAACTTTTTGTGTCATGATGTTACTTTTGATGTCAGATACTTACTTTTTGTACCTTTAGTTACTTTTTGTGTTTCAGTGTTACTTTCGGTATTGGATAGTTACTTTTCATACAATATAATTACCTACTGTATTTTGATGTTACTTTCATTGTCAAATAGTTACTTTTTGTGTCTTAGCGTTACTTTTAGTGTCCAGATAGTTACTTTTTGTATCTTAGTGTTACTTTTAGTGTCAAATAATTACTTATCACCATTAATCATGTACATCTTACGGAAAACTTAAAAATAGATACAACAATACAGATCATTGGATCAATGATTCAAATGTCATAGTGGTTGATACTAGATATTGTTGCAAATAAAAATTATAAAAACCTGAAGTATCCAGTCATATTGAACTTCTGAAATATAGATTCATATTCTCCTACAATACATAATCAGAACAAATATGAACCAACGAAATGTGGCCTTCGAATACAACACAAATATCCTACTATGTTAAGAACAACTACATAGAAATATAGTTGAAAATATATACCAAGTTAACGGTTCTGCAATACTAACTTCTAGTTATAGGCATGTCATAATTGGCTATTTTGTAATCGATTGAGACAATTGGTAATAGCCAATGATCAGCTCATGTAGAGCCCATCATCACATGTTATGCAGATCGTACGATGATCATACTAGCCATTGCCAAAATATTAAATAATCATCAGATTGGCAACATTCAATCGAAACCATCAATGAAGATAAATAAGGCATCGATTCAGATTGGACATGTCATCTTCTGTACCGTGAGCGTGAACTAGATTTTGATGTTCAAGAATGCAGCATTTGATGTCTTGTAGATTTTTACAACTACGAATTGCACTAACATTTAGGACAAACTACAGATTCAGCTTCCCAAGTACAAGAGTCGAACACCTTCCGGGAAGAGTGTTGACAACACTGGCTTTACAATCAAACAAAAATCCAGAGTTTCTACTGAAATCCCTGTCATTAAGGTTCATATTCAGGACAAGTAAGGGGATTGACATGCAGAAGAGGAGTGTCTCGCTGATCTCCTCCTCCTCCTCTTCCTCCGGCTCATTCAGCGACTGCTCCAGTGACCGGTCGGGCGACTTGGCATCCTCCTCCGCCGCAGCAGCCTGCAACCTCGCCCGCTGCATCCTCGTCTCCTCCACCGTCGCGGACGCCTCCTCCTCCTACACCGGCGATCTCATCCGCGGCCTGGTATCCGACCTCCGGCTCATTCAGCGATTGCTCCAGTGACCGGTCGGGCGACTTGGCATCCTCCTCCGCCGCAGCAGCCTGCAACCTCGCCCGCTGCATCCTTGTCTCCTCCACCGTCACGGACGCCTCCTCCTCCTACACCGGCGATCTCATCCGCGGCCTGGTATCCGACCTTGAGTCCCCAGGCTCGTCCCACGACTCCTAGCGCCGTGCGACCATGGTGCCCTCTTCCTCCAGCTCATTCACTGACTGCTCCAGCGACCGGCTACATCCCCGAAACCAAGTGGATCATCAGGGATCGCATCATCGGCGTGGTACAGGACCATCCGACCCTCTCCATGGCCGACCCCTTCACCTACGATGAAGGGTCAACGACATACCTTCTCAAGGTCTTCGGCGTGCTCTTGTTAAAGAAGCTGGCCCAATCGACGTTCCCGGCCGAGAGGGAAAAGGATCGCACGAGGCTTGAGAACGGTGAACATGGGTTGGTGATCACGCGATCGTGGTTGGTGGAGCTTGCAGGTGATCGGGCGCGCGGCATGGATCGGCGGCGTCACGGGTTTCGAACTGATGAGCCGGCGTCGGCAGAAAATTGTAAACCAAAGACGGAGATCGTTTTGGCTATTTACTATTGATGCCACCGCGTCTGTAAAACGGGTAGATATGATAAGGTACCCGCGCGGGCATTGAATAAATCCCCATATATATATATACATACCTATATATATATATACATACCAATATATATATATATATATATATATACATATACATACCTATATATATACATATGTATATATGTAGATACCTATATATATATGTATATACCTATATATATATGTATATACCTATATATATGTATATACCTATATATATGTATATACATATATAGATATATAGGTATATATATATATCTATAGGTATATATATATACACACACACATATATATATATATATATATATATATATATATATATATATATATATATATACATACCTATATATATATATATACATACCTATATATATATACATACCTATATATATATATATATATACATACCTATATATATACATACCTATATATATATACATACCTATATATATACATATATATATATATGTAGATACCTATATATATATATGTAGATAGCTATATGTATATACCTATATATATGTATATCCCTATATATATATATACATATACATACATATATATATATATATATATATATATATATATATATAGAGAGAGAGAGAGAGAGAGAGAGAGAGAGAGGCTAGAATACACTCGAGTGTACGGATCGCACGAATAAAACTAATTTGAAATGCATAATTTTTGCGGTCTTCATAACATGAGCTATACATATCCAAATGTGCTCAGATTTTTCGTATGAGTTGTTCATGAGATGTTTAAGAAGATCAACGGATTAGATTTTCAAAAAAAAATATTGAATCATGAAAAACTACTTGAGTGTATTCCGCTCCGGATATATATATATATATATATATAGTCAGGCTAGAATACACTCGAGTGTATCCGGAGCGGAATACACTCAAGTAGTTTTTCATGATTCAATATTTTTTTTGAAAATCTAATCCGTTGATCTTCTTAAACATCTCATGAACAACTCATACGAAAAATTTGAGCACATTTGGATATGTATAGCTCATGTTATGAAGACCGCAAAAATTATGCATTTCAAATTAGTTTCGCTCGTCGATTTTGTTGCCCTCGGATGAGTGACTTACACATCCAAATGGGCTCAAAATTTGTATGTAGCCTATTTATAGTATGACGGTGAAGATCAACGGTTTACATTTTACAAAAAATAGTCTTGATATGCAAACACACTTGAGTGTATTCGTGCGATCCGTACACTCGAGTGTATTCTAGCCTGACTCTCTCTCTCTCTCTATATATATATATATATATACCTATATATATAGGTATATATATAGGTATATATATATATACCTATATATATATATATATATATATATATATATATATATATATATATATATAAGATTTATTCGTTACCCGCGCAGGTAGCTTGATTTTTTGCTACCCGCACATCCAAAAGTGTAACTATATGGTATACAAAAGTAACTCTAAGATCAAAAGAGTAACTATATGGTACACAAAGGTAACTGTGAGATCAAATAAGTAACTGCGTAGAAAATATACAATCAGTAAATATATTGACGTGTTTTTTTATTTTAGTGGGGCAAATGATTTTATTTTTGGATGAAATTTTTTGGGGAGCTAGATAAAATGCTCCTCTACAATTGTGATTTTTTTTTTTTTGAAAAAGTGTGACTGGAAGGGTGGGCGGATAGCTACCCGCGCGGGTATTAAAGATGAGCCCTATATATATATATATATATAGAGAGAGAGAGAGAGAGAGAGAGAGAGTCAGGCTGGTGTACACTCGAGTGTACCGGAGGCACCGTACACCTCAGTCATTTTAAAGATGCAATAACTTTTTGAAAAATCTAAACCGTTGATCTTCTTAATATCTTAAGAACATACCATATAATAAATTTTAGCTCATTTGGACACTTATAGGTCGTGCATCTAAAGGATGCAAAAATCAGGCATTTCAAATTAGTTTTGTGCGTCGATTTTTTTGCCCTTGGATGAATGACTTACACTCATCCAAATGAGCTTAATTTTTGTATGTGGTCTATTATTATTGTAACCATTAAGATCAATTGATTAGATTTTAGAAAAACATGGTCTAGATAGGCAAACACCATTGGGGTGTACGGTGTGATCTGTACACTCGAGTGTATTCTAGCCTGACTCTCTCTCTCTCTCTCTATATATATATATATATATATATATATATATATAGAGAGAGAGAGAGAGAGAGAGAGAGAGAGAGAGAGAGAGTCATGCTAGAATACACTCGAGTGTATTCAGAGCAGAATACACTCAAGTAGTTTTAATGATGTAATTTTTTTTCAAAACTCTAATCCGTTGATCTTCTTAAACATCTTGTCAATAGCTCATACGCAACATTTGAGCACATTTGGACATTTATAGGTCATGTTATAAAGACCGCAAAAATTATGCATTTCAAATTAGTTTCACGCGTTGATTTTGTTGCCCTTGGATGAGTGACTTGCACTCATCCAAATGGGCTCAAAATTTGTATGTAGCCTAGTTATAGTATGACGGTGAAGATCAATGGTTTACATTTTTCAAAAAATAGTCTCGATATGCAAACACACTTGAGTGTATTCGTGCGATCTGTACACTCGAGTGTATTCTTGCCTGACTCTCTCTCTCTCTCTCTCTATATATATATATATATATATATATATATGTATATATATATATATATATAGGGTAACGATCCTGTAAGAAACATATCTTGGTGAGAGCATGAGAGGCATTTGAATAGCTCTCCACAAAGTTCAATTTTTCATAATCCAACCATATAGATTACAAGTATACCTTAATATTTACCTTCCTACAAAATTTAATCACCACCAATTTGCAGATCACTCACAACAAGATAATATTTTTCGACGCTCTATATTGAATTTCAGGTTGACCGTTGGATGTAAAAAGTGTATATTGTACATATGAACATGTAAACAATGTCTAATTGTAATAATTTTTTGTGAGTAGGTAAATAAAATGATGATTTTTCAATCTATACGGTTGGATTTTACAAAACAGTTCCGAATTTGTAGTTATTCAAATGCCTGTCATGCTCTCACCGTAGGATGTTTCTCACTGGATAACTACCCTATATATATGTATATATATGTATATATATATGTATATGTATATATATATGTATATGTATTTATATATATAGAGTCAGGCTAGAATACACTCGAGTGTACGAATCGCACGAATACACTCAAGTGTGTTTGTATATCAAGACTATTTTTTGCAAAATGTAAACCGTTGATCTTCACAGTCATACTATAATTAGGCTACATACAAATTTTGAGCCCATTTGGATGAGTGTAAGTCACTCATCCAAGAGCAACAAAATCGACGCGTGAAACTAATTTGAAATGTATAATTTTTGCGGTCTTCATAACTTGAGCTATACATATCCAAATGTGTTCAAATTTTGCGTATGAGTTGTTCACGAGATGTTTAAGAAGATCAACGGATTAGATTTTCAAAAAAAATATTGCATCAACAAAAACTACTTGAGTGTATTCCGCTCCGGATACACTCGAGTGTATTCCGCTCCGGATACACTCGAGTGTATTCTTGCCTGACTCTCTCTCTCTCTCTATATATATATATATATAGTCCGGCTAGAATACACTCGAGTGTACAGATCATGCTGTACACCCCAATGGTGTTTGCCTATCTAAACCATGTTTTCCAAAATCTAATCCATTGATCTTCATGGTTACAATAATATTAGGCCACACAAAATTTGAGCTCATTTGGATGAGTGTAAGTCACTCATCCAAGGACAACAAAATCGACGCACAAAACTAATTTGAAATGCCTGATTTTTTCTTTCTTTAGATGCACAATCTATAAGGGTCCAAATGAGCTGAAATTTATTATATAGTATGTTCTTAAGATATTTAAGAAGATCAGCGGTTTAGATTTTTCAAAAAGTTACTACATCTTTAAAAACAACTGAGGTGTATGGTGCCTCCGGTACACTCGAGTGTACACTAGCCTGACTCTCTCTCTCTCTCTCTCTCTCTCTCTATATATATATATATATATATATATATATATATATATATATATATAGGGGATTTATTTAATACCCGCACATCCTTCCCGTCTTTTTTTTAAAAAAAATTTGTCGCAATTTTAGAAGAGCATTTTATCTCTCCCCAAAAAAATTCATCCAAAAATAATATCATTTTCCCCCCCAAAATAAAAAAACCCGTCCATATATTTACTGACTGTATATTTTCTGCGCAGTTATTTTTTTGATCTCAGAATTACTCTTGTGTACCATATAGTTACTCTGTTGATCTTTAGAGTTACTTTTGTATACCATATAGTTACTCTTTTGGATGTGCGAGTAGCAAAAAATCAGGCTACCCGCGCGGGTATTAAAGATAAGCCCATATATATATATGCCTTTTTTTAATATCCGCGCGAGTAGCCTGGATTTGGCTACCCGGTAGCCAAAAAAGTAACTGTTCTGACCAGAAAAGTAATTCTGCTATAAAAAAAAGTAACTATGTTGATCAAAAAGTAACTATACGACTAAAAAAGTAATCCCGTACAAAATACACAGCAGATATATATGTAACCGTGTTTTGAAATCTGCTGTTACAAACGTAACTATCTATGCATGAAACTCAACAGCTTGCAAGGTAAAGTAACCCTCTACATGTCAAAAGTAACCAACTTGAAAAAAAGTAACCGAAATGGGGGGCGGGTAGCTACCCGCGCGGGCATTAAAGATGGGCCCATATATATGTGTGTGTGTGTGTGTATTGTATATATAGCACATATTTTGAAATATAATATGTTATATGTATAAACACACAAAATGATCTAAATAGATTATCCACAGGGGCAATCACCATGAAATCCAACAAGCGGTCAACATATATCATCATATCCACAACTCACAATATGGATAAAGTACAATATGTAAGATGCTTGGTTATAAAATTGTTGCAGTATATATATGGAATTGTAAAAAGTAGATGAGTGAGAAGCCGACTCAGAGGAGCAGTAACAAGAGGAGGTGAAGGTACATTTTGCAGCTACTGCAGCTCTAGAGTAGGAAAAAGAAGAGGGGAACAAGAAGTAGGAAGAGGAGGGGAGAGAAGCAAAGTAGGAATAGTTACATGGAACTGGAAGAGAAGGCGGTGGATCAAATTGCTTTCCTCCTCGAGTTGATGTGGCAGATCCCTAAATACTGCTATAAGTGGTGGAGATAAACAACGGATTATGGTTGGTATAGTTGCTAAAGAAGGGCGTTGACGGCTAGCCTGTAGCAGCTGAAGCCTAACCACCTGATGTTAGTGGTGCAAGGAGTAGTGGACGACTTTACTAGGGATTTAGAGAAGGCTTGGTTTTTTTTCATACACTTGGGTTTAAGAGGCTTGGGATGGCGTGTCCAGTTCGGGACGTGAAAAAAAAGGAAGAAGGAAGAAAGAACAGAAGGCATTCAAGCAAGGTCAAGGAAGGAGCGCATTCAGGGATGGATCAATCGGGGTGAGACGGAGGAAAGCGGAAAGCAAGAAATGGGAAAAAGTTTCAGTGATCTCTCGCTTTAGGGTTTTGGTCTAGATGTGTCCACGGAGTGTCCAAGACGTGTCCAGCGCCAATAAAAAAAACTCAAGGTGGACACGCCGGAGGCGTGTCCGCCACGTGTCCATGCGTGTTCAAGGTATGTCCATGTTGGACACGGACACGACAGCCTCCGCGAAGTGTCCATGCTTCCTAGCTCCGAACTAGTGGTCATGGAGTTCCATAGGCGAAGAAGACAAAGAAGGAAGGTTTAGTGTGCATTTAAAGTTTTAATACATCACATTATTAGTTTTTTTATGGCTATTTAAGGAACGAAGTGGGGGTGGCGAGTATTCAAGGACAAGTTATGTGAGGCTTGTATGAGATAGTATGTACATGTGCAACGTAGACAGGCAAATGCATTAATTGGAAACCGTGCTATTGAGTCAAGCACAGTTAAAAGAAGAGGCAGGCCTGGATTAACCCGGGAAGAGCTTCAGAGGAGAAATTTTGAATCTTTACATCTTCATGAGAATATGACCCATAAAATAGCTGATTGGGAATGAACGATCATGTAGTTGACCCCGACATGGTTGGGATTAAGGCTTAATGATGATGATGGACTTCGTGCTGGATTTGACTAGTTAGGTAAAACTAGTGCCTGTGTTGGTAATATGCCACTAATTATCTCTAATGCACTTTGTTTGTGATTGAAAATCAGTAACCTATTACAGATTGGTGCTTGTATCTGATGAGTTGCCTTTCATTTCTAAATTCAGGAGCAATGATTGCAGTGGTTAAGTAGTCTCATAATACTTTCATAGTCATTGTTCTGCACTGCTGGAAATTAAAAACATCGATAAGGCTTATATTCAGTTATAATATGTCATGTTTTAGTTGCACATCTGTTCAAAGCTATTATGATTAACCTAACTGGGTGTGAAATTGATTTTGCAGAAAGAATTAGTTCAAAAAGTTGTGGGAAAAACATTTGACAAGCTGGTTTTAGAAAGTTCTAAGGATGTTTTTCTGGAGGTTAGAAACTATGTGCATTATTTGAACATAGGCTTGTATTTTGCTAACTTAAGGTTCTAATCATCTTATACGCGTATCTCTTTCCTTTTTTTTTTTAATATGGACACCTTAAGATTCATACACCATGGTGCATGGATTGTGAAGCTACAAGCAAGGTGGTAGAAAGTCTTGCCAAACATTTTAGATCACAGGATAATCTTCTGGTTGCTAGAATGGATGCTTCAATGAATGAGCATCCAAAGTTGCAGGTACATGTCATTAGATTCGTCTAAAGAATGTTTTGAATGCAATTTCATATGCAAAACTTTTCCCCTTATGTTGTGCGGATTCATTCCAAGAATTCATTTCTGCTATCCTAAAACATGAATGTTACTGATGATCCTTGTATAAATTCCCTAAGCGGATTACCATAGCATGGTAGCTTCTCATCAAGTGGGTTGCTAGTTTTGAGAGCTACAACATTTATATCAGTAGCCACTGTACCTCTTCATTGTTCTTGGAACGTAAAGGACATTATGCATGGCATGCTGGGAGTTGGGACACAAATTGCTACTCTCTCGTCATAGTCGTCCGCTCTGTATGTGCTTAAACTTATTGTAAGTTCTGTATATTGAATATAATCTCAGTTAATCCTGATCTTGTGGGGTATGTGTTGATCTCACTATATCCTGATTCATTATATCTGCAGTTTCTCCACTTTTCCCATTTTTGCCACCCAGAGCGAACACAGAAGAAGTTTCCACTTCCTAATAAAACTTACATAAAGCATCCTATCTGTTCCAATCTGTCTAAGAATGGTGACCACACATTTCAAACCTGCTCTGTGCCTATCATGTCTATTTGACACCATCCCATCTGTGAAACTCGTTGCCATTCTTTTCTATCTGATACAAAACCCCATCTGTGAAACTTTCAAATAAGTGAAAGTTTCGCAATTTACATTCCTTATTTTCACCATGAAGCTATGTTCAAGGGAAAGGAACACCATTGCAAATTGAGTGCTGAAGAATGTGGTAGTTTCATAGTGTAGAAGAAATGAAGGATGGTTACAGACTGATTCTACAAAATAAATTCTGGCAGTTAACATCTGGATATTCATCTGCAGGTGAACGTGTACCCCACATTGTTGTTCTATCCTGTCAACGACAAATCTAATCCGGTATTAGATCTGAACTCCTGTCTCTATGTTTTCAAGCATTTTTGTACATTATTAAAGGTTTTACTTTGTCTCTACAGATCAAGATCTCAAAGAAATCAAGCTTGAACGATCTGATATCTTTTGTGGAAAGACACCGAAGCCTTCCTAATTCTAATGAAGAAAAACCGAACAAAGACGAATTGTGAAATATAAAGAATACGCGTGCAAGGAATATAATGGGTTCTTAAGTACCCAGAAATACTTCTGTAGGTAGATACATTTGCTGTTACAGCGAATACTAAATAGAAAAAGCTGTTTTAAAGTGCTGACACAATTGCTTTATTCGTTGTAAAGGAGTATTCGTAGTAATTTAATTACCATAAGCAAAAAGATGTTGGGAGGAACGCCTTGCAGTGCCTTATACCTTCGAGAAAAAAAATGCTAATCGCACTGTCGTCTATTTACATATCAGAACGACATGGATTTGAGTTGCATGGGCTATTAATATATTTTGCTCCACCTCATAATTCCAACGGAGAAGTACAAGCTGCTTCCCATAACGAGAATATACTAGTTTGAGTCGGCAGTCCGTTATGATAATTGCAACGATAGGGTGGTGCCAGTGAGAGGGTGGTAATTGCAACCCTCATTTGAGTGAATCTAGATTAACCGCGGATAACATATGGTGTGATATACGCAGCAGTTTTTTTTTTTTTTTTTTTTTTTTTTTTTTTAAAGTATGTTTGTGTTTACCATTGGCTAGTTATAGTATATAGTTGAAAATCTAAATTTGAAGGTGACAAGGTCATTGCTTAGAAGAGAAAAAATAACCTTTGCTGCTATTAAGGGCACACTTGCTTTGCCGTGAACGGCCGTATTGGATTGCATATATAGACCCTGTTAAGTTTGATTAAGTGGAGCTGGAAAAGTGACCGAAATTTGCATCTAGAGTTGTTAAACAAGTGCTGTCTTAGATATTCCTAAATGTTTCCTATACATTGGAGTGATATATGGACATTCAACTTACACTTAAGAAAGCCAACTACATGTTATCATTCTAAGCTTAAATTATCAAATTGCTATATGTAGTTGTCTTCAAGCTAGCCTAAGCTTTAACTCAACCTTAGTATCCTACTCCACCATATATAACCTTTCCTAAACTTATGTGAAGTTGATCATCACTTGTTCATTACTTCTTCAATTATAATCTTTGTGAGAAAGAGTTGTAATTTCCTCCATTTTTGTTCCCTATTTTGGTCCGTGGCTTCATGCTACTTCTTACAAGAAGGTTGTAGGGAAGTTTTTTGGAGCGAATTCTTGCAAGAAGGTTGTCTCCAAAGGTGATAGAGGTAGATTGTGATCTTCTAAGAGGATGGTCTTCAGATGTTCCACAAAGAAGATGATAGTTATCCTTAAGCTAAAAAGGAGGTTAGTCTTGAGCCACAAAGAACACCAATAATTATATTTTGTATCAAACGGAAAAAGTAATATATAACAGATTGAGAAATTCTAATTGGCAACAACTGGATAGTGAAGTGACAACATTTAGGTTGGGACCACTCTTTATCTTATGTCTTGTGTGGTTGCCATCTTGTCTATTACTTGTTTTACTATCTCCATTGCAACATCTTTTTAAGCAAGTTGTAAATTAACAATCTTTAGTTTTAAGTTGTATAAAATAAGATTTTCTCTATTCACCCCCTTCTAGAGTTTTCTAAGAGGAAATTCTTGACATAGCATGCTATTTAAAAGATGAGTAGAGGGATGCAATTTTTGATAGATTCTGGAGAATAATCAAGTGATGTAAATAAGGGGATCATGAAATTGTGTGATAACTCACCAAGTTGAGGAGCCCAAAAGCAAGGCTAGGGCTCGTAGAAGAATATTGGATCTTAACCTGAGGCTATGGAGGCTGGAATATTTACTCCCAAACCCTGGATGCTCACCAGGGAAGATGGGGTTGGGGATATGAAAGATACATTAAGGGGTTCTTGGATATTGTAATATGTTGCTAAAGGTCTTTATTAGGATTTTTGAAAGGTCTTTAATATAGGTTGA
Source organism: Alisma plantago-aquatica (assembly GCA_963693085.1). Taxonomy (NCBI): domain Eukaryota; kingdom Viridiplantae; phylum Streptophyta; class Magnoliopsida; order Alismatales; family Alismataceae; genus Alisma; species Alisma plantago-aquatica. The sequence goes on along the minus strand of OY856410.1, from coordinate 1,251,999,884 downwards.
AGCCTCGAGAGACCTAGAGATATTAGGGAGGTAGAAATAAAGTGGGGTCGAGGAATCTAGGGTTGGGAGAACTCCATAGGGCACCAAAGGGGGTCATGTGAGAAATCAGTCTCTTTGGATCACCTAGAAGAAGGTGTTAATAGTATCATTTTTATGGGATTTTGTGAGAAGAATGCCGATGAGAGAGATAGAGAGGATCATAGACTGCTGAGGCCAAAGAAACAAGCCAATGAGGTAGAGAGAAACACTTCAAAAGCTATGACTCTGCTCGAGAGTCTGGCCTAGAGGTGGGCTCCTTCTAAAAGGGCACATGGCATTGATTTACATATTAAGACTTTAGTTCTAATGTAACTAAGATTATGCATAGTGTTATCTAGTGTTTATAGGCATTTTCTTTCTAAATGTAATTGAGGCAACAAGGTTTATCAAATATATTGAAACTTGGAATTCTACTTAATTGGAGGGTGTAGTTCCAACTATTCAATTACTTTTGAGATAAAAGGTACAATCTATATGGTTTCCTTTTTTCAGTCCTAGTGTTATTTAGACTAGTAATCATACAAAAGGATTTGATTTGACCAATTTTGGAGGAAGTCATATAACCTCATTTATTTCTTGTACATAATTTACTAAGGAAATTACATAACATTATTAAGGCCCGAGCCCCATTCTTACTCACTACTGTCTATGTAAGTCTAATTAGCTAAAAAGGAAGTATACCATGCATCAAAATAATGAGGACAAATTTAATTTAGATAAAACCTAATAATTGAGTCAAAAGTTGTAAGAGTCCAATTGTTATATAATTGACCTGAGTCCAATTGTTATATAATTGACCTAACCAACATTAAATAAGTCATGTCACTATGAGCTAAAACATTTGTGGAAAAGTTAAGGTTAATGTGCATTTAATTGAGTTATTTATCATAAAATTTGAAAATTAGGGTTTTAGAATAGGGATGTTTCCTAATGTGAAATTTTTGGACATTGACAACCTACCCACATTATAGAAAATTTATCCTCAAAATTCTTGCTTCATTATCCTCTTAAGGTTTTACATAGTCCCATATGCACACTCTTACCGCCTGAAACAAATCATATGCTCCTTAATTATGTTTCAAATCAATACCCTAAAATTTAACCTTGATCCTCTCTTAACCAATTATCTTCAATGATGTCAACTTTCTTACAAATCAATAGCCTCGATAACAACTACCCTAATATTATATCGTCAAACTAATAACTCAATCATCAAGCACTGGACCATATAACCTCCACATTATAAAAAAATTATCCTCCAAATTCCCACATCCTCCTCTTAAGGTTTTACATAGTCCCATATGCACACCCTTAACACCTCAAACAAATCATATACTCCTCAATTATGTTTCATGTCAATAACCTAAATTTAGCCTTAATACTCTCTTAATCAATTGCCTCCAACAATGTCAACTTTCTTACAAATAAATTCTTATTCAATAACCTCCATAACAACAATCCTAATACTATATCATCAACCTCATAACTCTATCATCAAACGCTAGAGCATATAACCTTGCATCACTAGTGACTTCCTTCTATCTAACTACATTGGGTTAAGGCTATTATCTACTTTAGGTATTTTGTATCAACTCTTATGGTGTCACTTCTTGATTTGTGCTAACCAAGTGCAAATATATAGGTTTGAGATCTCATCATGCCACTCTACAAGAACCTACTAGCAGACATGTACCATAACAAATATACTAGGAATAGGAAGAGATGCATGATATCTCTTTTGTTCTCATGACATTTCGTTTAAAATTCTCAGGAGGTTAATTATCACCATTGAGAAGAATGGCGGACATGTCACTAGCTAAGATTAAGTCAATCCATAAGATCAAACTAGATAAATTCCTACTCCTACTACATATGTCCAAGCATACATATACCTCAATAGTTGTATTCCTTTTTGTGCTCCTACCCTATAAATATTCTGCAATGATAATGTACTCATTTAACTTTTTCTTAACATCATTTCTTCCATCTAGGAAGCATCTACATAACATGTTTATCTTAGCCTAATAAACCTAGAGTGACATCAAATTATATGTGAATCAATGAGAGTGCATGGCTTCCATGTATTCTTTACTATCATACCAAATGGTAAAACTCCATTCTTTCACACATGGACATGAGTGGAATCATCATTCCTGGCTTATATATAGAATGGGTGTTACATGCATTGAATATCATGCATAAAGAATAGTTGAAATCTTAACCATCACAAGGAAAAATTATACTTCACATTCCAAATAGTTTACATAAAAGGAAAAACTTAGTACCAACTAATCACATTGTAAAAACCTAAACATGGTCAAGATAGGTTTATAAAGAAATAAGTTGTGTATAAAGGTACCCCACCTAGATACTCCTCTTTCACCGGTTCCTACTTGTCCTTATCCTAATGACTTGATCCTCCTCATCTCACCACTTACAGGCAACACATTGCCATCCATGCAAAGAACAAAATAAATGCATGACTGGTTCTATGTAGTTTATAATTGAAAATAACATATAAATTGGCAAAAATTGAAATGAAATGTAATACTTAAGTAGTTGATCATTATTGATATAGTGACCAGGTTGCATTGTAACATGTTTTAAATTCAGTATTATACTCATCTCTCTTTATTTTTTCCTACAGTTCTCATAGGCTTGGTTATGACTCAACATATTGATGGTCAAGGCTCAACATAAAGATAAAACTAGATAAGGCTCAACATCAACGTAAGGTTCGTTAAAGATTAATATGACACGAGTTAAGGTTCTTCAAAACATGGAAAGATACAATATTAAGAATTTCATGATTTCTTGAACTTAAACATGATACCATGATTGTTCATTATTATCATAACAATGATGCCTCACTTTCAATTTGAAACCATAATTATTGAAATAGTATAAAAACATGAAACCTCATCATGTTTATTATTTCTAATAATCATATAATGAGGATAACATAATTTTAATTTACCATGAGCAACTATAAGATCCTCAGATTTGGTAAATTTAGATTCTATGATTTTGAATTCAATAATAATGAATTGGGATTCATCTTAAGACTATTAGAGTAATATTAGTATGATGGTATGATTAATATGATTTCAATGGTGTTGGGATGGCCAATAGGTAATACATGTGATGTTGAGCGTATGTGTCAATATAAGGCTTAATTGAGACACTGTGATGATCAAAACCTTAATTCTGTGATTAAGATTGTAATTAATCTTGTGGACCCTTTGGAGGGCCCGTGGTATGATCCATGGGCAGGGAAACCCAATTCAAGCCCAATTGGGTAAATTAGGATCTACATATAGGTCCTAAAGATAATAATGATGAATTTGATACTTAATTATCATTATAAATATCCAATATTTTTTTGGTTGAAAATAGGAATATAAGATAATGGGAGAATTTCCAAATAATTAAAAGATACTTTGTGGTCTAGGTAATTATTCAAGTAATTATCTAGGGATTACTTGGAAGCCGAGATTCAAATAGCTAATAGTGGAGTCAAGGAATTATCTGTTGCCCTATGGAAGATAATAATAATATCAAATTTATCCTAAAGATTGCAACTAAAATAAGATATACCCTGCACTGGATAAATAGATATATGAAATGGGATTTTATCTAAGTAAAAAATAAAAGAAAACAAAATAAATAAAAGGAAGCAATCTCAACCCAGACCTAGATCCGATCGAGACCACGAATAGGGAAGCCTCCTTTTTTGCTCAGACTCCAGACATCAGTTTGTGTTAATAGAACCTCTGCACCCTTAGGCCTGCCCCTCTTTGTCTAGTCCTTAGTTTGCCCTGTTAATCACTCCAATACCTTTGGCAGTCCAATCTGCATCCAAACAACTCCTCAGATGGTATTATCACCGTAGGGAGAGATAATGCCCAATATCTCATAAACCTGGACTGTAAGGGATAATGCTAGAAACCATGGTGTCAAGCCCCTGAACTATATAAGGGGCCCTAAAGATGCCTAGATCCTGGTACAAGAGGAAGACACCCTCAATTCCATCCAACAATCTTCAAATCTTCCTCCCAAAATCAAGATGGGGTGTGGAAACCTCTAAAACATGGCCTTCTTGCCTGAACGTGGATGGACAATTCTACAGGCATGAACCTTCGTTAGGCTCTAGTGATCAAGACTAGACTCTCAGAATGCTCGAAACCCAGGTAAACATCCAATATAATGTACCCTTTTTCACTCTCTATTTTGCCTTCCAGTCAATGTAGCTGGGCAACTCCAAGCACAGTGGATGGCACCAAAGCCATCCCTGGCCTTGGATCCCACAACCAAGGGCTACAAGCAAAAGTCAACTGCTAAGTTAAATGCCATGGCTATGTAGGTCGAGGCCGCGCCAGAGGTAAAAGAAACCCAATGGAAAATTGTCCTTTATGCCCATGCCAGATGACAAATCAAAATTCATAGCAAGAGGGCAATAAGGCCTTTGAATCTCCTTTTCCAATAAATATTCCATGCATGATTACCCAATCAGATATGCTGACATGGCACTCTGCCATTGGTTAGGTTAATTCTAATATTTCCAATAATGTAGAAAATGAATGCTATATCTGGCTATAGGCATATTATATATTAGTTTTACTAGAAAAATGTGTAGAATATGAATAAAATGGAATCAAATCTTGATTAAGCATCATGTTCATAAAGTATAGTAAAGTATGAATATGAGGTGATTAATGTAAGAAAAACCTAGATTTGTTTATTTGAATGCTAGACATGATATATGTGTTTACTTTTAGATATAATTCAATATTGTTGAATAATAATGAGAGGATACATTTAGTCTATGATATAAGGATATCCTTGCTATGACTAATTATGTTTCTAATTCCAAAGTGTGGGTAATGCATGATTATAAGGAGATGAATACGAGTAAACTCTAGATTTATAATTATGTTGTTAGGCATACTTGACCCTATGATATAACTTGAATATGTTGGATATGGATGGGAATCAAAGTCCTTAATATGATTGGATATAAATGACCATGACTAAAGTTCTGAGTCATAAGTATGATAATAAGCATTTACAACCTAACATACATTGTCATTATGATCATGAGTTGCATAATCAAATGTAGTTTCTATTAATAGTATAAAATGCTTAAGTTTATAATTAGGTTTTTTTTTCTTCTAATGTCAAGTTAGGGCTTGTAACCCTTATGACATCTGATAAGGTAATATTAGGGTTTTGAGCCTAACCCTAATATAAAACACGAAGATAAACCTAGACCCTAACGTAAGCCATGTTAGGTCTAATTAGAATGACTTGAATGCATGGGACACTTTTGAGTTTAAATATATGTAGATAATGTTGATTCTGTTGATTGCTTGAATATTATAATACATGATCAAAGTATATGAAGTGTATTGGTTGGTACTAAACTGAGGCACGGTGTTATTTATGATTAACCAAATTATCAAATTCTGAAGTTTTTAGGATGATTTCCGAAATATTGAATGAAATGATAGTTGTTGGATTTTTTTAATTCAGTTCATTATAATGACACTACGAGTATCACATAAAGTAAACTAGAATATTCTAAATCCTGGGTTACAACCATCAAGGGGTAATGCACATAAGTCCAATGATGGGCAATGATTACACTCGATAGGGTATGCAAAGCACATGTTAGAATATGTAATGAAATACAAGTGCATATGTGCCATTAAATGATCATTGAATATATATCTACATGTGATGTTTTAGATGAATCCACATACCAACATAGAAATATGGTGACCATGTTTTGCTTTTTGGCATTTAATACACATCATATAAGGACATGAAGATAAAGATGAAAACTAATTAAGATATTAAGTCTATTCAAATGAGAATTAGTTAGATAATATCTCTCTTCTTCTCATCTATATACAAGTTAGTTCTTTAAATATTCATGTAACACCTTCGAGGAGTATAACTCAAATATATGTATTTATTCAAGTTAAATTAATGGAAATTATTTACTATTATTTGTTATTTTTATATTAGATCCTTGAAAATTTAGGTTTGAATCCTTATATTTTATGTCTCTCTTGACTAAGGGATGCTCAGAATTGAGGGTCTCTACATTTGGTATCAGAGCCCATATTTTTCAAATAATATCTAATAGTTGATAATTTCAAATAATTAATAGAAATACATGGAAAATTAGTAGGGTATAACCTAAGGGAATGGTGTCTAGAAAGGATAATGGATTTGGGGGTTGGCTATATTTTCTTCCGCACCATTAAGTTAGTATATAGGGACTCCCTTAGACAATGTAATACCTACTTGGCTAGAACCAAGGGTTTTTTAAAGAAATATTTTTTCTTCTAAGTTTTCTCATCTCAAAGTTCATCCACTTCTCATATCCTTGCCTAATAGACCATAATTGCACTTCCCTCCTTATTTCAACTCAGGGTCTTGAGAAGATGTAGGTTTAAGGAATCCTCCACCAAATAAAGTACATAAAATGTAAACTGGAGATATAGATTGGGAATATGTGACATGTACCTCTGGTGAGGATGAACCCTAAATATACATATGTACGGGTGGGAAACCCATTCATCTATAAATGATTTGCGTGAGATAAGTTAGTATGGTATGAAACCCTTTGGTGGGTCAAGGGATCATAAAACCCTAACTCTAAACCCTAATCTTGGGCAATGGGAGTAGTACATGTGAAGTAATAACCCTACCCAAACAAACCCTAATTAGGAAAAAGGATAGAGTAAATACAATTGAGTTAGGTAATCTAGTCTGTTGCCACAAATTAGAACCCTAATTTTCCCATGCTTGCAAGTACATGGAATAATGCATGCATGCATGATACACATGTAGGGTTCAATATATGAATATGAAACATATGAGGGCAGTAATTACATAAAGGAAATATAATACCCTCAATTCACCTTTTAGGAGTGGTGTCCTGACCTAGGATGGGTCAACCAAAGATTGGGAAAGGACCTACGGGGGAGGCATAACCCTAAACCCTTATGGTTAGTTTGTGACTAGAAATCCTAACCTCCTCATCAAAGTCAAGAAGACACCCTAGGTAAGGGCCTTCCATAAAATACTGAGTTGACCAAACTCATCTTGAGGAGGTAACCATGGACGTCCATAAAGGACCTAACCTTAAACAAAGAGGATATGATGGGATGGTGTGTCTGTAGGGTAGGAAACCCTTACCCCTAACTAGTTATAATAATATGTTGTCATGTATGATAAAAAATATTCACAACCTATATCAAATGTGAAGAACTTGGTGATAGGTATCCCAGGGTAAATATGTAGTGACAAGTTAACTACATTGAAAGAAATGTAGTTATCATTCATATAAGGGTATTGCCCTACTTCCACTATGTCTGAAAAAGAAGTGTGTGTACTTGGATTAATATCTTGGATGCATATATATATATATATATATTATATATAAGAATGAAACTTTGGTTAGAGAAATATCAAGAAAAAATGTGTAATGAAAGATAACACATTGAAGGGAATTATATGAAATATATTTAAGTTATAGACTCTCCTTGAGTAGCATGATTCATGGGATACAAAAATATAATGATAATAGAGACCCTTGTCTTGGAACAAGGTTAATTAATAAGAGAAATGAAATGAATAATGACATTTCAATAAAACCTAGGAAGGGAAGAGCTCAAAGTTAATCCTAGGGTCAAGTAGGGACAATTAAAGTTACATAAGACCTAAGGGGTCAGGAGGTGATCATGCACTAAGTGAATAAGGCCTGTGTGGGTTAGGAGAACACCATCCATATGTACACAAGGCCCATGGGCTTAAGAGATTGTCCACCACCATGAGTACATAAGGCCCTATGGGTTAATGTAAAAGGCACTCCATAAGTACATAAGGCCGATGGGTCCTAAAGACCTTATGGAATTGGAAAAGGCTAATGATACATGACACCAATACAAGAATTTATGTAAATATAGTTGAAACAAAACCTTAGAGGGGATTGTGCATGAACTCAAGAATGATGAGAAAAGCAATATTACTTGATTTCAAGTAATTTAAGTAAATTCATGGTTAAAATGTATGCACGGTTTAGAGTCATTGTTGAGAATGCCTAAAGGTTGAATTATAACGAATAATGTGTGGGTACACTATCTCTACACATGGAATAGGATGAAATTTTCATTTGTACCGCAGACAAATGCTTATTTCATCTTATTATGGGTGCATGATTGGGTAGCCACATATGATACATGAAATTGACACGTAGAGATGAATACCCTAAGCTGAAGTTAATCGTATAATCTAAGGTTTTGAGGTGTTACCTCACCCTTACACAAAAATACACAAATAGTAGGTTTGAGACCTAGTGAGAAATGAAATCACCAAGTAAAAATGAAATCAAAAAGTGAAAATGTAATCACCAAGTGATAATATCATGCGATGAATGAGGATGTGGAAATACCCCTGGATTAAGTTTGGGTTCCAACCTTAGTAATTTGAGAAATTTTCGTATCAACAAAAAGACAATACATATATTTTGGCTAAAACTATCCGTGAAAGATTGCTAGTCCTTTGTTTGAGGATATAAGAGTTATCCTTCACCTTAACCTAATTAACTTTTATTGCAGGGAAAAATTCCTTTCCAAGGAGGGGTGAACTTAAGATCCTCAAACTTGGTAAATTTAGATCCTATGATATTGAATTCTATAATAATGAATTGGGATTAACCTTAAGAATATTTGAGTAATACTAGAATGATGGTACTAATATGGTTTCAATTGTATTCGGACAATCAATCTATCCCTAGACATGGATTGAGTCCTGAATTTAAGTAATTAATGTAATGTTGAACATTTGTGTAAATATTAGGGTTAATTGAGACATTATGATGATAAAAACCTTAATTTAGTGATTAAGATTATAATTAAGCTCGTGGACCCTTTGGAGGGCCCATGGTAACATACATGGGCATGCGAACCCAGTTAAAGCCCATTTGGGTTTACATATAGTCATCAAGAGAATAATGATAATTCAATATTTTATTCTTTGATAAATATACATAATATTTTTAGTTGGTGGATAAAAGGAATATTAGATAATGGGATAATTTCAAAATATTTTAAACATATTTTGTGGTGTAGGTAATTTTCTAAGTAATTAACTAAGAATTAATTAAAAGGCATGATTCAGATTAGTGAAAGTCAAGAAATTATCTACTACCCTATGGAAGATGACAATAATATAATATTTATCCTAAATTTTGGGACTAATACAAGATAGAGTATGACATAGATAGTACTTATCTAAAATGAGATTTTATCAAAATAAAAAAGAAAAGAAAATAAATAAGTAGAAGGAATCAATCTCCACCAGACCCAGATCCAAGACTGGGGGTACATAAGCCCCCTTCTCTACCCAACTCTACCCAGGAGTTTGCCTAACAAAATCTCTGCAACCCTGTACCTCCCTCACTCTATCCAGTCCTCGATTTGCCCTAATAATGATACCACTGTCATTGGGAGTCCAATCTAAATCCAAGAAACCCTCAGATGACATTAACTCCACAGGGAGAGATAATACTCAATATCGAATCTAGACTATTAGAGACAATGCAACTAATCATGCTATTTAGAACCTCATATATAAGAGTTCCTAAAAATGCATAGAGCATGGTACTAGAGGAAGACACCCTCAATTCCATCCAGTGGTCTTCAAACCTTCCTCCCCAAGTCAAGATAGGGAGTGGCAACCTCTCAATCGTGGCCTTATTCGCAAAAGGTGGGAGGCCAATTCCATAGGAATGAACCTTTGTTAGGCTCTATTGATCAATACTGGATTCATAGAATGATCCAAACCCAGGTAAACATCCAATACCATGTGCCCTTCTTCTATGCTCAATTTTCTCCGATCAACATAGATGTGCAGCCCCGGTCATCCACGATGGCCCTAATGCACATCATCAAGCATGGTGGATTGCACAAACAATTACATAGGATTGACTTCGTTAGGCTCCAATGATCAATACTAGACTCTTAGAATGCTCCAAACCTAGGTAAGCATCCAATGCCATGTTCCCTTCTTCTATGCCTGGTTTTCCCTTACGGTCAGCGTAGCGGTGCAACTCCCTATCATCCATGGCAGCCCCAATAGGCATCAGGCCCATTGGGCATCGTCAAGCATGGTAGATGGCACCAAATCCATTCCCATTGTAGGATCCAATAGGAAAAAGATACAAGCCAAAGTTAACTACCAAGTTGATTGCCATGGATTTGTAGGATGAGACCGGGTGGGAGGTAGAATAAACCCAATGATAAAATGATCTTTATTCTCATTCCATGTGACAAATATAGAGTCACATCAAGAGGAAATAAGGTCTTTAAACTCGTTTTGCAATAAATATTCCATGTGGGATTATCTGATAAGATATGCTGACATTAATGTTAATATTGTCGATGATGTAGAAAATGAATGCTAGATCCGATTGTAATCATATTATATATCAATTTTATCAAAAATGTGTAGATCATGGATAAAATAGAATCAGTTCTTGATTATGATCCATGTAAAAAATTTATAGTAAAATATGGATACAAGGTGTTTAATGTAAGAGAAAAATTACATTTTCTTAAATGAATGTTAGACATGATGTATATGTTCACTTTGAGATACAATTCACTGTCTTTGAATAATGATGAGATGATACATTTGAACATGGATTTCTTTTCTTTGATTAATTATGTTTCTAATTCCTAAGTGTGGGTAATACATAAGGAGATGAATATGAGTAAACTCTAGAATTCATAATTATGATGTTAGGCATACTTGCTCATGTGATATAAATTTAATATGTTGGATATGGATAATAATACAAGTCCTTAATACAATTTGGTTAATAATGATCAAGATTGAAATTTTGAGTCATATATATGATACAATTTGGTTATAATGATCATGATTGAAGTTCTGAGTCATAAATATGATAATTAGGGCTTAGAACCTATACACTGTCATTATGATCTTGAGTTGCATAATAAAATATAGTTTCTATTCATCATCATCATCATCATCTAAGACTCAGTCCCAACTATGTTGGGGTCGGATACATGGATCCTTCATTTCCATTCAGCTCTATCATGGGCCATATTCTGGTTGAGATGTAGAGATTTAAAATCTCTCTTTATAAACTCTGCCTATGTTTTTGTACATATTGTGCAAATATAGCCGGTCCCAAGCCTGGGTAAAGGAGGAGGGTTGGTGGTAGGTTGACAGCCAACCATAAAACTTTGTCACTCTTTATATGACATGGATCCTTACAAAATATAGTTTTTATTAATGAGATAAAATGCTTAAGTTTATAATTAGAGTTTTTCAGATGTCAAGTTAGGGTTTGTAACCCTTATGACAAATGATAAGGTAATATTAGGGTTTCAAGCCTAACCCGAATATACAACACTAAGATAACACTAAACCCCATCTAAGTCACATTAGGTTTAATTAGAGTGACTTGAATGCATGGTGACACTTTAGGGTTTAAATATGTGTAGATAATGTTGACTGTGTTGTTTTCTTGGATAATTGGATACATTCTTTACATATTTGAAGTATGTTACACAGATCTAAATTGAGGTACTTGGTTATTTATGAATAACCACATTATTGAATTCTGAGTTTTTCTGGATGGTTTTCAAAATTATTGAATCAAATGATAATTGTTCGATGTTTATTTAATTTAGTTCATTATAATGCCACTATGAGTATCACAAAAGTAAATTGGAATATTTTGAACCTTGGGGTACACCCATGAAAAGGTAATGGACATAAGTCCAATGATGAACAATGATTACACCTGAGAGGGCGCATATCAAGCATGGGTTAGAATATGCAATGAAAATACAAATTTATATGTTCCATCAAATGATCATTGAATATATATCTACATGTGATGTTTTGGATGAATATGTTGGATGAATGGGCTCTAGAAGGGGGGGTTGTTGAATAGAGCTTAAACACTTAAACAAGATTCATTATACCTTCAAATTACTTCAAGAGATTAGATTGAAAATATGGAATTTGATGTGAAACTAAACATACATAGCAAGGATAAGATACGTTGAATGAGATCAAGAACAAGCTATGACTCCAAAGTAGGAGATTGTACATACACTACCTAGAGAGGTCAAGCCTTAGGATTTTGCAACCATTTCATACTTATACTTCATTATAAGACATATGATAAGACCATGCCTTTGTAGGGCAACAATACCTAGCCTTCCTTTCTAACGATTAAAAGGAGCCAATAAACCTTACTAGGTCTTACCTTTCTTTCAAGAAAGAGTCCCCAACCTCTAAAAGGGCTTACCCACTTTTTCAATGACCTGGACACCTTCACCAAGGAGCCCCCCTCTTGCAACGAGTCTTCCACCTTGAAGAAATTACCCAATTTTCTTAAGAATATTCAACCTTCACCTTCTCCTTCACCAAGAAGATGCTTTCACAAACTTTGATTGAATAAAGGCATTGGGGAAAGAGAAGATTGAGAGCTTCACAAGATTACAATAAATTAGCTCTCTCAAAAATACCCATCTCACTCGTATTGACGTTTTGATTAGCAAGAAAGAGAGAGAAAGGGGATCTATGCAAACAAAATCACTCAAATATAGCTAGGAGCAAGGTAGGAAAACTTGGAATGAAGTCCAAGGTCCCTTATTTATAATTCGGGATGTCTGCTAGACATTAGAAACACTTAGAAATGAATTCTAGCCGTTTGGGGTGTTGCAAAAAAATATAATTTTGACTTTTACAACACTTGAAAGGCCAGAAACACTTTTTCTACACATTGCATGCAATGCAATTGGTCGAGTTTCAATAAAGGTAACTCGGCAGATAGAACAATGTGATAAACTGATTTTGAGTTGTTAGTCGAGTTTATCTTGGATGAAACTCGAAAGATGACTTAAATCACTTTGTTTGTGCAGGGTGTTCGTTGAGTTGTCACCAGGACAAACTCGGCTACATCTGACAGTTTCCAAAACCCATCCTAGGCGTCGGTCAAGTTTCTAAAAGGGAAACTCGGTCGACAAGGGTTCTTGTGATGCATTTTAGAAATTACCATTTGAGTGCTTAAACATTCGTTTTAAGTTCTCTTGATGTTTTCTCATCTTAATTACAAGTCATAACATCAATACAAATGATTACAAAAATTGTCCTAAGTTGTTTAGGGTGTTTCCCACAAAATTACATTTGCATTGACCTTGGCTTGTATTTGATCAATCTAGGGCTTTATTGAATTGATCCTATGCATGTACCTAATACCTAAAATCAATATAAAATAGACATATTAGAAACATATGAATAGAATGGTTAAGTAATAATCAAAATATGGAAAATGTATAACTGTTAGGTCAACGTTGTTCCCTTTTTTAAAGATGACAAACTATTCTCAACATATTGAAAAGGACTTAGTATTTAAACTTTTACTATGTGAATTGTAGAGGGATACATGAATGAACAATAGCAATTACTCCCCCTCAATTCATGCTTACTTGTGCCTATATGGTTAGTTTCGCCAAAAAGCATAACCATTGCACATATATACCATTGAGTCCTCTTACATAGTTCCATGATATTTTAGAGAATTAACTAGAAAAGAATCAAAATTCAATATGTATTGAGATCACTTCTCACCCTTTGTCATATAAAAAAGGTAGGGGACAACAGAAGAGATAAAACACATGTCTTATTCAAAGTCACAAACTACACAAGAAACCACCATATGAAAGCACCAACTAGAAGCAAGAAGAGAGAACAAACTAGAGTCATAATCAAAATATGGAAGAACATACCCATAACTCATGAGATATAACCAAGCATAGAGTTAAGGTACATAAAACTAGATTACAATAAAAGATATACACTCTCTAGATGACAACTACAAAACATAAAAAATAATGAGATATGAACTAGTAAACCTCAGATACAATGCCCAAACATTCAGTACATGAAAGTTTAACAAAAGATATAAATATGATCACCCTATAGACTAAGAACTAAACATCTAAGGTATTTAGCTCAAGGTCCTCATTGCCATCTGGCTTGTAGTCTTCATCATCATTAGAAGGTGCATCTGGGGCAGCAAGTGTAGCCTCACCACCATCTCCATCATCATTGGAGACATTATCACCATCCTCGTCCTCATCCTCAACATAACCAACTTCATCATCCTCATCAGCCATCTCCTCATCCTCAGGAGGTCCAAAGGAGCGAGTAGCGGGCCACTTGGCATGTGGCTCGGCCCAAGACATACCACATGCATGTAATGCATTTGCTTGCCCAAAACTGGGTGTAAAACCCCATCAAAATCATCAAGAAGGGTGGAGGTAGATCCAGGAGGGAGAGTGTTACAACCCCAATTTTTGGGCTTGAATGGTTTGAAATGCAATTTCTCTAATAAAATGCATGATTTTAAAAATTGTATGATTTATATGTAATGAATGGATTTCTTTTGCAATGTTTCCTTTGTGAATGAGATTTCGTGGATCATATTATGATAATGAGCCCAATGTGATAAAAAAGAAAGAAAAGATGAAGGAAATCTAATAATGCATAAAAAGGAAAAGAAATTAAGATAATGGTGAGAATCATGTGGAATTCTCTAGAAAGTGGTGTGAATGACCTTCATGGATTAGGTTTTGAATCCACTTTGTTAATAATGGTAAAAGGAATACAAATAAAGGAAACAGAAGGGAAAGAGAGAGAGAAAATATGAATAAAATATGCCTTATTAAGTGTTAACTTGCATATGAAGAAAAGTCCCTCATACTTTTGAGTTTGGGACTCAAACTTGACACACATGTAGATAAAGTTATTAGAAAGTTTCTCCTAAAATTTGGAGCCAATTGGAGTGAAGATGAAAGGAAAATGCGATTTATTTAAATTTTCATAATTAAAAGTTCACATACATGTCCTTGTCAAATAAAATAGGAAAAAGGGGAACCTCGTGCCTAAGATAATTCTCCTAGATAATTTTAGATGAGAGATAATCCCAATCTAAGATTATAGGAGAAAATATAGAGGATTCCAAGATGTCTTGTGGCCTAAGTAATTTATTTGATAATTATCTAGTTTTGCCTTAAAATTTAAGTTTCAGATATGAAAGGACATAATTAGGAAATAATTCTCTTTCCAATAAAAGATCATGTTGTGGATGGAATTTTCCTAAAGTTTGGTACAAAAAGGGCCTATATTGAGAGAGATGTAAATACTTTCCAAAAGTGGAGTTTTATCAAAAGAAAGGTTACCCTTTTTAGAGGAGCATCCTCTCTTTTGTCAACATGGGACTTGCTAGGAACCTGTTACCCTCCCAATTCTACATGGAATTGTAGGGCCACAATCCTTGCATTTTGCCTGTAAAAGGCACTGAAAGCTTTCAGCCAAAGGATAAACTTTGACTGGGATGCATAGCCCTCTCCATCGGCACCAGTATCCTAGTTTTCCGCCCCATAATCTCCATCACAGACCAGCCGCAAGCAACAAGGAAAAGCTAGGATAAGACCCAATGATCCTGGGGCTCACGAAGATGTTCATATATACCCAGCCAAATGTGTACCTCCATCCTTCACTGTCAACGAGTAGGCAGAACCCGACCTTCCTTCTCTGCCCCGTCACCTACTGCATGTACCAGCAGCCTACTCTCCTCATCTTCGGCCACTGTCGACCACGACTACATGTCTCTTTGAGTCTAGCAGGGTCCATGACAGGTGGACCAACCTTCTCCACCATCCAAGAGCCAGGATCCACGAGCACTTCTCCGCCATGCGCCGCTCAGGGTGCCTGGTCCTCCCGCAAGCGGGCTTTCGTGAGGAAGGGGTCAGGTTCGTGGCAAATGACCCAAGTGTCCCAGTTTGGATATGTTAAGTGCAGGGGTAGGTGCGTCTTTTCCCCAGACCTGAGCCAACTTAGTAAATCAGGAGATAAAAACATATATGCGCTACGTGGCAGTATCCTATTGGCTCAGGTAAATTAATTTTGCAAACATCATAACTAATAATTGGTAACTTGTATCGACGCATGTTATATATAAAAGTTGATTAAAAAAATAAGTAGAATCCAATAAAAATATAATTGAGGCCTAAATATTCTTGTAATTTGAAATATAAATTGTCACCTTTAATGGATTTGTTAATAGAAAACCCTACGTTTTGATGTTAATGGGATCTAATGATGTTCTTTGGATAATTTAAGCCAATATTAACCTATTGTTAATAAAAGGAAAAATTCGATCTAACAAGATGATCTTTATGCATAATTGTCTTAATTTAGGGTTCCATGTACATATGCGTTAATGGGCCTAGAAACCTTAATTTTGGTAATTATGGCTTTTAATGGTTTTCATTGTGGAAATCCATGAATAAAACAAAGATATGATGATCCTAAGGCAAAGTGAGAATAAATGACCCTTAATGTCAATAATTTTAGTAATTAGGGTTTTATGAGTAGAAAACCTACTTTAGGGTTGTTGACCTAAAATGGGATAAAGATTGGGAGATTAATCTAAGAAACCCTAATGCATCCTAATGAGACTTAGAAACCTTAGCAAGGTGTCCTAAGTCAATAAGAAGTTGTTTGAGGTTATAATGGTAACAGTTAGGCATTACACATGTATTCAGGATCTGCTTGATTGGTTGCTTGTCTTGCTTGATTGGACATCTTTATTGGATTGGATCATGCTTATTTCTAGTGAGATATCCAAATTAGGTATGTGGTTAATTATTAATACACGCTTTAGTTTCCCGACATTTTTCGACGTTTTATCGATTGCATGGAAATAAACTGCTTGGATGATTTTATCTCTACAATTTTTAAAGTGAATATGATTATCACAATTTAAGTATATATATGACTTGCCCAAACCTACATACCATCTCTAGATGTAAGATGAGAGAGCAAGCCCTGGAGGGAAGGTTAGAGGTGGTCAAGCCCCAGAGGGAAGACCACCAGGCACCCAGAGAGGTGACCCCAGGTACCAAGATCAGGATGGAGAAGGTAGTCTTACGTCCCCTGCAAGGACTAAACCCTAAGAGAGGGTATCCTAGAGTATGAGTAAAAGCAGTTGGGAAGTCATATTGAAAAACATAATCTTGTATTATTAACAACTATTTGATGTGATTGTGTTGTTAGAATATATGTGTAATATTTTGGCTGTCACCACACACTGGTATATTCATTTATACTGACCAACGTTTTATTTGTCAGCATTTTAGGAATATCTGAAAGTGACAAACAATAAAGTGGCATTTGTGAAGATAAAGATAATCTATTAAAGGAGGATTCGGTTAGATAGAACTCTATAGTGGGTAGAAGTTCCAGATTCCTATTTTTGAAAGGTATGTGAAAAGTAAATTTTTATCCTATGTTAAGCTTAGTCTTTGGTAGAATTTATTAATTATTTTTGATTATTTGCAAAACCACTGATCTTGTTTTGGGATAATGACTCTGACTTCTTACTCTTCCTTAATTGGGGGTTAACAAAAAGCGGGGCTGTCACAATTGGTATCAGAGCATGGTTTTCCATTTAATCTGTAATAATTATTAAATTTTACAAACTCTTTAGAACCTAAGGGAGTTATTATAGGATTTTCCAATGATGGAGGTGACTAGAAAAGGATCACAATCTGGGGCTGGCAAGATTTTCCTCCACCCCACTAGTCAGTCTATGAGGACTCTTGGATTCTGTGTGACTGCCTGGCCAAAATTGGAGGATTTGACTCAAAGTAAGATACCTCTTGGTCTTCTCTCATATGTCTTCATCCATTCTCTACCTCGTTCATTGAATACCTTTAAAAGATTAAGGTTTCTCTCTCTCCACCACCCTCTTGAGTTTTGGGGTTAAGAATGATAAAAATTAAGGAATCCTCCACCAAATAATAAAAAACATGTAAGAAAGATGTCATGGACATAAGTTTTGATAATTAGAAACTCATAATGAGCTTAGTTACATGCTTAGGCTGCATGACATGTGTTGCCATTCCCTCAGGAGAACGCTGAGGTTAGACCTTCTCGTAGGATGAGGAGGAGAGGGATAGCCTTAGAGGAAGAAGCCTCTAGGAAGAGGAAGAGACCTGATGTACCCTCTGGGGACGATGCACAACCCAAACCCTAAGCATAGTTAGAGAAGGATATGACAAGATGAGTGGGATACCCTTATGCATATTTTATATCATCTTTTGGACAACTTTTGATTGCATTTTCAAATCAATTTCACCCAATTATCACCCTTAATCATGATACATTCTTCATCTTTTTGGTTCTTTACTTGTTCATTGGTTTGGACTACATGTACTGTTTTGACACTAAAATGGGGATGAATTGATCATAATTTGACCTTCATCACATTCACCAAGTGATTCCTCAATGTTGGAGCAATTGTTGAGAAATTTGACAGAATCATGGCATGTTGGCCATCCAACAAGGCATGTCCATAGAAGGAAAAATGCACTCTACAAGTGAGAAAATCACATGACGTGTTGGACATCCAATAAGGTGTTTCACCCTAGATATAAGGCACTTGGACGTCAATGGATTCCAAAAACATGATGTGTTTGCCATCCAACATGACATTTACTCTCACTCCAGATTTTCAATACTCCCTGACATGTATAAAAGTGACATGTTTCCCAACCTACTCGTTGTGTCCTCTTGATCTAAAAGAAGTCAAGATTCAATGAATTGCAACAACAAGGCGTGTTGTTATCTCAACATGGCGTGTTCACTCACTCTAGATTTGTCTAGAAATCCCTGACCAACTCACCATGTATGCCATCCAACATAGTGTGTCATCTTCGATCAAGGAAGTTTGACTTCAGTTACTACAAGTAACATGCTCTATTGGCCAACCAAAACACCATCTTTCCTATAGTTTCAATTCAAACTTGATGAAAACTAACCCTTGCTTTTATATACAAATGTGACTCACTTGGGATGGTTATCATTTATCATTTAGAGCAGAAGACATCCAGAGTAGAGCCAAGAAGAGGAGAAGGAAATCTAGAGGATAAAGTGCACTTACTAAATAGAAAACCTCCTTCTTCGATAATTGTTCTTCAACACTTACAATGGAGGTCTCCGTTCTCCATCCCAGCCGCTTGCAAGAGAAGTTTGCTGGAGAAAGAGCCACAACAAGGATGAAATTGTGTCTCCTAGCCAGAGTTCCACTTCATACTACTGCTTCATATGTTTTTCTTCTTTCCTTTCTTATACTATCTTCTACTCTATATTCTGTTTCTTGTATCTACATTCTTTAGCCATGGATGAGAAGAACCTTTGTTCTTGGGCATGGGGGAGTAACTCCCATACCATAACTTGTTAGAACACGAATTTCACTATTAATGCTAGTTACTCTACTTTTCTAAGGTTTATCATATTTGAACTCGTCTTACATGCTTGGATGGCCACTTGGTGTGTTTGATTTATGCTCTTTGTATGATCTAGGAAGATATGCATAGGAATAGAGAGATATGTCTTAGAAACATTGCCTTAACCACGAGAGTGGCTGGGAAGTATTGGGGAGTAAGGTTTTTAGTCTGAGATTTTGTGTACGCAAGAGAGTGCTACATGGAATTAGGACTATCCTACACTATTGAGAGGTGGGTGTAGGATAAAAACCTCTCTTGTGTTATTTCTAGAATTATTAATTTTCATTTTTCATCACATTGTGACATGGTTGTAAAACCCCATTGTCAAGACCTTTAATTAATTGGAATCTTGAAGCCAAGTGATCCCTATTTTAGTTTAGTTCTCTAACTTGTTTGATTAACTAGTGTAAAACTAGATCATACTTTAAAAATCGATCTAGATTTTTGAAATTTAATACTCTTGCATTTAACTATAACATTCTCCTTATATGACCTTGATAATACTACACACACCTATATACTAGTGACATAGTGTTCAAGTTATAAATATTAGGACTTGCACACACGACCAACAAGTTTTTAGCACTGTTTCTGGGTAAAATCAATAGTTTTGTTACAGTAAGAGGTATTATAGTGTAAATGAGACTAGATCACACCATCATTCCATCACCATCTTTACCATATACATATCTTCCATTATTTTTCTAGCATTTCTCACTCACATGTAAAATTGTAAGATTGTATGCAACGTTCAAAATGAGGTCTTGAGCCATCTATATATCTGGACCCAGATATTTAAGTTTTTTCAGCAGTCATAGAAGATCAAGGAGGAGTGAAAATTGTTCAAATTTGGAGGACTGATAACCATCATCACCTTCATCTTCACCACCATACTCATCTGAACATCAAGAGCCAATCTTGTAATATGATCATACTCTTAAGGACTTCACCATTCCAACTACTATAAACATTAATGTAGCTATAAAAAACCCACAGACTGAGGCAAATAACTTTTCCATCAGCCTAAAAATCCTACAGATGATATAGTAAAACCACTTTGGAGGAACTCCCATGGAGGATCCAAACCTCCACATTACTGAATTTCTACATTACCTAAAAACTAGATCAATTTTGTTCCTATTGATGTGATTTGATAACTTCTATTCCCATTCACCTTTAGGGATAGAGACAAGGGATGTCTCTCATCATTTCCAATGAATTTTATAAATAGTTGGTGGGAGCTTCTAAAAGTTTTCCTAGCTAAGTATTTCCTACCAAGAAAGACCTCTCAGTTGAGAAGACATCTTACTAATTTTTGTCAAAGGGATGAAGAAACTCTCTATGACACGTGGGAGAGGTTCAAGGACCTCCAACATCTGTGTCCTTAGCATGGTCTCCTCAATTGCTACTTCTTCAAACATTCTATAATGGGTTGTTTTATAACACGAGGATGTCCATAGATGTTGCAGCCAATGGAGCGTTGATGAACAAGTTCTATAGGGAAGAAAATGAATCATTAAAGACATGGAAATTGGTAATTTCCAATGTCTCATCGAAAGGAACAACTAGACTTCCTCATCTTCAGTTGCTTCCTGGAAGCAAGTTGGCATACATTATGTCGATGTCATGGATTTTATTGCAGAAAATTTGGACGCTCTTTACCAAAAATTTGAGAAGTTAAGCACTCAACCCGCCCATCCATTCAGTCTTATTTGTGAAGAAAATTAATTTCCTCGGTAGGTAGATTGTTCAATCTACCTTTCTTTTATTCCTTCTAAAGAAAATATGGAGCAATGCAATGAAATAGGGAATTATGGGAACAAATAGTTTTACACTCCATATTTACTACCTACAATATGGGCTAGAGGGATCATTCTATATTTTCCTACCACAACAACAATATCCTAAATTCTCAACAACCACAAAGCTAACAAGCACCACACATGGGGAGCAAGCCACCAATGGCATATATTCCATCAGGCTTCAACAACAATGAAAACAAAAATTTCAACAAGCAACAATAACTACCTAAGTACAATTTGGAGTCCCTTTTATAAATTTTGTTTTATCTTAATTGAAGTAAAATGAGGAGTTCCACAAACAAGGATGTCTCATGCAGGATGTCACTTACCAACTTTCTTCTAAGGTGGATGGCATTACTACTCACACTAGAATGTTAGAGTACCAAATTGCCCAAAAAACCTTTTCTAATCTAAAATCACATTTTGGTTCCTTTCCTAGCCAACTAGAGATGAATCCAAGGGAGACTTACAAGTGAGTGACATTGAGGAGTGGATCCATAATTGGACGATCCTCACTGCCATTAAAGACGAAACAAGATCAAGTTATTGTTATGAATGAAGAAGATGTAGATAAAAACCAATGAAAGAAATCTACTGGAAGTTCTCAATGAGGAAATTCTTATAGAAAGCCAAATTCCCCTTTTCCCTCATAGATTTTCTAACAAGAAAGATGACATCAAGTTCAAAAAATTGATGGATATTCTAAACAAGTTGTATGTTAACCTTCCATTAGTGGAAGTTATTGTTGAAATGCCTTCATATGAAAAGACATTTTGACAAAGAAAAGGAGGCTTGATAAAGTTGAAACTATTATGCTTTTTGGAAATAATTAGCCTCATCGTCCAAAAGATGTTTCCAAAGAAGCTAGATGATCTTGGAGCACATACTCTTCCTTGTCAAATTGGTGATTCAACTTTTGACAAAGGAATAGTAGATCTTGGTGATATCATTAGCTTGATTCCTTTTTCTTTATGGAAATGACTTCATCTAGGATATGTGAAAGCCACTTTATTGGAGATCCAACTGCTAATTTTTCTATCAAATATCCAAAAGGAGTCATTGAAGACATTCCTTTGCAAATAGTAGTGTCACATTCTTTGTGATTTTGTAGTCTTTAATATGCATGAAGACCTGACAAATCTCATTTTTTGGGAGATCATTTCTCAGGACTACTGGATGTGTTGTGGATATTAGAGGAGGGAAGTTGACTATTAGAGTTGGGGATGAAGTGTTAGTATTGTTTATGATGCTATGAAAGAACCAAGTACAAATGGATATCTTTATTTGATTGATATCATTGATAACTTTTTGGAAGATGTCAACAATCTCCCAAAACCAGTTTTTGATGATTTTAAAGATGAAGAGGACAACACAAACATGAAGACTGGTCTACATGAACCAAATTCTAAAGTGACTCCAAGCTCAAGCATGAAGAATAATCACAAGAGAAGGAGGAAAGTGATACCATTATACCAGATAAATAGGTAGGACTTAAACCCCTTCAACTGGGGTTGAGGTATGCATTCTTAGACCCAAATTTTACTTCTCTTGTCCTAGAAAATTCTAAATTGACCCAAGAATAAGAAGAAAAAATGTTGGAAGAACTTAGACTTTTTAAAGATGTAATTTGCTATTCTGTTGATGACCTAAAAGGGATCAATCATTCTATCCACATGCATCACATAGCTTTAGAAGATGATACCAACTAGGCATTGAACCACCTAGAAGATTAAATCAAAATCTAATGGAGGTGTAAAGAAAGAAACTTTTAAATTAAAAGATGCTGGAATAATATATCCAATCAACGAAAACCCCTGGGCAAGTGCCATTCATGTTGTACCTGAGAAGGGGGACCACTATAATGAATGGAGACAGTAATGAACAAATCCAAACATGTGTAGTCACCAGCTGACGCATGTGTATTGACTACAGAAGGTTAAATAAGCCCACTAGAAAACACCATTTTCCCTTTCCTTTATTGACCTCATGTTGGAAAGACTTCCGAACCAATAATATTTTTGGGTACTTAGATAGATATTCCTATTTTTTTCACACCCCTATCTATCCACCAGACCAATAGAACACCACTTTCATATGCACTTGTAACACCCCTGACCTGGGTTATGACCTAACCCTGGAAGTTTTGCCTAAATATGTAATTAATATACTTGTGAACACTCCCTGGCATGTAATTAAGTTCCTCAGGAACATTTACTTTCAATTTTGCTCCTTTTTGTATAAAGTTGTAGCATTGTGTTGTATGCAGGGACCTATGTGCAAATTACCCAGTTTAAGGGTTGAACTTGCAAAATTCACAAGATAAGATGTTCCTTTGATGTTGAGACATCATGAGAATGGTTATGGTAAAGTTTGAGGGATTTCCCAAGCTTGAGCACCAAGGTGCAGCTGTGGAAGCAATTCCCATGCTTAGAAACCCTAATTTGGGGTAAAGTGCAATTTACCCAAATTGAGGGGTCCAAGTTGCAATTATTAATATCTAGAACATCTTTTATGACTCTTGTCATCATTTAGAGTAGAAATGATGAAAGGGATACATCATTTAATAATCAGATGAGAAAAATGATCTTTGTGATAGAAATCACCTAAAATGGGTATGAAACCCTTTCATGTATGTACCCTAGTTGAAGGTTGGATTCCTTTACCCCTAGATCTTGATATTTCATGAGATTTGCATAAGGATAGATAGGTTTGGTCGTGCCTTTGAGCAAGGAGGGACCTAGATGTGATTTCCAATCTTGTGAGGTCCTTAGGGTGTATAAGAGGCTAAAGTATATAAGCCCTTTTCCCTTGCAATTAAGTGAACGAACTTTCTTTCCTTCATTTCTCTTCCTTTCTTGCTCAAACGACCAAGGATAGCTCTGGAGCTCAGGGGGGACGACCAACCTGTTCTAGGTAAGAGAACCCCACCTTCTAGCTCGAATTCATGGAGGAATTCACTTTCTAAGGTTGGTTTTATGGTTAGCTTACTTAGTCTTCTTGTTCTAGCCGACCAAAGCAACGTTTCCTTGGAGAATTCACCTCTGACCAAGTTGTGGAAGCTCAAGGACGCCATTAAAACTTGGAGCTTGAAGGCTTGGAGCTCTAAGATCAACCTTTAGGCGGGTTTTATAACTCTAAACTTATGCTTTATATGTATGCTCAATTCTTGCAATTTACTTGGTAAATTCTCCTTCTACCACCCTTCTTCCTTGCATGTTTGCAAGCAAATCAGTGGAGAAACCGACCTTGCTAGAGGTTGAAGATGAGGGGCGTGGTTCCCTATGTTACTTTTTCAAACGACCATGGACCCTTTTTGGTCCAAACGGTTGCAAACCGTTTGGGTTCAAACGGTTTCAAACCGTTTGCTCTCAAACGGTCTTGCAAGACCGTTTGGATTGAAACGGTCTCAAGACCATTTGAAAGAGTTGACCAAGGGACGACCGTTTGAGGGTCTGTTCCTAACATATTGAATTTCATCTCTGCAAAGAATCAAAGTCTAATTCTTAACCGATTGAGAGTTGAAGGCACTTCAACATGAAACCCTAATCGGGTGAAAAAGTGCTGATTTAACATATAGATCTTGTTGAGTTTTGGGTTGAAGGACCCAAACGGTCTCAAGACCGTTTGGGGATTCCTCCAAACGGTCCTAAGACCGTTTGGGCACAACTCAAGACCGTTTGAAGGTCTAGGGTTGAGTTAATCTAATGGTTTGAGGGTCCAATTGTAGGAAATTGATGAATTGATGAAAATTGCTGATTTTGACCTAATTGGACTTCAACCTTAGTCAAAACGACTTGGATTTTGGTCAAACTTTGGGCAAACGGTCTCAAGACCGTTTGGATGATGTCCAAACGACCTCAAGACCTTTTGGGCCAAGTTTGAGCCCAATTGGAGGTCAATTGATAGGTTCAACCTTGAATTGATTCACATTGTTGAACATTGATGACCAATCGATTTGAAACCCTAATTGAGGAGGATTGAACCCTAATTGGCTTGCAATTGAGGGTCAATTGGATGTCTAAGTAGTTAAGGTTAACCCTAATTGACTCAATTTATAAGTGGTTAGCATAGCTTTAACCAATTGAGGGCTTCAACACACATATCCATGAACATTGGTGACCTTTGAACCCCTTTGGAGGTCCAAACGGTTTGAGCCCATTTGGACCAAACGGTCTCAAGACCGTTTGGATCCAAACGGTCTCAAGACCGTTTGAGACCAAACGGTCTCAAGACCGTTTGGGGCCAAACGGTCTCAAGACCGTTTGGGGCCAAACGGTCTCAAGACCGTTTGGGCTCAAACGACCTCAGGATCGTTTGGTCCATTCGATCTCAAGCAAGTTTGATCAAACGGTCTCAAACCGATTGAAGCTCCAAACGGTTTGGAAGTCAACCCTTCCAAACGGTCTTCACCTCCAAACGGTCTCAAGACCGTTTGGGTGGTTGAAACCGTTTGAAGGTTGAAACCGTTTGGAGACTGGTGATGGTTTGTACTTAACCATTTGATGGTGTAATTAGCTCAATGATGATCCAATCTAAACCCTAATGGTAACCTAGGTCATTAAGGGACTATGTGATTAGTGAGTTAACCCATGATGGTAATCATGTGGCAAATTACCAAAATACCCTTGAGGGGTCTAAAGGGGTAAAACCTTGTTCTAATCAAACCCTAATCACATGATGTTGATGTTTTGGATCATGTTAGTCAATGGAGACTTATCTCAACCTGATCTAGAGTGGTGTTGTCACCATCTACTAGTGAAAGGAGAGAGAAAGTATTTCTAGAGAGAGAAAGTATCCTAGAGAGAGAAAGTACCCTTTTTAGGAGGAAACTCTAGTGAGATACTTCATTTACACATGAATGTGCATGATTAGGGAATGACCCACCTATGTGAGGTCATGGAAACCCTAAATATGATATCTAATGGATCTTAATCTTAATTAAGAGTCTTAATGATGATGTTTCTCTTACATGATGATGTAATGAGTACCATTCACCATGGTGTGAATAGTAAACCCTAATTTTAGGGTGATGACTTGAAAGATGAATAGTAAACCCTAAATTGTTGAATTGTTTACTATTATCTGTTGAACTAACCATGCAGGTTAATATGAGATAATGGTCATACCCAGGTATGAAATACCATGTTATATTCATTGAAAGCATGTCTTAAGCTTTATGAATAGTGAATCATCTTGATGCACTGCTAAGTGACATCTTTTGTGATTTATGGGCTGTAAGAGCCATAAACACCATCAAGGTCATGCTTGACAGATGACTTGTGATGAGATAATTGAGAACTGGTAATTGAAATGAGTTAGGCCTGCTACATTTTAGTATTCTCATATATAGCTGTGATGCTAATGTTTTTGTATGATGATATGAATACTGAATGTACCTAACTAATCAAGTGAAATGTAGAGCCCTGATCATAGATCCATCATTGTCAGAGTCTAAATGATGGTGAAACCGGTTTTCCTCAGGGAACTCCTGGATCACATACTTTTGAGTATGTGGGGTACATGGATGTGTAGAACCTTACATCCTAGTGTAGGTATTTGATGTAGATTCTTGTAGTCCGTCATACCTTCACTATAAAAGAAAAGGTGAGAGGATGATGTAGATTCTAGTAGTCCATCAGACCCCACCATAAAGTCCTAAAGGTGATATGTATATCTACACTCCCTTAAAGACACAAATACCGTATCGGTGAAAGATAAACAAGAAATCTTCCGATAGCGAAGAGAGTACAGAATGCCACTGTAACTCTAAAAATAGCGAAGGACCAGAGTACCCTGGTGAGCTATTACAAAGACATCCCGCCAGATGTCAAACAATCAATCCTCTAACTGACTGAGGAAGATGAGGTCATAAGAATCCGGCTCTTTTAATGACCTAGTATGATACCGAGGCGACTTAATAGTGATCGGTTGGAGTATGAGTGGTATACCTCATCTCCACAGGGCATAACAATAATGTTTGAAAAACATAATCAACAGCGTAGTATATCTGTTAGAGTTATCTACGAGTTATTTGATTGATGTTACCTTCAATAATGTAGATGTTCTCATATTTTAATATTGATTGAACTCTTGCTTATCATCAGAACTGCTAGTGAATATCTTGAAGGATCTTATTGCTTTAGTTATTCCTTACTTTGCTTATAAAGCCTAGTGGAGAGTTATAACTCTCGCTGGGGCAATTATGTATAATTGTCTCACCCCGTAGACTTCTACTTTTTAGGTGGTCGTCGAAGACGGAGGAACAAGAACTCTAGTGACCAATCCCAGCAACAGTAGCATCAGGAGCAGTAACTATCTCAGGTGGAGATCTAGCCTGTTTCATGGTGTAGATAGAGTCAAGTCCTATATGTCCTCTGTACTCTCAGGTCCTGGAGTGTTTTGGAGTATGAACTCTTGAGAATTTTTGTATCATGTTGTATAAAAATTATTCAAGAAGTAATTGTCAGTGATGTAAACAGTTAAATCCTTTTTCTATGGAAAAGGTTTGTGGTTTCAGGCTCTTGTCTCGAAAAGTTTTAATTTCCCGTGATTTTTGTCTTCCGCTGTTTACCGATTGCTTCCGTACATGTTTAAATTGGGATTAATTCGTGGTTTGGAGATCGGAGCCCACAATTAAGTGGTATCAGAGCTCTAGGTTCTCCGAATCTACAGAGGCATAGGACTTAGGAAGTCGAGTCTATCTTTAGTATTCCTTCCTTATCTAATAGAATCTTCTACTCCTCAGGAGAAGAAGATACTTAAGATGTCAGAGCCACATGATGAGTATGTGGAAGAAAGTAGTGCCAGTGCACCTCAAGGCGGTGCAGGAGTACCAGAGGTGGAACAGCCTGTACCAGAACAACCTAGAGAGCCACCCCAGTTTGGCCCAGCTGATATAGGTAACCCAGCAGTCCAGACAATGTTTGGGCAGTTCATGACTGCCATGACACATATAACCGACAGGTTGCCTATGCCTGCACCTAGGGCACCTGTCCAGCCTGAGGGGCAAGGTATCGGGAAGACGTTCGAGCAACTACGTCATGTCGGAGCTACCGAGTACCATGGGACTACTGACCCCGCAGATGCTGATCTATGGTTGACAGAGCTGGAGAAGGCTTTTAGGATCCTCAACATCCCTGAGGCTGAGAAGGTTAGACATGCTGTCTATCTTCTCAAAGGAAGTGCTGGTCACTGGTGGACCATGGAAGAGCAGAAGAGACCTGGAATAGAGATCTCGTGGGAAGATTTTCGGCGGGAGTTTGTCCAAAGATATTTCCCAAAGACCTTCCTAGACGAGAAGATCTCTCAGTTTGAGAGACTGAGACAGGGTATGATGAACATTAGCGAGTACGAAGCTAAGTTCATGGAGCTGTTGCGGTTTTGTCCGCACATGGCTGCCACAGAAGAAGAAAGAATCAGAAGGTTTGAGAAGGGGTTGAATGCTGACATGTCTACCCCAGTGTCTGCCTTAGAGAACCGAGAGAGATTCTCTACCTTCGTTGAGTCAGTCCGAAGGATAGAGAGATCTGTGGTTGAGAAGAGGCAAACACAGAAGAGGTATCCACAGTTCCAGGGTTCTTCATCTATGGACTTTAAGAAGTCTAGATCCTCTGCACCTAACCCCCCACCATCTAGATTTAGTCCTCAGAATCAGTGGTCTCCTAGTAGAGGTAGAGGAAGAGGACAACCACCTCGGGAGACACAGAGTTCTGCATCAATGTCTGCTACCGGACCACAAAGACCACAAGAAAGAAGATGCTACAACTGCGGTAAGGTGGGACATTTGATGAAGGACTGCCGATCTAGGCCTGTCAGTGTGACACAGCCTCCGAGACAAGGACAACAGGGATCACAGGGAGGACAATCTCAAGGAACAGGTCGAGGACGCGGGCAAGCGTCTCAAGCTGGATCATCAGCACCACCTCAACAACAGGCTACGACGAGGTTCTATGCTATGAACCCACCAGAGGCAGTGGTCAATCCACAAGTAGTGACAGGTCAGATGGAACTTTTATATTCTGATATGTCTAAATCTTGTGTAGTATCTGTTTTGATTGACCCGGGTGCTACGCACTCTTTCATCACTCGAAGAGTGATTCGTAACTGCAATATGATAACTAGTCATAGGGCAGATAAGTTGTTGTTGGAGACTCCGTTGAGTGGGTCTGCTGTTCTGCAAGAAGTATGCTCTCCTTGTGTACTTTTCTTTTCTAAGCATCGCATTCAAGTGGATCTCAAACCGCTTGATATGCAAGGATTTGATATAATCCTAGGGATGGATACCTTGGAAAGGTATCGAGTTGTCTTGGATTGTGAGTCCAAGCTGGCTGTGTTTGCTGATGAAAGCAACACATGGATCTTTCAAGGTGAAAGAAAGATTCTGCCCACCTGTCTTGTATCAGCTATGGTTGCTGATAAGTTGATGAGGCAAGGATGCTATGCATTCTTAGCCCATGTGGTAGATGTTACCAAGGAGAGTTCCAACCCTGCTGAAATTCCGATAGTCAGGGAATTCGAGGATGTGTTTCCCGAAGAACTTCCTGGTATACCACTACCCCGGGAAATTGATTTTGAGATCAATTTGGTCCCAGATACGAAACCCATAGCCCAGACTCCGTATAGGATGGCACCTGCTGAGATGGCAGAACTCAAGAAACAGCTTCAAGAGTTACTTGAGAAGGGTTTCATCCGACCGAGTACCTCACCTTGGGGTGCTCCGGTTTTGTTTGTTAAAAAGAAAGATGGATCGATGCGGTTGTGCATTGATTATAGACAACTCAATAAAGTAACAATAAAGAATAAGTATCCTTTGCCGAGGATTGATGATCTTTTCGACCAGTTGCGTGGTGCAACAGTCTTTTCCAAGATAGACTTAAGGTCTGGATATCATCAAATCCGCATTAAGGACAGTGACATATCCAAGTCTGCCTTTAGGACAAGATATGGTCACTATGAGTTCACAGTTATGTCGTTTGGACTAACCAATGCACCGACTGCATTTATGGAACTCATGAATAGAGTCTTTCGACCTTTTCTTGATCAGTGTGTTGTCGTCTTCATAGATGACATACTGATTTATAGTAAGGATGCTCAGCAGCATGAGCAGCACCTTCGCCAGACTTTGACCTTGCTAAGGGAACATAAGCTATACGCTAAGTTTAGCAAGTGTGAGTTTTGGTTATCTGAAGTATCCTTCCTTGGACATGTGGTATCTGCCTCGGGAATTCGTGTTGACCCTGCAAAGATAGAGTCTGTTCTGCAGTGGGAACAACCGAAGACACCGACGGAGATTAGAAGTTTCTTGGGGTTAGCTGGTTATTATCGAAGGTTTATTAAAAATTTCAGTTCTATAGCCTTACCTTTGACCAAGTTAACCCGAAAGGATGTTCCTTTTGCTTGGAGTGATAAGTGTCAACAGTCTTTTCAGCTGTTGAAGGAGAGGTTAACAAGTGCACCTGTGCTTGTGTTACCTGAGCAAGGAAAGGAATATATAATCTTTTGTGATGCCTCCAAGAATGGACTTGGATGTGTGTTGATGCAGGATAAACAAGTGATTTCTTTTGCTTCCCGACAGCTTAAGAAACACGAGGAGAATTATCCGACACACGATCTAGAGTTAGCTGCTGTGGTCCATGCTTTGAAAATCTGGAGACATTATCTCTACGGAGAAACTTTCCAGATTTTCACAGACCACAAGAACCTTAAATACATCTTCACTCAGCATGAGCTTAATATGAGGCAACGTCGCTGGATGGAGTTAATCAAGGACTACGATTGTACAATTGATTACCATCCGGGCAAAGCCAATGTGGTTGCTGATGCCTTGAGTAGGAAATCAGCAACATCAACCATGGATAGGGCACAACTAAGTTCCTTAGTATGCTCTAGAAGAGATATGCTTATCTCTTTAAGGCAAGACAATGTGCAGTTGAAGGCATCATTGTTAGCTGGTCTGTTAGCTGAGATGCAGATTAAACCTACCTTAAGAGAGCAGATAAAGGAGGCACAACAAGTAGATGTTTTTGTACAGCAGATTAGATCTGAGTTTGGAGATGAGAAGCGAGAAGGTTTTCATGAGTCAGATGACCAGATGGCATGCTATCATGGAAGGATGATAGTGCCAGATGTGGACAACCTGAGGAAGTTAGTCCTGGAAGAAGCTCATTCTTCGATGTATGCTATGCATCCAGGGAGCACCAAGATGTATCGAAACTTGAAGGATATGTATTGGTGGCCTGGGATGAAGAAGGATGTAGCTGAGTTTGTTCTGAGGTGTCTTGTGTGTCAGCAGGTCAAGGCTGAACACCAGAGACCTGCAGGAACAATGCAACCCTTACCCATACCACAGTGGAAGTGGGACCATGTGACCATGGACTTTGTTGTTGGCCTAACTAGGACAAACAAAGGACATGATTCCATTTGGGTAATTGTTGATAGGTTGACAAAGACAGCGCATTTCTTACCTGTCAAAACAACCTATTCTGCTGAAAGGTTATCCCAGATATATGTTCAAGAGATAGTGCGGTTGTACGGAGTTCCTGTCACTATAGTTTCTGACAGAGGTCCCCAGTTTACAAGTCGCTTTTGGGAACAGTTACACAGAGCCCTAGGCACCAAGCTAAGGTTTAGTACAACCTTTCATCCCCATACTGATGGACAGTCAGAAAGAACTATACAGATCTTAGAAGATCTGTTGAGAGCATGTGTTCTCCAGTTTACCGGGAGTTGGGATCTACATCTAAGCTTGATAGAGTTTGCCTATAACAATAGCTATCAACATAGCATTGATATGGCACCATATGAAGCCTTATATGGTAGACGTTGTAGATCACCCTTGTGTTGGTATGAAACTGGTGAGCACCAGTTGTTAGTCCCTGATCTTGTGCAGCAAACTACAGAAAAGATTAAAATAATACAACAACAGCTTAAGACTGCACAAGATAGACAGAAATCATATGCCGATAAACGTCGTAGACCCCTAGAATTCCAGGTTGGAGACAGAGTGTATCTCAAGGTCTCACCTTGGAAAGGAGTCCTTCGTTTTGGGAAGAAAGGAAAGTTAGCTCCTAGATTTATGGGACCTTATCCAATTGTTGAAAAAGTTGGAAAGGTGGCCTATAGACTAGAGTTACCTCAGGAGTTGCAGAAGCTGCACCCTGTGTTTCACATTTCCATGCTGAGGAAATGTCATCCAGATACCGAGTCAGTTCTACAACCTATGGAAGTAGAATTGAATGAAGATATAACGTATGAGGAGGGACCAGTGTCAATCCTCGATAACAGAACTAAAAAGTTAAAGAAGAAGGATATAAGCCTTG
This sequence comes from Alisma plantago-aquatica, assembly GCA_963693085.1. Taxonomy (NCBI): domain Eukaryota; kingdom Viridiplantae; phylum Streptophyta; class Magnoliopsida; order Alismatales; family Alismataceae; genus Alisma; species Alisma plantago-aquatica. The sequence goes on along the minus strand of OY856410.1, from coordinate 1,251,967,313 downwards.
TAAAAGTCCTCTGGAACCATCATGGTGTTGAAGAAGCCACTTGGGAACTAGAAGATGAAATGAGAAGAAAATATTCTGCTCTTTTCTTATAATATGCTTTATCGATTTCGGGGACGAAATCCTTTTGAAGGGGTAACGAATTTGTAACACCCCTGACCTGGGTTATGACCTAACCCTGGAAGTTTTGCCTAAATATGTAATTAATATACTTGTGAACACTCCCTGGCATGTAATTAAGTTCCTCAGGAACATTTACTTTCAATTTTGCTCCTTTTTGTATAAAGTTGTAGCATTGTGTTGTATGCAGGGACCTATGTGCAAATTACCCAGTTTAAGGGTTGAACTTGCAAAATTCACAAGATAAGATGTTCCTTTGATGTTGAGACATCATGAGAATGGTTATGGTAAAGTTTGAGGGATTTCCCAAGCTTGAGCACCAAGGTGCAGCTGTGGAAGCAATTTCCATGCTTAGAAACCCTAATTTGGGGTAAAGTGCAATTTACCCAAATTGAGGGGTCCAAGTTGCAATTCTTAATATCTAGAAAATCTTTTATGACTCTTGTCATCATTTAGAGTAGAAATGATGAAAGGGATACATCATTTAATAATCAGATGAGAAAAATGATCTTTGTGATAGAAATCACCTAAAATGGGTATGAAACCCTTTCATGTATGTACCCTAGTTGAAGGTTGGATTCCTTTACCCCTAGATCTTGAGATTTCATTATATTTGCATAAGGATAGATAGGTTTGGTCGTGCCTTTGAGCAAGGAGGGACCTAGATGTGATTTCCAATCTTGTGAGGTCCTTAGGGTGTAAAAGAGGCTAAAGTATATAAGCCCTTTTCCCTTGCAATTAAGTGAACGAACTTTCTTTCCTTCATTTCTCTTCCTTTCTTTCTCAAACGACCAAGGATAGCTCTGGAGCTCAGGGGGGACGACCAACCTGTTCTAGGTAAGAGAACCCCACCTTCTAGCTCGAATTCATGGAGGAATTCACTTTCTAAGGTTGGTTTTATGGTTAGCTTACTTAGTCTTCTTGTTCTAGCCGACCAAAGCAACGTTTCCTTGGAGAATTCACCTCTGACCAAGTTGTGGAAGCTCAAGGACGCCATTAAAACTTGGAGCTTGAAGGCTTGGAGCTCTAAGATCAACCTTTAGGCGGGTTTTATAACTCTAAACTTATGCTTTATATGTATGCTCAATTCTTGCAATTTACTTGGTAAATTCTCCTTCTATCACCCTTCTTCCTTGCACGTTTGCAAGCAAATCAGTGGAGAAACCGACCTTGCTAGAGGTTGAAGATGAGGGGCGTGGTTCCCTATGTTACTTTTTCAAACGACCGTGGACCCTTTTTGGTCCAAACGGTTGCAAACCGTTTGGGTTCAAACGGTTTCAAACCGTTTGCTCTCAAACGGTCTTGCAAGACCGTTTGGATTGAAACGGTCTCAAGACCGTTTGAAAGAGTTGACCAAGGGACGACCGTTTGAGGGTCTATTCCTAACATATTGAATTTCATCTATGCAAAGAATCAAAGTCTAATTCTTAACCGATTGAGAGTTGAAGGCACTTCAACATGAAACCCTAATCGGGTGAAAAAGTGCTGATTTAACATATAGATCTTGTTGAGTTTTGGGTTGAAGGACCCAAACGGTCTCAAGACCGTTTGGGGATTCCTCCAAACGGTCCTAAGACCGTTTGGGCACAACTCAAGACCGTTTGAAGGTCTAGGGTTGAGTTAATCTAATGGTTTGAGGGTCCAATTGTAGGAAATTGATGAATTGATGAAAATTGCTGATTTTGACCTAATTGGACTTCAACCTTAGTCAAAACGACTTGGATTTTGGTCAAACTTTGGGAAAACGGTCTCAAGACCGTTTGGATGATGTCCAAACGACCTCAAGACCGTTTGGGCCAAGTTTGAGCCCAATTGGAGGTCAATTGATAGGTTCAACCTTGAATTGATTCACATTGTTGAACATTGATGACCAATCGATTTGAAACCCTAATTGAGGAGGATTGAACCCTAATTGGCTTGCAATTGAGGGTCAATTGGATGTCTAAGTAGTTAAGGTTAACCCTAATTGACTCAATTTATAAGTGGTTAGCATAGCTTTAACCAATTGAGGGCTTCAACACACATATCCATGAACATTGGTGACCTTTGAACCCCTTTGGAGGTCCAAACGGTTTGAGCCCATTTGGACCAAACGGTCTCAAGACCGTTTGGGGCCAAACGGTCTCAAGACCGTTTGGGCTCAAACGACCTCAGGATCGTTTGGTCCATTCGATCTCAAGCAAGTTTGATCAAACGGTCTCAAACCGATTGAAGCTCCAAACGGTTTGGAAGTCAACCCTTCCAAACGGTCTTCACCTCCAAACGGTCTCAAGACCGTTTGGGTGGTTGAAACCGTTTGAAGGTTGAAACCGTTTGGAGACTGGTAATGGTTTGTACTTAACCATTTGATGGTGTAATTAGCTCAATGATGATCCAATCTAAACCCTAATGGTAACCTAGGTCATTAAGGGACTATGTGATTAGTGAGTTAACCCATGATGGTAATCATGTGGCAAATTACCAAAATACCCTTGAGGGGTCTAAAGGGGTAAAACCTTGTTCTAATCAAACCCTAATCACATGATGTTGATGTTTTGGATCATGTTAGTCAATGGAGACTTATCTCAACCTGATCTAGAGTGGTGTTGTCACCATCTACTAGTGAGAGGAGAGAGAAAGTATTTCTAGAGAGAGAAAGTATCCTAGAGAGAGAAAGTACCCTTTTTAAGAGGAAACTCTAGTGAGATACTTCATTTACACATGAATGTGCATGATTAGGGAATGACCCACCTATGTGAGGTCATGGAAACCCTAAATATGATATCTAATGGATCTTAATCTTAATTAAGAGTCTTAATGATGATGTTTCTCTTACATGATGATGTAATGAGTACCATTCACAATGGTGTGAATAGTAAACCCTAATTTTAGGGTGATGACTTGAAAGATGAATAGTAAACCCTAAATTGTTGAATTGTTTACTATTATCTGTTGAACTAACCATGCAGGTTATTATGAGATAATGGTCATACCCAGGTATGAAATACCATGTTATATTCATTGAAAGCATGTCTTAAGCTTTATGAATAGTGAATCATCTTGATGCACTGCTAAGTGACATCTTTTGTGATTTATGGGCTGTAAGAGCCATAAACACCATCAAGGTCATGCTTGACAGATGACTTGTGATGAGATAATTGAGAACTGGTAATTGAAATGAGTTAGGCCTGCTACATTTTAGTATTCTCATATATAGCTGTGATGCTAATGTTTTTGTATGATGATATGAATACTGAATGTACCTAACTAATCAAGTGAAATGTAGAGCCCTGATCATAGATCCATCATTGTCAGAGTCTAAATGATGGTGAAACAGGTTTTCCTCAGGGAACTCCTGGATCACATACTTTTGAGTATGTGGGGTACATGGATGTGTTGAACCTTACATCCTAGTGTAGGTATTTGATGTAGATTCTTGTAGTCCGTCATACCTTCACTATAAAAGAAAAGGTGAGAGGATGATGTAGATTCTAGTAGTCCATCAGACCCCACCATAAAGTCCTAAAGGTGAGATGTATATCTACACTCCCTTAAAGACACAAATACCGTATCGGTGAAAGATAAACAAGAAATCTTCCGATAGCGAAGAGAGTACAGAATGCCACTGTAACTCTAAAAATAGCGAAGGACCAGAGTACCCTGGTGAGCTATTACAAAGACATCCCGCCAGATGTCAAACAATCAATCCTCTAACTGACTGAGGAAGATGAGGTCATAAGAATCCGGCTCTTTTAATGACCTAGTATGATACCGAGGCGACTTAATAGTGATCGGTTGGAGTATGAGTGGTATACCTCATCTCCACAGGGCATAACAATAATGTTTGAAAAACATAATCAACAGCGTAGTATATCTGTTAGAGTTATCTACGAGTTATTTGATTGATGTTACCTTCAATAGTGTAGATGTTCTCATATTTTAATATTGATTGAACTCTTGCTTATCATCAGAACTGCTAGTGAATATCTTGAAGGCTCTTATTGCTTTAGTTATTCCTTACTTTGCTTATAAAGCCTAGTGGAGAGTTATAACTCTCGCTGGGGCAATTATGTATAATTGTCTCACCCCGTAGACTTCTACTTTTTAGGTGGTCGTCGAAGACGGAGGAACAAGAACTCTAGTGACCAATCCCAGCAACAGCAGCATCAGGAGCAGTAACTATCTCAGGTGGAGATCTAGCCTGCTTCATGGTGTAGATAGAGTCAAGTCCTATATGTCCTCTGTACTCTCAGGTCCTGGAGTGTTTTGGAGTATGAACTCTTGAGAATTTTTGTATCATGTTGTATAAAAATTACTCAAGAAGTAATTGTCAGTGATGTAAATAGTTAAATCCTTTTTCTATGGAAAAGGTTTGTGGTTTCAGGCTCTTGTCTCGAAAAGTTTGAATTTCCCGTGATTTTTGTCTTCCGCTGTTTACCGATTGCTTCCGTACATGTTTAAATCGAGATTAATTCATGGTTTGGAGATCGGAGCCCACAACACTAATGGGACATATGATTATAGGTGGATGCCCTTTGGATTATGTAGTGCAACCACCACATTTCAAAAATGCATGATGGCCTTATCTTCTGATTTCATAGAAAACATCATGCCAATATTTATGGATGATTTTAGTTTATATGGTAACTGCTTTGATGATTTCTTTATAAATCTAAAAAAAGTTTTGCAACATTGTAAACAGGTCAACCTTGTTCTAAAATTGGAAGAAGTGTGATTTATGGTGCAATCCGGAGTTGTACTTGGTAATGTTATATTAAATAAAGGAATTGAGGTCAAAAAAGAAAAAGTGGAAGCTATTGCAAAGATGTCCATACTGACAACAATGAAAGAAGTTGAAGTTTCTTGGGACATGCAAAGTTCTATGGACGATTCATAAAGGATTTTCAAAAAATTGCAAAGTCACTATGTTTCCTACTAGAAAAGGATGCTGAATTCATATACAATCTAGATTGCCAAGAAGATTTACAAAAATTAAAATATATTCTCATCTCATCCCTTATTATTCAGCCACCCAGCTAGAGTTCTCCATTTGAAATCATGTGTGATGCTAATGCTTATGCAATATTAACAGTGCTAGGACAAAGTTCAGATAAAAAGCTTCATGCTATTCACTATGCAAGCAAAACCTTAGATGAAGCCCAAATCAACTATGCAACCACTGAGAAGGAGATGCTTGAAATAGTGTATACTTTTGATAAGTTTTGACCATAACTTGGAGGATCTAAAGTTGTGGCTTAGATAGACTATACTATAAAAAAATGTCTTGAGCAAATAGGATGCAATTCCTAGACTTATTCATTGGATTTTGTTACTTCAAGAATTTGATCTTGATATCAAAGACACTGATGCACAATATTCTCTTTCCATTGATGATTTCTTACATATTGAGAAGTTATACACTATGGGATCACTTCATGTACCTTGGTTTGTAGATGTTGCAAATTATCTTAGAACTGGACAACTTCCCCCAAATCTTACCTATTAGAAGAAGAAGAAATTTCTCTATGATGTGAACTTATATTATTGGGACGATCCACCATTTTTAAGCACATCACTGATGGGCTGATTATAAGATGTATTCTGGATGAAGAAATCCCATGGATCATAGTTGAGTGTCATTCTTCCCCTTTTAATAGAAATAAAGATTCTTCATGCAGGCTTTTATTGGCCCACTTTGTCCATGCATTTGGGAAGGCCTGTGATAGATGCCAAAGGACCAGAGGAATCTCAAAAAGATATGAAATACCTCTCAATTAAATTCTTGAAATCAAAGTCTTTTATGTATGGGGAGTTGATTATATGGGTCTGATTATGTCATCATGTAGTTCCAAATTCTTCCTTGTTGCTTGTAATTATGTGTCCAAATGAGTAGAGGCCATTCTTACTCAAGCTCTTAATAAAAAATATAACATCCAAAGTATTTTAGAAAAATATTTTTCCTCATTTTGGTGTTCCAAGAGCTGTAATTTCATATGGATGCTCTCATTTCAATGAAAATAACTTCAACGATTTACTAAGAAAATTTGGAGTCAAATGTAAAATATCAACTCCATGTCATCCACAGATAGTCGAACAAGTCGAAGTCTCAAAGTGAAAACTAAAAGGGATACTAGAGAGCAATGTCCAACTTGAGGAAAGATTGGGCATTGAAACTAGATGACACATTCTGGGCATATTGGACAACTTACAAAACCACCATTGCCACCACACCATTCACGCTTATCTATGGCAAGTCCTTCCACCTTCCCCTAGATCTAGAGAAGAAAGATTTGTGGGAAATCAAATTTCTAAACTTTGATATGCATAATGCTGGAGAGAAGAGACTCCTACAATTGCAAGAACTGGAGGAACTCCGTCTTGATGCCAATGAGAATACAAAGATATACAAAGAGAGGATCAAGTCATGGCATGACAACAAGATCAAAAGGAAGGATTTCTCTAAAGGAGATGTAGTTCTACTCTTAAACTCCAGGATGAAGCTTTTCCTAGGGAAGCTATGATCGAAGTGGTCAAGACCTTTCCAAGTTTTTGAGATTATTCATATCAAGTTGTAGAATGTCAAGGTAGTGAGTCTACCTTTAAAGTTAATGGACAAATATGCAAGTTGTACACTCCATGAGACAATATTGAAAAGGGAGTCTCGTGCCCCCTTTCTCATGCAGTCTGATGGAAATGAAGAGTCTCACTCCAGAATCTAAAGGGAGGAATTTCATGGGAGTTGGACTCACCACTATCATAGATTTACTTTTGTGTTTATTCTTCAATGAACATCTTCAATCCAAATAGTCTTTTTGTGGATGAATGTAATAATTTAGGCCCTCATAGTTAATATGTGAATATTATTGCAGTGCAGCTGGAAACAAAGAAAAATACAACATTCTGCAACAATTTTGCTACAATGCGGCATGATGTCCAAGAAAAACTGTGTGTACATATCAGACTGCATTCTTGTGAGCTAAAATTTCAGTCGACATAGTGTGTATCAATACAAACACGACCTCTGGTCAAAAGGGCAAACATTCTAGATTTTTTTGTAAAATAGATACACAACATGTTGTGGAAACAAAATGGCATGTCAAGTTCATAAAAGATGTTCATAATTTCACCTGGAGCTAAACACAACACACACAACTTTAATACGATGTTTGATGTCCAGTTACAGTTTCCCAGAAGTTACTATGACTATCAAACATGTAATTTACCTAAGTCAATATGGTGTCTCCAAAAAGATATCCAAATTCCATTTTCACCTATAGAGAAACATAGCATGCAATTTTCCAAACACGGTGTATACACCTCTATTTTACAAAGTTTTGCAGCAAAGGAAAACACAATGTGTTGTTTCCTCTACATGCCATGTTACATGCGAATTGGACAAAAATAAAAACAAACAACATCTATGTAACTGAGAATACGATGTGTGCTCATCAAACATGACATGTAGGCGACACTAAAATAGGGATTCCCAACCTAGTTTTGAAACATATCATTTGCAATCCCTAGCACTCTACACTGCGTTCCCCTCTACCCATGCTGTTTTGACTAGATTCACCTCTGCTACCACTTGATCATGCCCAATTTCAACTCCATCGTCAACATCCAACACTACTCCACCAACCATCCTCATCACTTCTGCCTAGCAAACACTCTGGAAGCCGATCACAATCACCCAAAGTAGATGCAAGCATGTGACTCCACCACCATCTCCACTTGAATATGTGGTTCCTCCAGCACTCCTTTACCTGTATCGACGTCGTCTCCTTGTAGCACCACTGAGCAAGTTAGCAATACCCAACAGTTTTAAGCCAACTTCAGCTCCACCAACATCATAAAAACATGTCATGAAAACTTGTCTTATGTTGTGTTTTCAGATTCACTTCCTCACCTTTAGTGCAGCCAATGCGCCGTGCTTCTACCCTAAACATGTGATGTTTTCTTTCTTCTGCACCTTATTTAGTGTTACCAATGGCACCAATAAAGAAAGCTTCAAAGTGTAATAGAGGAGAGAGCTCTTCATCTTCCACTTCCTATGTATCCTCCACTCAGTTCAATGTCACACCAGTGGAAGACACTATCTACCAGAAATTGATGACACACAAGGTTTCTCCCACTCATTTTGCATGTGCTGAGACTATGGAAGCTTCGTGTTTTCATGATGGAATGCGTACTCCTGAGGATCTTGGTCTTTTGAATGTCTGTTGCAAGGCCAATTTCACGTATCCACGAATAACATATGAATTTTTGATAACTTTGAGAGCGTAATAAGATCCAAAGAAGCCGGTCAAGCCTTTTGGTATAATACATGTCCAACTTCTTAGTAAGGGTTACAAATTCACATTCAAGTAGTTTTGTGAAGCATATCATCATACTTATGGAGGTAGCATAGTGATGCCTACCATTTTTAGTAATAATGAATTCTGGGGTGTGATAACTGAAGGCACATCACACCCAACTATTTATGTCAAAACATCTCATATCTACTACCCAATCTTCTGATATATTCATATACTTCTTAACAATAGGTGATCGGATAGCAAGATTTATTCTTCTTATGGGCTATGATACATAACTATAAACTTAACATAGGTTATAATATCATCCAATGTTCTTAAAGATAAATTGAGAAACCTCAGGTGACATCATGGTTGGAGGACTGATAATCCATATTACCCACAAGTTGAATGTAGTCCTAACATGGTTGGAATCCATTATTGGGAAGAACAAAGTTGATATCCAATTTCTGATTTCTTCAACTTGAATTGCCAGAGACCCTTCTGGGGAAAGCAAGTTCACACAATATTTTCATTATCATGAAGAATACATTCAACTGCCAAATGTAGAAGGAATCACTTTAATCAATCTTGACAATCATAAGTTCTCTTTTGAAGATGAGGATGACATTGTGGATAGACCTAAGACTTCTACTACACCTGAGGCACATGCATCACCACCTCCTCCTCCTTCCATTGGCACACAGACCGAGTACAGATGGGAAATACTAGATGCATGTCATCTCTACAGTTATGTCCAACAACACTTTGATCAACCAGACACCCATATTCACCAACTTACCCAACAATATGCAGATATACATTCTTTGATATAAAGGATGGACATTTGACACCTTGCTTAGGAAACTATGATATTCCAGCACTGGCAACACTACCACCAAATGAGTCTTCCTTCCTAGACTTGATGATGACACTTTGGGGCAACAATTTTTGACTACCGATTAGGGCACTGAGATCTCACTTTGATCATTCACCAAGGAAAGTATCTAGTTCCAATCCTCTTAAGTTTGTTATATGCAGTGTAGACACTTCAAATTTCAAGCTTAGGGGAGAGAAATGGACAATAGTTGTAGTTTTATTTGTAGTTTCCCTTCATTTTGTAGTTTTTCTGCTTGTTTTCATTTTCATTTCTCCTTTTCATTTCTAGATCAATGAAAATCTATACATGACATGTTGATTTGTTCTTTGTTGGGTAAAAATTGACTTCCTTCTTTCTAAGCCATTGTACTCATTGGGATTACAGTTAAAGAGCCCTAGCATTCACATCTAGACATTTAACAGAAACAACTGGCCAATCACTCATTTTGCCATGAAATTTTTACTCTAGCATGTTTTTCATTTTCTCACTCTCAACTCAATGCATGTAATGTTTCAAATGCTTTGGGTGAATAACTTTACAACCTTTTATAGCATTTTTGATGTTTTTTCCAAATTTGTAGTGCATTTTCTACCACCCCTATGATAATTTCCTTTTACAAATAAAAGAACTTCATGTATTGAATCACCTATCTACATGACTCTTTTCTTTTTGACATTTTGACTAGCCTAAGTATGCGAGTATCTAAAGCGGGACCCAAATCATGTTTAAAAAGGGATATTTTCCTTCTCAATTTTTTTTTCTAGATCCCTACAAAAGATGGCTAAGCTGCCTACATAATCTTATGGCTCAATGAAGGTCAGTAATTATGGAAGAAAAAGGGTAAATAAACCTCAACTGACATTGCACATACATGTATGTCTATATAGTAGACAAATATTATACCCAAAGTTAAGCTTGCGAAGAAGTAATTGTAGATGTGTTGATGTCATACCGTAATTCATCTATTCATCCTTATAATCAGAATGATTGGTTGTATATTCACTACATTTGTAGCTCTATCATCATGACTTTGTTCATTGTTAACTTGCTTATTTTTCCAAAGCAATTTGGCCATCTTTTTTAACTTAACTTACAAGTTTGAGTGACGGAAATGAATGCATGCCTAGTTTTTATATCTTAACAATGATTGACATTTTATGATTGAATTCTTACATTTCATTAATTGATGTATGTGACATGCTAGTTGTTCTACTATCTATCCATGTTTCTTTTTTCTTGAGGACAGACAATGGTTTAAGCTTAGGGGGATTCAATATGCACATTTTATATCATATTTGCACGACATTTAATTGCATTTTCAAATCAATTTCACCCAATTATCACCCTTAATCTTTCTAGATTCTTCATCTTTATAGTTCTTTACTTGTTACATAGTTTGGACTGCATGTACCATTTTTGACACCAAAAAGGGGATGAATTGATCATAATTTGACTATCATCAAATTCCACAAGTGATTCCTTAAAGTTGGAGCAATTTTTGAGAAATCTAATAGAAACATGATATGTTGACCATCCAACACAGTTTGTCCATAGCATGAAAAATGCACTATATAGGTGAGAAAATCACATAGTGTGTTGTCCATTCAACACGACGTGTCACCTCAGATACAAGGAACTCAAAAGTCACTAGATTCCAGTACATGGTGCGTTTTCCATCCAACACGATGTGTACTTTCACTCCAAATTTTCTAGTACTCCCTGATGTGCGGAAACATGGTGTGTTGTCCAACCTACACATTGTGTCCTCAAGATCCTTAAGAAGTTAAAAGTCACTAAATTGGAATAACGTGGTGTCATTATCTCAACACGCCATGTTCACTCACTCCAAAATTGTTCCAAAATCTCTAACTTGTAGCAACACCCCATCTAGGCCATCAAACACGATGTGTCATCTTAGATCAAGGAAGTTTGACTCAGTTACTGCAAGTAGCAGACCATGTTTACCAACCAACACACCATGTTTCCAGCAATTTTAGTTCAAATTTGAGGAAAACCATCCCTCACTTTTGTATACAGATGGGACTCACTAGGACAGTTAGTACATATCATTTGGAGCAAAAGACATGTAGAGCACAATATGGAAGAGGAGAAGGTGATCTTCAAAGAGAGGATGGTTACTCGAGATAGTATGTCCCTCTTCCCCAATTCTTCTTGAACACTTGTAGCAAAGATCTTCATTCTCAATCCCAACCGCTCAGGAGAGAAGGTTGCTGGAGAAAGAGTCATAGAAAGGATAAAATTGTGTCTCCTATCTGATGTTCCTTATTGTTCTACTACTTCATTGGAGATTTTTGTTCTTTCCTTTCTTCTACTATCTTCTACTCTATATTATACTACATGTATCTACATTCTTTAGCCATGGATGAGTAGAACCTTTGTTCCTGGGCATGGGGGAGTAACTCACATGTCACAATTTGTTTGAACATGAAGTCCTCTATCAATGCTAGTTATTCCATTGTTCTACAATTTATCAAATTTAAATTCATATTACATGCTTTACTGGACACTTGGTGTGTTTGATTATTGCTCTTTGTATGATCTGGGAAGATATGCACATGAGTAGGGAGGTTTACCTTAGAAACATTTCCTTGACCACGAGAGTGCCTAGGAAGTGTAGGGGAGTAAGATTTTTCGACTAAATTTTTTTGTAAGCACGAGAGTACTACATGGAATTAGGACTTTCCTAGACTACCAAGAGGTGGGTGTTGGATGCAAAACCTCCTGTGTGTTGTTTCTAGCATTGTTGATTTTTTTTTGTTCCTCACATTGTGATATGGTTGCAACACCCCATTCACAAGAACTATAATTAAATTGAAATTTTAAGATAGGTGATCCCTATTTTAGTTTAGTTCTCTAATTTCTTTAGTTAACTAGTGTAAAATCAAATCATCCCTAAAAAAGAGATCTAGATTGTTGAAATTTGATGATCTCACATTTAACTATACACTGCTCCTAGATTGTAGGAGTAAATAAACAAGCAAGCACGTATTTGCAATCCATTCAGGAAAATTCTGAGAAAGCCACAGAAAACTAATGCGGTTACTCGTAGGCGTATCCACATAACTTTATGGTGAGACATGAAGATCATTCAATTATACTTCAAGTAGATTCAATTAACCAGTCAACAGTTCCAAGCAAGAAAAGAAGAATCCAGTCATTTAATCTGCATGTATGTAAATCCTAAAGTGTCACCATCACATGAAATCACATTAAACCATACTCGGGTCCTACTCTAGGGTTTAGTTTTCCTTGTTAGTGATCTTTTGATACTCCAATTCCCATGTTCATCAATTTAGTTACTTAAGAAACCTTATTCATGTTATGTGTAGCCATGATTATCAAATCCGCCATATTCTTACATCATGAATACTTAGCTCAGATTAACTTCATATATGTGATTATTCTTATTATAAACCTTAATTATTGTCAACATGGTCATGATTATCTTGGATCATCCTTATCTTAAACATTATCAGATTATAACATGATTTGAGAGCATTAATATAGTTAACAAGTTAACACACCAATCTAGGGCTTTTATACACTAGTAACCACTTGAACCCATCTTTGCACTACTTTTGGAATAAAAAGCATAACTAAGTCTCAAATATATTTTATTTGGGTTCCTCTCATTTTCCTGATCATTTTGATATACAATTTGATATATTCCAACCTACCAATCAATTCCTAGAATATTGGCAAGATTTATATTACCTGAGCCAATTAGCGCTTGACACGTCTGCGTAATATAATATGTGCGACCTTTTAAGTTGTAGGAAATGACCCCAGTGCCCTCGTACCTCATGTACGTCAATCGGGGTACCCTGGTCATTTCATTATGACTCTCCCCCTACCTTGTGTTGGGGTCATCCCACCCTACGTGGTTGTGCGATGGAAGGGAGGGCCAGGGCACCATCCTCCTTGGTCCTAGGCTCTACTGGTTTGGGAGAAGCTAAGGCAGATCCCATATCAACCGTCAGAGTCACATGACAATGGATTTCTCTAGAGGTAGTGCCAGTGGGACAGGACTGTGACGTCCCTCCAATAGTGCCCGAAGACAAAGTTCTAACTTCAGTAATCATGCATCTGACATCACATAGGAGAGAAGGGTCGTCGTGGACTCCTACACTAACCTCGGGTGAATAGGGGTCACCAACACTCTTAGAACGTAGACTGTGGGTGAACCCATAATGGTATCATCCTGGATGTGATGTTTGGGTTAGAAATGAGGGTTCCTAACATCTACTTTGTATAGGTGAGAAGAAAGTTTAGGGTTAGGAAGAGAACCATGGAGAGGAAGGGAGGGTTAATGTGGAAAGCCTGATTTTGTATCCTTCGAGCAACTTGTGGATAAATATATAGGTGATTTCGTGTGTGTTCCCTCTCTTATTTCTCCTTTTCTCTCTCCTTTACCTACTCTGACAATATGCTTCCTTTTCCAAAGATATTCCCTTAAAAACCTATTAGGAAGGATTATATTCCTCCTCATAGAAATTCATAGTTTCTATTCTATTAACCATAAACCATGAAAGGAAACCCCCTCTTTCCTATTGAAACTTGGTTTTGGCAACTAAAAGCCATAAAGGGAAACACATCTTCATATGATATACATCAAATGATTTGATCCTTAAACCATTACGAAGGAATTAAACACATCTTCATATGGTATACATCAAATGATTTGATCCTTAAACCATTGGGATGGAATTCATGAAAAAATCTAGATTGTTCTTTTCTCTGTCTTTGATATATTCCTCTCAAATTAATTGTTCTTACTTCAAGGAAACTCCCAAATACCTTTTCTAAAAGTATAATTATTAATTGGGATTTATTGGGATGTCCTTCCCATAGAAAACTTGCTCCTTATATACATAATTTAAAATAGTTACCATTATGTTATGGAATGTCCTTAAATCCCAATTTCTAAAACTCCCTTTCTTTTCATTATTATTTTCAAGTATACAAAAAGACTAACTAGAATGTTCTTGTTTGATGCCTCAAAGATGGTGTTGACAATATTGGCTAGATAATTATCCTTTAATTATCTAAAAAAACCATAAATCATATTTCTTTTGGAAACTTGTATATTATCTTACATTTTAGTTGTCTGATAATTTACAAAGTCACCATTCTTTATTTATGCATCAAAACACTCTTTTCAAGAGTATTCCACATCAATCCATAAGTAGATTGTTTATTATCCCTTATCTTTTTCCTTTTTCTTAATATTAGATTTTCTTCTCTTCCTTTTCCCTTACATACATTATTGGACTAACAAAAATAGTAGAAACCACAAAATTCATAACAAAGGGAATTTTGCAAAAGAAAGCAATTGTTTAAAAATAAACATAACAAATTTCCAATATGTCCTTTCTATTCAAATGATAACATTTCAATTATATAAATACATGTGAAAAACTAGGTTATGACATCCTTCCCCTCTTATAGGAATTTTTCCTCAAAATTCAACTAATGATACAAACAATTTAGGATGAGGCTTTTCCATGTCCGTTTTTAGCTCCCATGTGACATAATCATCCCCATAGAACTTCCAAAGAACCTTTACCATCTCTATCTTTTATTTCGAAACTATTTCACCTCGGTATCCAGTACCCTCACATGTGACTCAAGGTATGTCAGTCTCCCTTATAGTTTAATAGGATCAATGCTCAACACATAGCTAGAATCCTTCTCATAGATCTTCAGATTAGACATATGGAACACATCATGCATCATACTATATTGTATGGGGTAAGTCTAAAAGATCATTAGCTTCACCAATCCATTCTAAAATATCATTCTGAATCATGTATCGGGGACTCAATTTCCATCAGTTTGTATAGCTCAGAGGGGTCAAATTTTCAAAAACATATACTCTCCTATAGTGATGTGCAAATCTGTCCACTTTGCATCAGCATGCAACTTCTATTGATCATGGGTTGTCTTCACCCTCTACTTGATCAAAGAAACCTTGTCAGCATATCATTTTAGTTCCTCTAACCTCAACAAGGTTCTCTCATCGACATCATCCCAATGAAGCGGTGACTGACACAACCTCCCATAAAGAGCTCCGTATAGAGGCATCCTGATACTGGCTCAGTAGATATTATTATAGGCAAACTCAGCTAAGAGCAAGTATCGATCTCATCATCCACCCAAATTGAGCACACACGCTCTCAACAAGTCTTCTAGTGTTAGTGTCATCCTTTCTGCCTGTCCCTAGTCTGGGGGTGATAAGTCATACTAAATTTCAACACCTTAACAAGTTCTTCATGTACTTGCTTTCATAACTTCAAAGTGAACTTAGGTCATGAATAGAAATAATTGAACTCGGGACACCATGTAGACGAACTATTTCTCTAACAAAAAGTTCAACTAAGTCTGACACCTTGGTAGTACTTTAAGGTGAGGAAATGTGTGGTTAGGCGGTCCACCACAACCCATATTGCATCATGTCCTTTCTTTGTCTTGGTGAGACCCACCACGAAATACATAATGCACTATTCCCATTTCCTCTCAGGAATCTCAATTGGTTACAATCACCCACCGGACATTTAGTATGTGAGACAATTGGCTACATATGCTACTATATCTCTATTCATTCCAGGATACCATTAATATCATTGTAACTCTTTAAAAATCTTCATGGTGTCGGGGTGTATTGTATACTTAGAACCATGAGCTTGTTGCAAGATATGAATTTTCAAGGGTGAATTCTTAGGAACTCAAATATGATTTTCATATCAGATTCCACCATTCATACCCATCAAGAGATGCATCTGAGGAATATCCATCAAACCCTTCATCTCATCTAATTTTGGGTCATCTATTTGGGTTGTTACAAGCTCGACTAGCAAGTCAAGCTTGGATTACCTTTATTTGGTACCTAACCTCTTGCATCCGTACATGGTTAGATAATTACTCTCAATTTGATAACCATATTTAATCTTACAACTATAGAATTAGAATCCCACTTGATAATTATATTCTCATTCAAAATTCAATTTGGCAGTTACCTTATACACCTAGGCTTCCAAACCATTGATTCAAAGGGTGTGGTAATACCTTCTCATCCCTTCTTGACCTTAGGATTGAGTTAGGGTTCTATTGAGATGTCATAACTTTATTTTATTTAAACCCACATTTTTCTTACGGTTTCTCTGACAATATCTGAGCACATTATATCCTTTATAATTCTTTCACCCAAATTTCCTTCATTATTAGGGCACACATAGTTTTCTTTATGTCTCTTTATGGGGATCATGGCGACCTTGCCATCTAGAAATGGTCCCATTATATTGGTCACTTCCACAATGAATTTTCCTCATGTCCCTTAGAGATTGCATACATGGGAGCAATGAATAAAACATAGTATATGTGCTTTTGTACCTCCTGCACTTAATCTTTCAAGTTTTTAACTGACCTTTAATGTTACCTCAATACTTAAACCCAATTTGTGAACTTTCTCTTTTAGGAAGGGTTCTATCTCAGGACAAGATACAACTAATACTTGTAAGTACCAACATCACAAAAACATACTTTAATCCAAAGTTTATATCATTACAAGAGGACATGTCCCTTAGGCATATTTCCTATTATATAATCCATGTATTTTCTACCTGGGAGCTATATTAATATACTGTGTGAGTTACCATTCAAGAATTGGATCACTATCAATTGCTTCATATCTAGTTTGGTTACACATGATCACATTTCACATTCTTAGAAATATATCATTTCATTATCATATGTTTTATAGTACAAGGTGTACTACAAATTTTTAGGGATTGTTACTTCCTAGAAGTCAGTTTGCATCAGCATGAGCTCCCTTATCATCAGTGCCAAAAACTTTAACCTGACAGTGTTCTTTGACAACTAGGACTTCCCCTCATGGTGCTATAGACACTGACTAAGCTGTTACTAGGCTTGTTCCTTGTAGGTCATGGAGAGGACAGTCAACCCGAATATGTCCTTCTTGCTGAAAATGATAGCAAACTTTATTCTCATAATGGCATCTGCCATTATGCTTCTTTCCGCAGGTGCAACAGGAGGGTTTGGGATTTTTTTGCCAGGATTTTCCTTTTCTATCATTCTTGTTCCTTGTGAGACTAGGGCCTTGCCCTTTTCCATTATCATTCCTTGGGGCAGAAATGCCTTCTACAAACCCTAGATATCCCATTAGGTAGGTTTTGAATAGGCATAATGTTTTTCTCCATGTCTAGGGAGAAGTAGGCAAAGAAGATGATACGTAACTCCTTCTAGGACATTGGTTCTATGATTACATCTTGGTTGGTGATGTAATTCTCCCACCAAAGTTTTGTTGTTCCCTCATGAAGGTGAGAAGAAAAGAGAACCTTCATGTTGGGTTGCACACGCAGAATATGAAAACCATTTTACACAACACGAAGTTAGGCTTCCACCTCAAAATTGTCTTCATCCTGAACTTTTCTACACCCAACTTGATGAAGTCAAGGGCGGTGACTTCACGAACAGGGAGGATGGGTAGGGGTTCACAATCCTCATCTCTAAAAAAGTTCTTAGGTGTAAGGGCACTGACAGTCTCAGTGAGTTCCTTCTGTTGTCCTAATCGGAGAGCATTAGGAGTATGAACTCGCCTCACTGTAGGTTCATGACTAGCATAATGGCATGGGTCATCCTTGGAGTCATCTTCCATCATAGGTTCATACCTAAGGTATGGACTATCTTTAGGGTTCAAGATGTTAGAGGAGTCTACTTTGGGATCGAGACATTCCTCAGTGGTGGCCTCCTCTGTCCTCTTCCATTTCGTGGAAGTTCCATCTTCCATCACCCCCCTTGAAGACATTCTCTCATGGTAGGAGGGCATTCCCTCTTGGAAGTTAAAGATGATAGTGATCTTGGTGCATACCATGTTGTTTCACATAAGCTAAATTTATTAACCTCGATTCCATACTTAGGATATTAGCTCATCATAAAATTATGTCCATGACCTATTGTTTAAATGTGTTTTATTTTAGGGAGGAGGATGCCTTAATCTGTAATATTCGTAACCCTAGTACTCAGAAGGAGATAAATAAAGCAATTACAAGTACCGAGTGTTTAGTGAGTGAAGCAAGGGTCAGAGAAGGGATGAAAGTAGATGAAAAATCCTAGAGGTATCTTATTTCGAGTGAACTCCTTTGACTTTGGCTAGGTTGGATGCACGGGTATGGGAGTCCTCGTAAGACAACTAGTGGTGTGGAGGAAAGTATTGATAGTCCCCCGATCAAGGGCCTTTCTAGGCACCATCATCTTTAGAAAACACTCTAATAATTCCCTTTGGGCTTGATGAAACTCTTAAAATTTAATAATTATTAGAGGTTAAATGCTAAACCAGCTTTGATACCAAATGTGATGACCCCCTCCCCTGTTATCCCCTATTCAGCAGACCGAGAGGGCAAGTGCCATTATCATAAGTACATAATCGAGGTTTATCAAATAACAAAAAATAATTAATATATTTTAACTAAATTGGAATGAGTTTAGTACATGATAACATTATTTAAAGTTTTCAACATGGTTTACAAATATGGATTTTCTAAAGTTTGCAACATGAAGTAAACCTTCTAACAATATCCTCTAGGAATTATATTACATCCTTTATTGTGGTTCCATCTTCTCTAGGTGTCCATCTTTCATTATTAATTATAGGATATCAATGATTAACATAAAATGTTATGAATCCAAAACATGGTCAGTATAACACATTATATTGGTATGTGAGGGAAACAAAATATTCACATCTAATTGTCACAACATATTTCCAACAATTATTGTTACAAAATTAAAACTAACATTTTCTTCATAACTTCTCAACCCATTTCTACTCAGCCTGTGGGATAACCTTTCAGGGTCTTGTCCCTACGGTGGACGGTAGGCCACCTTCTCAGTCTAGAGCTAGGTGCCATGTTGGTCAACCACCTTCTCAATATGGAGCTAGGTGCCTCATATGACCTTCCAAATATGTGGTGTGGCCTAAGTCATCTATGTGACTATAATTTCTATTATCAAACTTCCAAAGTTGGTATGAGAGGTTTGAGTAAGTTATAAGCTATAATGTGATATTCATAGTGACTATATAGATTTTAGGAAATAAATAAACAAGAAAGCATGTATTTACAATCCATTCAAAAAAAAATCCAAGAAAGACACGAAAAAATAATGTGGTTAGTCTTAGGCGTAGCGACATACCTTGATTATGAGCCATGCAGATTATTAAATAATACTTCAAGTAGATTCAATCAATTAGTTAGCAGATTCAAGCAAACAAAGAAAAATCCAATCATTTGATCTGAATGTATGTAAATGCTAAAGTGTCACTGTCACATTAAATCACATTAAACCCTACTCTGGTCCTATTCTAGGTTTTAGGTTTCCTTGTTATTGAGTTATCATTAGAGTCAAGTTTGATAGTCCAATTCCCATGTTCATTGATTTAATGACTTAAGAACCCTAATTCATGTTATGTGTAGCCATGCTTATCAAATCCACCATATTATTACATCATGAATACTTAGCTCAGATTAACTTTGTATACATGATTATTCTCATTAGAAAACTTAAGTATTATCAACATGGTCATGATTATCTTAGATCATCATTATGCTCAACATTATTTGAATATAACAAGATTTGAGAGCATTAATGTAGTTAACATGTTAACACACCAATCTAGGGTTTGTATACACTAATCATCACTTGAACCCATATTTGCATTACTTTTTGAATAAGAATCATAATTAAGTCTCAAATATATCTTATTTGGGTTTCTCTTATTTTGCTTTCATTTTGATATATAATTTTGATATATTTCAACCTACCAATCAATTTCTAGAATATTTGCGAGCTTTATATTACCTGAGGCAATTGGAGCTTGACACATCATCGACTATAATATAAATTGGGCAACCTTTTAACTCACGGGAACTGATGTTGGTGACCTCATTCCTCACGTACATTGGTTGGGGTACCCTAGTTATTTCATTATGACTCTCCGCCTACCTTGTGTCGGGGTCGTCCCAGCCCTACACATCTGTGTAATGGAAGGATAGGCCAAATAACCATCCTCCTTGGTCCTAGGCTCTAGTGGTTCAGGAGAAGATGAAGAGGCTCACATGGAAACCACTAGAGTCATAAGGTGTTGGGTTTTGTGGAGAAAACATGCACGACGGAAGCAATAAAATCCACAAAACCCAAAACAGGATCTCGTCGAAAACAACGTATTTGGAAAAAGTGTTTGCGGGATAATCCTTATCGCGGAGCAAGTCCGGCGATGTCCCGCTGCACGACGGTGCAACACTGCTTGTCGACACAGACGGAACTTCTCTCCTGTTCGCTGTCGTAGGTTGATCCGGCGGCGCTCCTTTGCGGCAGTGATGTCCGCCGCTCGTAGCGCGTGCAGGTGGTTGTCAACGTCCTCCGAACGCAGGCGTCAATGCGTCTACGTCTCTACTTCGTCCATGCGGATGGACGGAACTCCACGCCACGCTTCTCAAGCCGGCGGGATGGAGTGTGTCTCTGCGGCGGCGTGTTTGCGGCGTGTTTCCCTCCTTTCTCTCCTAAGGACGATGACGGCTAGGGTTTACGTGCGTAAGCGTAAACTAAAAGCATCTATCTATCTTATATAGATATCGGCCGTCAATCCTCCTTTAAACAGGATACGAAGGGAAATAGGGTTTCCTAAACCCATCGGTAAACAGAAACGTTGCGTTAATTAAAATGCTCGTGGATTAATTAGAATATTCCGGAATTCATTAATTAACCAAATAATCACATTAATTGATTAATTAATATCCGACTCCATGAAATCGCTTGGGATGGCTTTATGTGCATATACGCCAACAAACTCCCACTTGCACTTAGAGCCAGTCACTCCAATATTATTCTAATCGATTACATAAATATTTTAGGAATCAATGTGATTCGAAGCAATTTCAATCAAATCTACAATTATACTCCTATTCCAACACATCCTATGTGTGTGACCCGGTAGGCTCCAAATTACGTTGGCAGTGATATCCATAATCATATTATGATTTCACAAGCAATGATTGGTATCTAGCAAGACTTCATTGCTACCCAAGTAATTGGAGAAGTTGGAGAACAACTTGACCTATCATTCATGACTAGTGTTACAGTGATTGTATAGTTCCTTTGTCGCTGATATCTGGATTGAACTCGAGTCATGGAATTGTTATCCTTTTCAACGTTCAATCCATGTTCCTTGAACTAGAGCAGACTGTTTGAGATATATGTAAGCTCAATATCACATATTGACTCACATCAGCATGGCCACGCATTTCTCAGTCTCGCTTATCAAGTGACCGGAATATCAAACTCCCATAGGAAGGACAAATTCCATCTACATCACTCACAGTCATCCCCATGTGTCACAGTGCACCCAAGCACCATCTTTATAACAATCCTTATTCAGGACCACAGTGGATGATGTCAAACTACACCGAACGACATGTGATAAGTGTAGTGACTTCAGGTCTAAGAACCACAATCACCACCATCATTATGAGATGTGACTCTAACTACCAATCATGGTATCCATGTGTCACTCTCAAGGTGGGTATGTCCGATACACTGTTCTCTAACAAGTATCTATGTATTTGGTTTGATATCTCCATATCATGGATAATGAGATTCTTCCATCAACCAACATACATTCTAATCTTATGTGTTATTGATGTCTATGGATATTTCCACAATAACAACCGATTAGGGACAAAACAAAAATACATACTCTTAGCATACATATGATCTCACTGTTCAGGTCATCAACCCAAAGACATATGTCATTGAGTATATTATTCTATAGACATCTATAAGTTTTATGGTCATCTCACAATATAAAACACAAACATATAGATTGGAAACTTGCCTTTATTGATATGATCAATGTAGTATTACAAACTGTTTACATAGTATCCCATTACAATCATCGAATGATAGTCTCTATGGGCATACATACCAACAGATTCCCACTTGCACTTATACCCAATCACTCATGAATCTCAATCCAAGTGACCAAACATGTCCGTCATGTTTCTGCTGTGAAAGTGCTTTTGTGAGCGGGTCAGCCACATTGCTTTCTGTAGGTACTCTGCAAATCTTCACATCTCCTCGTTGTACTATCTCTCGTATGAGATGGAAACGCCATAGAATATGTTTGGAACGTTGGTGTGATCTTGGTTCTTTAGCCTGTGCAATTGCTCCATTGTTGTCGCAAAACAACTCAATTGCATCACCAGCGCTTGGAACCACTCCAAGTTCAGAAATGAACTTCTTGATCCACACAGCTTCCTTCGCAGCATTAGATGCGGCAATATATTCGGCCTCTGTTGTAGAATCTGCAACCGTCTCTTGCTTGGAACTCTTCCAGCTCACAGCTCCATTGTTCAGGCAAAACACAAATCCAGACTGCGATCTGTAGTCATCTTTGTCAGTTTGGAAGCTAGAATCGGTGTAACCCTTTACCACAAGCTCTTCCTCACCGCCGTATACCAAGAATTGATCCTTAGTCCTTCTCAAGTACTTTAGGATGTTCTTAACGGCTGTCCAGTGACATTCACCTAGATCTGACTGATACCGGCTCGTCATGCTCAAAGCATACGACACATCAGGATGAGTACATAACATTGCATACATGATAGATCCAATTGCTGATGCATATGGAATCTTACTCATGCGTGCCCGTTCATCACATGAACTAGGACATTGGGATTTAGAGATTGTAACCCCATGGGACATGGGCAAGTTACCTCTCTTAGAACCCTCCATGCTAAACCTCCTTAGCACCTTGTCAATGTATATGCTCTGGCTTAGGCCTAGAAGCCTTCTAGATCTATCTCTATAGATCTTGATCCCTAGTATATAGGATGCTTCGCCTAAATCCTTCATAGAGAAAATCTTCCCTAGCCAACCTTTTACTGTCTGAAGAGTAGGGATGTCATTTCCCATCAATAGTATGTCATCCACATACAATATGAGAAATACAATTGAGCTCCCACTAACCCTTTTGTAAACACAAGGTTCATCTTCATTTTGACTAAAGCCAAACTTTTTGACTACTTCATCAAAACGTAGATTCCAGCTCCGAGATGCTTGCTTCAATCCATAGATTGACCTTTGTAGCTTACATACTTTATTGGCTTCCTTTGGATCGATAAAACCCTTAGGTTGTGTCATGTACACATCCTCGAGTAAATTCCCATTAAGGAATGTTGTTTTAACATCCATCTGCCAAATCTCATAGTCATGATAAGCTGCAATGGCAAGCATGATCCTGATGGATTTAACCATGGAAACTGGTGAGAAGGTCTCGTCATAATCAACACCTTGAATTTGACGGAATCCTTTCGCAACCAATCTACCTTTATAGGTTTGAACATTTCCATCCATGTCAGTCTTCTTCTTAAAGACCCACTTGCACCCTATGGGTCTTACCCCTTCGGGTGGATCCACCAAGGTCCATACCTTGTTGGTGTACATGGATTCCATCTCAGATCTCATGGATTCGAGCCATTTCTCAGATTCTAGTCCCTTAGTAGCTTCTAGATAGGAAGTTGGCTCATCTTCTATGCCCAATTCATCACTGTCTTGAGTCACAAGAAATCCAAATCTCTCAGGCTCAAGTCGTGTCCTACTAGACCTACGAGGTTCCTGTGTTACATTTGGAACTTGAAATTCCACAACAACTTGTGAGTCTTCATGTTCCTTATGTACCTCCTCAGGTTCTCTGCTTTCTTGTTGGTCTCGAACTTCTTCAAGCTCTACATTCCTCCCACTAATTCCTTTGGAAATAAATTCCTTTTCAAGAAATACAACAGTCCTAGCAACAAACACTTTGTTGTCAGTTGGTGTGTAGAAGTAGTATCCCCTAGTTTCCTTGGGGTATCCAACAAAATAGCATTTTTCCGATTTGGGTCCAAGCTTTTCAGGAAATTGTTTCCTAACATAAGCTTCACATCCCCAAATCTTTAACATATACAAATTGGGACGATTCCCATTCCATATCTCATATGGTGTCTTTTGAACCGATTTGGAAGGTACACGGTTAAGTGTAAACGCTGCAGTTTCAAGAGCATATCCCCAGAACGATATTGGAAGTTCGGCTGAACTCATCATTGATCGTACCATGTCTAATAATGTACGATTCCTTCTTTCTGACACACCATTATGTTGTGGTGTACCAGGTGGAGTCCATTGTGATACAATACCACGGTCTCTCAGAAGGTCCTCAAACTCTTGGCTTAAGTATTCGCCACCTCGATCTAAATGGAGTGCTTTAATACTCTTACCAAGTTGCTTCTCTACTTCATTCATGAAAGTCTTGAACATTTCAAGAGTTTCTGACTTGTGTTTCATAAGTTATACATCGCCATACCTACTGAGGTCATCAGTGAAGGTAATGAAGTATTGATAGCATCCTCTAGCATTTGATCTAAAAGGTCCACATACATCAGTTTGTATGAGCCCTAGAAGATCACTGGCTCTCTCACTGTGTGCAGTGAAAGGAGTTTTGGTCATCTTCCCTAATAAACATGCCTCACATGTCTCTAATGATTCAAAATCAAAAGAGTCTAGATAACCATCCTTATGGAGTCTAGATATGCGCTTCTCGTTTATGTGCATAAGACAACAATGCCATAAGAATGTTTTGTTTGAGTTGTCAAGTTTTAACCTTTTAGTATTTATGTTATATATGCTAGTCTCAAGTTCTAACAAGTAGATACCATAAGACATAGGGGCATTGCCATAAAAGATCTCATCTTTAGATATAGAAATAATTCCATTCTTAATGTGAAATTCAAATCCACTCTTGTCCATACAAGATACAGAAATAATATTTCTATTAATGGCAGGTACGTAATAGCAATTCTCTAATTCTATTACAAGGCCCGTAGGAAAAGATAAACTAATAACTCCAATTGCGGTGGCAGAAACTCTTGCTTCATTAGCAACCCGCAGCTCGACTTGGCCCTTTCGTAAAGGCTTACTTCTTATCAGATCCTGCATATTAGAACATATGTGAGATCCACATCCGGTATCCAGTACCCATGATGAAGAAGTATTTAAGTTTATCTCAATAACATATATACCTGAAGTGGAGATCTCTATCCCCTGCTTCTTCTTCCTCAGTTCCTCCAGGTAGAGAGGACAATTTCTTTTCCAATGTCCAGGCTCGTGACAATGGTGACAACTGCCTTCTTTGGAGATCCCACCTTTAGCTTTGAGCGCGGATGACTTTGGCTTCTACCCGACTTTAGAACTTTTCTTAGCCTTGCTTTTGCCTTTTGACTTTCCCTTGGACTTGCTGATCACCATCACAAACTTGGGCTTGTCTTTCTTCATCTGTGCTTTAGCTGTCCTCAACATGCCTAACAATTCTGACAACAGCTTGTCAAAATTGTTCATGTTGTAGTTCATGACAAAATGATTATATGAATCAGGCAATGATTGTAGAATCACATCAGTGGCCAACTCTTGACCTAGGGGAAATCCCAACTTGGATAGACTTTCCACGTACCCAATCAAGGTGAGTATGTGGGTGCCAACTGAGTCTCCCTCTTTCATCTTGCTTTTGAACAAAGCCTTTGAGACATCATATCTCTCCTGTCTTGCTTGATGTTGATACATGTTCTTGAGATGTGTTACCATCTCCATGACATTCATGTTCTCATGTTGCTCTTGCAACTCATAGTTCATTGACACTTGACATCCACGACATCATCAAGGTGCTTCTTGTAAGCATCCTTTTCAGCCTTGGGCGCATTTACGACGGGCTCCTCCAGCTTTGGTGTTTCAAGGACATAGAGCTTACGCTCATGTGTGAGAACAATTCTCAGTGTCCTAAACCAGTTTTGAAAGTTGGTTCCGGTAAGTTTATCCTTCTCAAGGACCGATCGCAATGAGAAAGTGTGAGTGTTGGTTGCCATTTGATTGCTACAAAAGAAAAATTTGCATTTAGTCCAAAACATTTTGACTTGTAAAGATTTGATAAACGAGATTAATCAGGCCTTTAATTAATTACGCTCCCACTATTTTATTCAAATTGATAGCCCTCACTATCAAATCAGAAGATTGCAACGCACAACCTTCTAGTGAGCCAAGACCCAAAATAATTGGATCAATGCCCAGCCAACGCTGGCGTCAAAGACCAAATACTAAGGTAGGCAACTTTTGCCAATTGCATCATATGCAACTCTTGGATAGATGATCATGCAAAACTCCTTGCCATGATGAATCTGTGTGCCTCTAGGTACTTGATCCTATCAAGGTTCCATAGTTAAGTCCAACCCATAAGCCAACACGATGAGTGTGCACCCTGCGGAGGCAAACCCACACACCCACCATCACACTTCCACGAGATAGACAGTGTACCACGCGGAGGAGTGCCCACACATGGTCGATCAAGATTTTCATGTGTGTTGCTTTATGGAAGGCAACTAAAACTTAATATTATTAATTGAGGGGTTTTATTAATACATATCCAAACACCACATACTTATAGTACGTATCATATACTACTATATCCACAACCACAAACGATAGACATGCAATCACAAACACAAATACATCGGTTATGGCCATACTATTGTAATCCTTTGGAGCAACAAAGGATTACGGTCCACCTATGGTCTTATGCATCTCATGCAACACCTGTGAATCAACCTGTAAGCACGTAATGGTCAACATTACAATGAACAACTTCATGGATGCTTCGTGAGGTTGGAACTTCAAGTTGCTTCTTGGAATTGGATCTTCTTGTTACTTCTCCATGGACACTCCTTGGAGTTGGATCTTCAGGTTGCTTCTTAGAATTGGATCTTCATGGTGCTTCTCCATGGACACTCCTTGGAGTTGGATCTTCAAGTGGCCTCCTTACATCAAGTTTACAAATACTAAAACTAATCCTATCTCTATTACATCATATGAGTACAAATATAAAAGGAAATAATTAATTACACTTTGAAATAAGAGATGAGGCTCGGCATGCAAGCCGAATACTATATACAAAGGATCCATATGTAACCATTATACATTCATATGATTCACAAACAAACATATCCACAAGATTGGCATCCACATTCATTCACAACATTCACAAAAGAGGATATTAGGGCATAACTGTGCATGCACTCACCACATAAAATAGATTTTAAAAGCGACGTGTATGCTATCATAGGTATATCTACATATACGTATATGCATATTGAAATTGTAGTACTTTTAATGCGGGGCATTCCCCATTAAAATTTTTTTTGACTCCCACGCAGACAATGTGGGGTACACAGGGACAGCGCCCCTGTGCGGGGATCCCGCTGCCCGGTCAGCGGGCGGGGGTCGAGGGGAGGCCTCCCCTCGCGGGGTCTCAGGGGCAGAGCCCCTGAAAGGTCTACAGAATTTTACTTCCGTGCACTTAGGAAAATCACTATTTTCCATAGTCAATCTCGTCCAATGCGTCAAAAACAAAAGCCTGCGGCGTATGTGGAATTAGGTTTAGATTTGCACATTAGCAGGTTTAATTCACATCATATGCAACATAAAAACAGTAAACAACGATTCGATTATATCGAAACGAATCCAAATACGTCGTAGATCGACATTGCTTTGATACCACTGTTAGGTTTTGTGGAGAAAACATTCGCGGTGGAAGCAATAAAATCCACGCAACCCAAAACAGGATCTCGTCGAAAACAACGTATTTGGAAAGAGTGTTTGCGGGATATACCTTATCGCGGAGCAAGTCCGGCGATGTCCCGCTGCACGATGGTGCAGCGCTGCTTGTCGACACGGACGGAACTTCTCTCCTGTTCGCTGTCGCAGGTTGATCTGACGGCGCTCCTTTGCGGCAGTGATGTCCGCCGCTTGTAGCGCGTGCAGGTGGTCGTCAACATCCTCCGAACGCAGGCGTCAATGCGTCTGCGTCTCTACTTCGTCCACGCGGATGGACGGAACTCCACATCACACTTCTCAAGCTGGCGGGAAGGAGTGTGTCTCTGCGGCGGCGTGCTAGCGGCACGTTTCCCTCCTTTCTCTCCTAAGGACGATAACAGCTAGGGTTTACGTGTGTAAGCGTAAACTAAAAGCGTCTATCTATCTTATATAGATATCGGCCGTCAAACCTCCTTTAAATAGGATACGAAGGGAAATAGGGTTTCCTAAACCCATCGGTAAACAGAAACATTGCGTTAATTAAAATGCTCGTGGATTAATTAGAATATTCCGGAATTCATTAATTAACCAAATAATCACATTAATTGATTAATTAATATCTGACTCCATGAAATCGCTTGGGATGGCTTTATGTGCATATATGCCAACATAAGGCACTCGACATTGCCGGAGGTAGTGCTAGTGAGATAGGACTGTGAGGTCCCTCGAGCAGCGCCTGAAGACGAAGTTCTAACTTCAATAATCATGCATTGAATGTTGAGGTAAAAGCATAGTGTCTTTGTGGACTCCTAAAGGTACACTACACCAACTTTAACTTGTTCAGAGCTCGTCCAGGTCTACATATAAACTAGAATCTACTATCATCATGTGTCATACCCCAATTGAAGAGCGGTCACCAACACTCTTGGAACGCAGACTGTGGGCAAACACACAATGGTATCATCAAGGATGCAATGTCTGGGCTAGAAACAAGGGTTCTTTGCGTCTCCTTTATATAGGTGAGAAGGAATTTTAGGGTTAAGTAGATAACCGTGTAGAGGAAGAGAGGGAAAAGCTGACAAGCCTGATTATTTCTCCTTTGAGTATCAACTAAATAAATAAATAGGTGCTTTCTGGTGTGTTCCCTCTTTTTTTTTCCTTTTCTCTCTTCTTGACCTACTCTAATGTATATGCTGCCTTTCTCAAAGATATTCCCTTGAAAACCTAATAGGAAGTAGTATTCCTCCTTGTAGAAATTCTTATTTTCTATTTTATTAACCATAACCCACAAAAGGAAACCCCTCTTTGATATAATCCTCTCAAATTAATTATTTTTACTTCAAGGAAACTGCCAAATACCTTTTCTAAAAGTATAATTACTAATCAAGATTTATTGGGTTGTCTTTCCCATACAAAACTTGCTCCTTTTAACATTACTTAAAACAATTACCATTATGTTATGGGATGTCCTTTAATCCCAATTTCTAGAACTCTTTGTTTTCAATTTTATTTTCAAGTATACAAAAAGACTAACTGAAATGTTCTTATTTGATGCCTCAAACATGATGTTTCCAATCTCGGATAGATAATTATCCTTTAATAATCTAAAACACCATAAAACTTATTTCTTTGCGAAACTTGTATATTATCTTATATTTCAATTGTCATAATTAACGTAGTCACCATTATTTATTTATGGACAAAAACTCTCTTTTCTAGAGTATTCCACATAATTTCAAAAGTATATTACTTATTATCCATTATCTTTTGCCTTTTTCTTAATATTAGATTTTCTTCTCTTCCTTTTCCCTTATATCCATTATTGGACTAAAAAAAATAGTAGAAACCATGACATTCATAAAAAAGGGAATTTTGCACAAGAAAGCCATTCTTTCAAAACAAGCATACCAAATTTCTAATATGTCCTTTTTATTCAAATGATTGCATTTCAATTATATAAATACATGTGAAAAACCAAGTTATAACAACAATCATCTCAAACCTACCCTAAGTGCTCAAGAATCAATCTTAAGAAGTTGGATACATGAATGGCCAAGTGAAGAACTAAAGTGCTATAGAGAAACCCTTAGAAGAGTTGTTTCCACTTAGGAATGATCATTTTTCTCGCTATATATTTCACCAAAAACCCAAACCAAGTTAGTTCCCTAGAAAAATCAACAAATCTTACTTGCCTAAACTTCGACCATTATATCCCAAAATGGCCGTATCCAACCCCCCACACATACTGGAAAATCTTGTAATCCTACGATTTCCTCATGTCAGATCTATCCAAAATAGTCGTGGCACTCAACAACCAAAATGACCATTCTGCTTCAGAACGACTATTCTACCCTCAAAACATGAAACCATTCTACTATGACCATGGTCACTCACCCAAAATTTCCCTAAAACCTTAAACTACCCTACCATTTTCACCACGACCATTCTCGCAGTACAATCAGTCCTCCTTCATGAAATAATAGCCTTGGTGAGTAAGAATGACTACTATCCCCCTAACCCTAATGCAAGTTTTCCACTTCATTTCCACTTATACCCCTCAGACAACTGCCCAGACCCAATATAATTTATTAGGGCAATAGGTTTAAGTGATTGGAACTTCCTTTAATGATCTAGCTGCCACCCTAGAGCTCCAACCTACTCCCTCATCCTCTATTTCATTTTCCATCTAAAATCCCAAAATTTTTAGGGTGTTTCCTATCATTTCACCTAACTTCCATGCCATCTATCCTTAGGATAAGAAATCAAGAATTATGCAATAGGAGATGAAGAAGAATAAGCTTTACATCAATATTTCATGAATTTTTATTATCTTTTATCTACTCTTTTTGTATCTTCTTACTATGAGTAGATAAGCCCCATTTGTAGGAGGTTCAGGGGTGAACTATGGTACTTTGAAACCATGTGTTTGGTAATGTTCATTTATACCATTTATATTGTTGATTAGTGTACTTTTTAATGCTTGTTTTGTCTCCTTATCTCTTTATTAGGTGTTTGGAGATGTGAAACCACCTTATCTTTAGAGAAAAGAGGGATCTTGAGGATTTTAAGGGGAAAAAATCATAAGTCCACTTGTGTACACTTATCTATTTATCAACCCTTATACACACCTATTCTGCTAACCCTAGGTAACATATCTAAGTAGGTAGTTGTGTCTCCCCTTTTACTCTTGAAAAATTGTATGTTCGAGGTTTGATAGGGGAAATAGGATTTGAAACCCCTTTTTTACCCTACACCAACCCATGATACCAAATGTACTAGGATAACCACACCTAAAAATCTAGACTAGTGTTGATCTTGATTTAGCTATGCCTTCTTCTAGTTAAATGAGCCTCGTAAGGGGGATAAGATTTGTAGGGAAATATGGCTACAGAGATGGTAGGGTAAACAAAAAATTTACTTCCATATTCTTATTTTTGTGAATGTATCTTTCAACAAATATGGATTGGGAAGGAGGATTGCAAGGCATATACCTGGTCCTGGAGCAAGTCCAACGACTATCCTTGTAGAAGTGTGCTTCTTTTACAAGTTTGCACACATACAACATTGGGGCGGCACCACCACGCATGTTGGTGGTTGTTGTTCTCCTAGCATGGAGACAACAACCTCCACACCTCTATGTAGTCCATGTACACCATTTAGAGCTCCTCATTGCACTCTAAAGACAACATGAAGGAGTCGTCCCTTCAAATGTCAACACACTAGCATTGAATAACTCTCCCTTGTTATCTCTCCTTTTTATATGTAAGACTTGCTCTGTCTCTCTAGCTACCACAACTATGAGAGGACAAAAATTTTCAGAGCTTGCTATTGTGTCTCTGAAATCCTAGACTATCCCATTTATATAGGTTGGCTAGGGTCACAATTTCCAGTTCTTCTAGGAGTCAAAGAGATGGAATTTCATAAATTTTTTGAAACCAGTGAACCGATCGGTTCACACATGAAATCACCAATTCAACACTAAAAATGACCGGATCACTATGTTTCATATTCACAAACACATTGTCTTTTAATTTCCAATGAATGCACACCATGATGCCAACATCAATCCTTGATTCAGTCTCACAGATCCTCCAACCGGCCAGATCACAAACTAAATTGGTTGACTCATGTATATGAACCAGTTAGTCCACTTACTAAGTCGATTGTTTTAGACACCAATCCGCCAATTGATGTTTAAGTTATTTACCTAAACACTTTAATAATGAAGTGAAACCATATTCATGAGTAAACTTCTATTCTAGGTGCATCCTATGTGTGTGACCCTATAGGTCCCAAATTATGTTGGCAGTGACTTATGACATCACAAGCAATGAGTAGTATCTAGAAACACATCATTTCCACCCAAGTAACTAGAAAGTTTGACAACAAATTCAACCTATGATCTGACATTAGTATTACTATGCTCGTATAATTCCTTTCCCTCTAATATCTAGATTGAATTTGAGACATGGGATAGTCATCCTCTTCAACATTCAAACCATGTTCCTTGAACTAGATCAGACTGTTTAAGATGCTGAGCTCACATATTATATATTGATTCACATGAGTATGGCCATATGTTTCTCAGTCTTGCTTATCAAGTAACACGGATATCAACTCCAGTTCAAGGGACAAATCCCATCTACATTGCTCATAGTCAGTCCCCATGTGTCACAATATACATGAGCACCAAATTTATGGTAACCCTTATTCAAGGTCACGTTGGATGATGTCTAGTGCGATTCTGCCAATGGCATTACACACTACTCAATTGAGATTTGAATAGAGGAAATTCTGTAGATAGAAACACATAGTGGAGTAAACTTTTGAATTTATAAGGACCTAACTTAACACACTCTCAAAAACCAAAACACTACACCCGCAAGTGCACGGGGTCATGTCGTAGTATAGGAGGGAGGCAAGTATAGGGTCGATCCACAAGGAGAAAAGGGGGCACTAGAGCTAGGTTAGTTTTTTGGGATAGGTTCCTACTACAAAGTCTAGGGTTGAAGGGTTTAAAGGTTGATTTGATTATTAAACTAAGGATAAACAAGCGAGCAATTAAAGAATGACATGCAAGATTAAAACCTAAGTTAACATTAGACAATTAATTATACCAAGTAGGAAAAGACAAGGTATAGTAAGAAAAGAACATTCTACACTAAGGCAAGCAAGGAAAGGTCTACACTACATTAACCTAGCAAACAAGATAAAATAGCAATTAAAGATCTAAACTAGCAAGAACAAGGCAACAAGATAACTAAACAAGAAAAGAGCTAACTAAGCTAACACTAGCTAAACAAAAGGGCAATTCGGGTTTTAAAGAAATTAAGGGAAATGTGGGTTGTTCAGGGAATGCACTATCAATTAAGTTGGGTTGACATGGACATAAAATTTCATTTAGATTATCAAACCAAACAACAAGCTAGAGTCTAATGAATTAACCTAAGCTACTAACTAGCCATTGATATGCTAGGTTGTGCATACAAGAACTAGTCCCTAACACCTGTACTACCCTTGTGAGGCTCAATTGGGTTACGGTTTAGGTGTAATTCAATTAGAGTCTAAACAAGACTAGGTTTCTATGTTAGATGATCTTAGGATGATTAGGGGTTGAGGTTAGTAGTGGGAGTGGAAGTGAGGTTGTAGGCCTCCCATAACCCACATTCTAACCTTGAGAAAGCTCCATGCTAAACACACTAAATTCATCCAAACTAGCTACTTAGATCTCTCAACTAGGGCTAGAAGAATTGATTAGAATGTAGGAATATGGGTAGCTATCTAGGGATCCAAAAATTGGACCTAAGAGCAAATCCCAACATTCACACATATAAGCAATTTCCCTAAATTCTGAGGTGATTTCAAGCACAAACCTACAAGCAATTCATGAAGAGTGAGATAGAAATAGAGCATAATCATTAGAAAATGAAATTACAATGTTTACATATCATTTTCCCCAACATGGCATCAAAGTAACATTTTCACCCCAAACAACCCACCCAAGGGGCATAACTACTCATAGCAAAGGAAAGTACAAAAAGAAGGGAGAAAGAGATAGAAGAATCCATGGAGCTCAGTGTAGATGAAAAATTCCTCCACTTTATCTGCTACAAGACATCCTCCTCTCTCCTACAAGATGCAATGGCATGAAATGATGGTGGAAATGGGTGCAAACAAGAAGAAACTAGGGTTTTGGTGGTGGAAATGGTGAAATGGAGTGGAATGGAGGTGGAAATGGTGAAATGGAGTGGAATGGAGGTGGAAATGGAGTGGAATGGCTAAAGGAAAAAAGTGGGGAGCTAAGAGGTGGTAGAAGGTAGCTAACCTTGTGCTAGAGCCACCACCTAGGTACATATAGGTGTAGGGGAAGCAATAGGTCAAGTAGGGGTAGTATGGGAAATGCAATCCAAAAATAGATAGGTTTTTGTGAGTAGCACTTATGTGTTGGTTACCATGGCCATGGTGGTCACAACGGCCATGGTGGGGAGGGGTGAGAACGGTCGTAGTTGATGGGAATGATCGAGGTGAGATATGGAAAAAATCACAGTGACTTGGTTGATTTTGTACTGGAGGTGGCACGGTCGTGGTGGGGCTAGGGTAGAAAGGACATGGTGATCACAACGGATGTAGTGGCTTGGATTGCTCAGCCCGTTCTCTACTCTATGATCGTTCTGCTACTAACTAGCCATTGATATGCTAGGTTGTGCATACAAGAACTAGTCCCTAACACCTGTACTACCCTTGTGAGGCTCAATTGGGTTACGGTTTAGGTGTAATTCAATTAGAGTCTAAACAAGACTAGGTTTCTAGGTTAGATGATCTTAGGATGATTAGGGGATGAGGTTAGTAATGGGAGTGGAAGTGAGGTTGTAGGCCTCCCATAATCCACATTCTAACCTTGAGAAAGCTCCATGCTAAACACACTAAATTCATCCAAACTAGCTACTTAGATCTCTCAACTAGGGCTAGGAGAATTGATTTGAATGTAGGAAGATGGGTATCTATCTAGGGATCCAAAAATTGGACCTAGGAGCAAATCCCAAAATTCACACATATAAGCAATTTCCCTAAATTCTTAGGTGATTTCAAGCACAAACCTATAAGCAATTCATGAAGAGTGAGATAGAAATAAAGCATAATCATTAGCAAATGAAATTACAATGTTTACATATCATTTTCACCAACATGGTATCAAATTAACATTTTTCACCCCAAACAACCCACTCAAGGGGCCTAGCTACTCATAGCAATAGAAAGTACAAAAATAAGGAAGAAAGAGATAGAAGAATCCATGGAGCTCAGTGTAGATGCAAAATTCCTCCACTTCAGATGCTACAGGACATCCTCCTCTCTCCTACAAGGTGAAATGGCATGAAATGATGGTGGAAATGGGTGCAAACAAGAAGAAACTAGGGTTTTGGTGGTGGAAATGGTGAAATGGAGTGGAATGGAGGTGTAAATGGTGAAATGGAATGTAATGGAGGTGGAAATGGAGTGGAATGGCTAAAGGGAAAAAGTGGGGAGCTAAGAGGTGGTAGAAGGTAGCTATCCTTGTGCTAGAGCCACCACCTAGGTACATATAGGTGTAGGGAAAGCAATAGGTCAAGTAGGGGTAGTATGGGAAATGCAATAAAAAATAGATAGGTTTTTGTGAGTAGCACTTATGTGGTGGTTACCATGGCCATGGTGGTCACAATGGCCATGGTGGGGAGGGGTGAGAACGGTCATAGTTGATGGGAATGATTGAGGTGAGAAATGGGAAAAAATCACAGTGACTTGGTTGATTTTGTATTGGAGGTGGCACGGTCGTGGTGGTCACCACGACCATGGTGGGGATAGGGTAGCAAGGACATGGTGATCACAATGGCTGTAGTGACTTGGATTGCTCAGCCCATTCTCTACTCTATGATTGTTCTGTTTTGAAGGTCACGTGACCGTGCGAGGTGGCACGGTCATTCTAGGTCAGTTCACTACGACCATTCTGAGTGGCACGTCCGTGGTGATTCTAGCTTTGCTCCAAGGTGACTCTGTTGATTTGCAAGTATGCTAGCATGGCCGTTCTGTGGTACCGCAGCCGTGCTAGCCTCTAGGTCAGCACTTGGACTTGTTTCTTTGGATTTTCTTGGACATTTTTGCTTCAATGGATCTTTGGCCACTAGGGGTAGGTTGAGGGAGCATCGGAGTTCACTTTAGGTCTCTCCAAGGGTAGAGAAACCCTAATATCACTCCTCTCTCTCTTCCATCAAGCGTGGTCCAAATGCCTAAAAACATGCAAATAATGTCCATAAGTGCATTTATACAAATATGCATATTGAGGGGAATAACATGTAATCTAACAGGTATAGATGTGATTGAAGTGCAATAAGACACAAGATGAATCCCTAAAATAGGGTTGGATCACCACCTCAAACTTAAAACATACTTGTCCTCAAGTATGATGCAACTCAATCTCTCCACAATTTTTCAACAATCAAGAAGTGACAATTCTAATGCAAAAGATGATTATTGCTGAATGGGATCAATAATGACTAAGTGCATGCATTTCACCTCTCTCCTATCCTACTTTCACAAACCAATCATGAAAAGATCACAAAGCATATGATCTTCAAATATAGCACATAGAACACACAAGCTATCCATATTTCTTTCATGTAGTTTCGGGTAGACCGTTTCATGATGACGTTAATCAAGGATGACTAGGAGTGTTGTTTCACCTTCATGTATTCAACCTGATGCTTCAAACCATACCAAGTGACCCACGTGGCTGTGGAAAAAGGGTAAAGTGAGCTAGGTTTCATGCTTCCTAGCTCAATGGGTATGAAAATGGAAGAAAGGGTTGTGGTAAGCTTTTGGAGTGCTTTTACACAGTCATATTTTCTTTATTTAGATGCTCTTAAATAGGAGCATCTTTTATTTTCTTTTTGCATTTTCTTTTTTTCTCTTTTTCCTTTCCCTTGGAGTAGACAAGGCATATGGTGATGAGAGTGAAGCGGTGAGATGTAGATGTGGCCACCCAAACTTTTGAAGGTGGCCACGGTTGATATGTTCACTTTGGCATCCTTTGATGAGGCGGAGGGGTAACAAGATGGTGAGTGAAGACTTGGTTCAAAGAGGGGTCACTGGTATGATTCTCAACATAAGGTCTACTGTATGAAAATTAATCCAACACTTCTTCCAACAATTTCACACCACATGAATGAACAACCTGAAATTGATACTTCTATCAAGTGATTTCATAGGCACTAAGTGCTCATATCTTGCTCAAGTCACAATTCAACCAAAACATTCACAAACACAAGAGAGGTGACACACATGTAAAAAGTCAAGAATTGATATCATTTAGAAATAAACAATGATAATTCACCTGCATTTGTCGAAGGTCATCATTCTTAATCCAAAGAGTAGTGATTGAGTCAAAACACACTTTTAGGCAAGAAATCTCAAATTTGGGAAAAATTGGCCAAAATGGTGCCAAGTTGCCTTCAATTACATCTAAGCCTATATTATTGAACATAAAGCAGAAAACAAGAAATTCCTAGCTAAAACATGCAAGAATTACCAAAAATCTACATGATGTGCAATACACGGCAAAAAGAGATTTTTTTTAAAAAATTATGCAAAAATTGCAAGAAAGTAACTACATGGCATGTAGGTATGCAAAGCAGGTAAATTCTAAAGTAAAACAACTAAAAGAAAATAAACAAAAGTAAATGGCATGTCAAAAGCAAAATGAAAGTGAAAATGAGATAAATGAGAGAAGGGCATACCACCCTACCACCCCAAACTTTTTGAGTCATGTTGTCCTCAGTATGACACTAAAGTTTAGGAATGATAGGGTATATGATCACAACGGTGGCATTTATCCTCCCTATGGTGGAGGATGCTGGTAGTAGAAACCCAATAGTCTGACTGTGGAGGTATATAGTTGTCCTGGAATGTTGATAGTGAACTCCACCAATCTTCCCCCCATTGGGGGTTCCTCTGTGATTGGGCATGCTGGAACTGGTACAAGTGGTTGACTTGATAATGCATCTATTGATGGTCTAACCACATGGCATCATGGGTATGCTGGAAACCCTCTTATGCCCTTAAAATACCCTCCTGGGTGCTCAGGATGTGATCCTGAGTGCTTTGGATGCCCTTTAGTTGTGCATGTGTGGTGGACATGCTATATGCATTCGTTGTGGGATGTTGTTGCTGTTGTGATGTCTCCACCTCATGTCACCTCATCCGATGCGTCTCTCACTCCTCGGTTGTCCTCCTACTCTTGACATCTACCTGTGACTCTCCAAGCCCTTCAGGTAGATCTCTGGGTTGTCGTTGCCATGTATCTCTAGGGTGCTCCTCTTCCCACCTCAAGATATTTAGAAAATCTAGAGATGGACCACATCCCTCTAGGAGAGGTATGGCATGGTAGGGGAGCTCTAGTGAAACCCCTACATAAGGAGGGTTGACCTGATAGAAAATCTTCTGATCAACCAGTAAAATCATAGATGAGCAAGTTAAGTAGTGTAGGTCAACAAGCTTTCCTCCTTCTGCCTTTGTGTATCTAGATACATCATGCCCTAGGACCAAATCAATGGAAGTTACAATCTCCCTCATAATAAAAGGACTCTTGCTCTTGGATGGGATTGTCTTCATGTGAACAATAATAAGTAACCCCAAATTTACAATCTTTCCCTGTACCATCCATCCCAACACAAAGAGGTCTTTCTTGGTACAACTACCTTGATTTTCATATTGGGCAAAAATGGTGTTCGCCAAGTAAAACTACAATTGACTGATCTGCTGCCCCAACCGATCGGCTCATAGAGATGAGCCGATCGGCTCAGGCTGGTGAGCCGACCGGCTCAGGTCAATGAACCGATCGATTCACAATATTGAACTGGTCGGATGACCAACCGAGTTTGTTTCACTTGTCAAATTTGATTTGGATAAGGACTAATATATGATTAGTTGGAAACGAACATAGAAAGTCAATTTGAGTTGGAACAAGACCACAAACCAATCGGTACATGCTTGAACCGATCAACTCAAGGGCCAGATGATCGACTCAGTGCTGAACTGATCGGTTCAACTGGCACAGTTTGTTAGATTTTGTGGAAAAATCCCGAACCCTTCTACTCCTGCTTTAATCCCGCATTGCTCGGGGTAGAGAACCATGTCCCATAACCCTCCCATATATATAGGGGTATTGGGGGCTTCTCAAAGTACAACTCAGAACACCAGTTGCTCTGTAAAGTTGTCGTTCTCTCTGGTTGTGGTAACCAGGAGAGCCTGAACAAGTGCTACCCGATAAGGGAGGCACAACAAGGGAAAGACAACTACAGAAAAGCGATTGGTTGCAGGAGACTGTGTCGGTGGCTAGTACACCGACAGGAGGGTGTGAATCCTTCCGATTCCTTGTGGGACAAGGAGATAGGAGTTCCAGGTGGTCCGTGTGGACTACTTTAGAGGCGGGAGACTTCTGTCGCTCGGAGGACAACTGTCAATCTCGACAGTCCCGATGAGACCAGGAGCTGCACAAACACCGTCCAAGACTGGAGGTGAAGACCGCGCAAGCCGCGAGGTAACATCTTCGAGCAAGGCTTGGGACAAGGTATGTCTCTACAAACCATCCTTCCTACTATATAAACGTTGACGCGTTTCCTTTATTCTGGGTTTGGGAGAAGAAAATTTTTGTTTCCGCTGCCTATTCTGTCTTCCCTAAAACCCAACAGTGGTATCAGAGCCACGTCAACTGCTCTATACTTTAGGATTATTGATGTGATGGATTTTGGTTTGTCGCCTTAATTTATTGCATACGATGCGAATAAAATTGGCTTTATGCATGTCCAATCCTAAATCCACAAATTCCAATATACATATATGATATGTAATATGAATGCATTCGATACACGTCACCCCTAAACAAGTTTTGTTGTGGATGTATAGCATGGTTATGGCCAATAAACCCTATGTATGTGTTCTTGGTTGAATGTGGTTTCTTGCATCTCGGTCTGCGCACCGATTCCTTATCTCATATTCCTGATGTAACTCGAGATAACTTGAGGTTTCTTTCCTACCTTTTCTCCCCCCGAATGTAACTCGGGGTTTCCTTTTTAAAATGTAAAATAGGATATATTTTTATTTCCTATTATGTTAAAGAACGGAGGACCATCTGACGATGATTGAGACAATCGATTCAAGGTGTGAACCGATCAGTTGGTGATCCAGACGATTAGCTCGAGGAGCGAGATGAGAGGGTGGCGACCTAAGGAGATGCACGATGACCAGGCGAACTGATCGGTTAGAGGAGCCAAACGATCGGATGGTGGCACCCGGACGACCGGCCAGGGTGAGCAGGTCATTCATGTGATGAGTTGATCAACTCAGATGGCTATAGCACTTCATCATGGACAGGTTGCATGTGATGTGGACCTAGATGACCGTGATTCCTCTTGGCTCGAGGAATCACATTAGGATGGCCATAATCATTGCTTTTTATCATTTTGCATGTTTTCTGTGGGATATAACATGTATATGATACGTACTATGTATTGTGGTGATTGGATATGTATATATACCTATAAAACCAAATCCCTCATCAAATATTAAAGTTTTAGATGCCTTCCAAATGCGACACACGTGAAAAGCTTGATTGAACAAGTGAGGGCATGCCCTAGCGTGGTACACCATCTATCTCGTGGAAGCGTGAAGGATGGATATGTGGGTCTGCCCTAGCAGGGTGCATATTCATCGTGTTGGCTTTGGGTCAGACTTAACAGGGTGACCTAGATAGGATCTAGCACCTTGAGGCATGGAGGTGATCATGGCAAGGAGTTGCACATGACATCTTTCAAGAATTGCATATGATGAAATTGGCAAGCGTTGCCTAC
Source organism: Alisma plantago-aquatica (assembly GCA_963693085.1). Lineage (NCBI taxonomy): Eukaryota > Viridiplantae > Streptophyta > Magnoliopsida > Alismatales > Alismataceae > Alisma > Alisma plantago-aquatica. Next base: position 1,251,926,463 of record OY856410.1, on the reverse strand, counting down.
CTGGAAGATCTAAGTTGTGGGTGACAGCCCTAGTTGGTCCATGACTCAGAGGATTTTAGGATCTTGACCCACTAGAAGATTGTACGCTGCAATCTTCCGAATTGATGGTGAGGGTTGTCAATTTGAATCAAAATAGTGGGAGCGGTAATTAATTAAAGGCCTAATTAACTATCATCAAATCTTATTCAAATCAAATCAAATCAAATCAAAAGGAGTTTTGACAAATGCAATTTTCTCTTATATAATGGCAAAAGAATCATCTTTTAAAATGGGCAAATTAATTGAGAATAAATTCCATAAATGATTGGGGATTGTGAGAAGTGTTCTACACAATCTAGATATACCGGTAGCCTTTGAATCCATTCTATGTACGCTTAAGAAGAAGGATAGTTCATTGATGGAGATCAATGGAACAAAGTCCAAGGACAAAGGTGAGGGAGAGAAGGGTTCTCTCACCGAACCAATGTCAGAATCTTCTTCACTCAAAACATGGAGAGGATGGAAGGAATGAAGGAAGAAGAAGTGAGAGATGGAGATATCTACTTCTGGTGTATATGTGATAGAGATTAACCTTACTACTTCTTTGTCATGGGTACTTGATACCGGATGAGGATCTCACATTTGTTCAAATGTGAAGGATCTTAAGAGAAGTAGGACTTTGGGGGAAAGGCGAGGTTGAACTACGTGTTGCCAATGGGGCAAGAGTTGCCGCCAATGCCGTAGGAACTTATGAGTTAACTCTACCTAGTACGCTAATAATAGAGTTGACGAACTGCTATTATGTACCTACCATAAATAGGAATATCATTTTCGTCTCTTGTTTGGACAAGGATGGTTTTGAATTTCTCATAAAGAACGGAAAATGTTCCATTTCAAAAAATGGGATCCTTTATGGAAGTGCCCCAATGTCTTATGGTCTATATTTGATAGATCTAGAAACAAGTGTATACATTGTAAACACCAAAAGGCAAAAACTCAACAACTCAAAAAAAACATATTTTTGGAATTTTCCTCTAGGGCACATAAATGAGAAACACATTTCTAGACTCCATAAAAATGGTTATCTAAACTCTTTTGATTATGAATCAATAGAGACATGTGAATCTTGTTTGCTGGGCAAGATGACCAAGACTCCCTTTTCAGGTAAAGGTGAGAGAGCTAGTGATCTATTAGGACTCATACATACTGATGTATGTGGACCTTTTAGAACTAATGCCAGAGGTGGGTATTAATACTTCATTACCTTCACTGATGACTTCAGTAGGTATGGATATGTGTACATAATGAAACATAAGTTAGAAACCCTTGAATGGTTCAAGGATTTCATGAATGAAGTACAGAACCAACTTGGTAAAAGTATTAAAGCACTTTGATCCGATCGAGGTGGGGAATACTTGAGCCAAGAGTTTGAGGACCTTCTGCGAGCCCATGGTATCGTATCACAATGGACTCCGCCTGGAACACCACAACATAACTGTGTGTCTGAAAGAAGGAATCACACTTTACTGGATATGGTGCAATCAATGATGAGTTTTGTTGATCTTCCGATTTCCTTCTGGGGTTATGCTCTTGAAACCGCCGCGTTTACACTTAACTGAGTACCGTCTAAATCAGTTCAAAAGACACCATATGAGATATGGAACGGGAAGCGTCCCGATTTGTCTTTTATTAAGATTTTGGGTTGTGAGGCTTACGTCAGGAAAATGTTTCCTGATAAGCTTGGACCTAAGTCCGATAAATGTTATTTTGTTAGATATCCCAAGGAAATAAGGGGATACTATTTATACCACCCTACTGACAACAAAGTGTTTGTTTCTAGGATAGTTGTATTCCTAGAAAAGGAATTTATTTCCAAAGGAAGCAGTGGGAGGAAAATAGAGCTTGAAGAGGTTCAAGCCCAACAAGAAAACATTGAACCGGTAGATGTACGAGAGGAACATAGAGATTCAAAAGGTGTTGTGGAATCTCAGTCTCCTCAAGTAACACAAGGACTTCGTAGATCTAGTAGGACACGCCTTGAACCTAAGAGGTTTGGATACCTTGTGACTTAGGAAGGTGGTGAGTTGATCATAGATGATGATCGAACTACCTATCTAGAGGCTATGGAGGGATCAAGTATGGACTTTGGTGGAACCACTCGAAGGGGTAAAACCCATAGGGTGCAAGTGGGTCTTCAATAAGAAAGCCGACATGGATGGCAATGTGAAAACTTATAAAGGCAGATTGGTTGCAAAGGGTTTCCGACAAGTTCAAGGTGTTGACTATGACGAAACTTTTTCTCCAGTTGCCATGATTAAGTCCATCATGATCATGCTTGCTATTACATCTTACTATGACTATGAGATTTGGCAAATGGATGTTAAAACCGCATTCCTTAATGGGAATATAAATGAGGATGTGTACATGACACAATCTGAAGGTTTTGTAGATCCAAAGAATGCCAATAAAGTCTGTAAGCTACAAAGGTCAATCTATGGATTAAAGCAAGCGTCTCGGATTTGGAATCTTCGATTTGATGAGGAAGTCAAAGTGTTTGGCTTTATTCAAAATGAATATGAACCTTGTGTGTACAAGAAGGTTAGTGCGAGCACGATCACATTCCTCATATTGTATGTGGATGACATACTATTGATGGGGAATGATGTCACAGCCTTAGAGAAGGTGAAGACTTGGCTTGGGAATACTTCCTCAATGAAGGACTTAGGAGAAGCATCCTACATTCTAGGCATTAAGATCTATAGAGATAGATCTAAAAGGCTTCTCGGATTAAGTCAAAGCACGTACATTGATAAAGTGCTGAAGTGGTTCAGCATGGAGAACTCAAAGAGAGGCAACATCCCCATGCAGCATGGAGTCACCATCTCTAGATCTCAATGTCCCCAATCTTGTGAAGAGAGGGAGTGTATGAATGGGATCCCATATGCATCATCCATTGAATCCATCATGTACGCTATGTTGTGCACACGCCCAGATGTTTCGTATGCCCTCAGCATGATGAGCAGGTACCAGTCAGATCCTGGGGATGCTCACTGGAAAGCCATAAAGAACATCCTCAAGTACTTGCAAAGGACTAAGGACCAGTTCCTCTTATACGACGGTGAGGAAGAACTGGTTGTAAGAGGTTACACTGATGCACGCTTCCAAACCGACAAAGATGATTACAAATTGCAATCAGGATTTGTATTTTGCCTAAATAATGGAGCTGTGAGCTGGAAGAGTTCCAAGAAGGAAACAGTTGTCAATTCTACTATAGAGGCTGAGTATATTGCTGCTTCACATGCAGCAAAGGAATTTGTGTGGATCAGGAAGTTCATCACTGAACTTGGTGTAGTTCCCAGTAGCTGTGATGCAATTGAGCTTTATTATGACAATAATGGAGCTATTTCTCAAGCTAAGGAGCCCAGATCACATCAGCAGTCCAAGCACATACTGTGGCGCTTCCATCTCATACGAGAGATTGTATAGTGAGGAGATTTGAAGATTTGCAAAGTACCAACTGAAGACAACATAGCTGATCCACTGACGAAGGCCCTTTCTCAGCAGAAGCATGATGGTCATGCTAGGTCATAAGGACTGAGGTTCCTAGGTGATTGGCTCTAAGTGCAAGTGGGAGTTTGTTGGTATGTATGCCCATAGAGCAAGTCATGTGATGATTGTAATGGGATACTTTGTAAATGATTTGAATAATAATAAAGGAAATTTCCGATCTATATGTTTTTGACTATTTCTGAGATGATAGTGTAACATAATAGATGTCTAAAGAATTCTTTTACTCGATGACATATGCTTTTGGGTTGAGGACCTAAACGATGAGATCATACGGATGTTAAGATTATAGTTTCTTGATTAGTTCCTAGTCGGTTGTTATTGTGGAAATAACCATAGACATCAATAACACTAAAGACTAGATTGTGTGTTGGTTGATGACAAAATCTCATTAGTCATGATATAATGATATCAAAACAAGCACATAGGTACTTGTTAGAGAACAAGTGTACCAGACAGACCCACTGTGAGAGTGACACATGCAACCATGATTTGGTAGTCACAGTCAACTCTCACAATGATGGTGGTGAGTGTGATTCTTCAACCTGAAATCATTACACTCAACACATGTTGTTGGGTACACCTTGACATCATCAAACGCAGTCCTGAAACATGGGTTGTTATAGAAGTGATGATTGGGTGACTTTGACACATGGGGCTTTTGAGGGGTGAGTGATAGATATGGGATTTGTCCCTCCTAAGGGAGTTTGATGTCCATGGCCACTTGATGAGTAGGATTGAGAAAGGCATGCACATGCATGTGTGAATCAATATGTGATATTGATGTCACACACATCTCACCTAGTCTGCTCTGAGATCAAGGAAATGAATGAATGTTGAAGGAATGATTGCACCATGCCTTGAGTTCATTCAAGACATTAGTGACAAAGGAATTATACATTTTCTGTAACACCATTCATGGATTGTAGGACTGAAAGTTGTTCTCCAACTTTCTATTTCACTTGGGTAGCACTGATGTCTGACTAGGCACCGCTCTTTACTTGTGAAGTCATAAGTGTTATGGACTTTCACTGCCAACGTGAAATGGACCTGCAGGGTCACACACAAAGGATTTAACCTGGAAGAGGAGTTTGTACACAAATGATGTTTAGATTGATTACTAAAGGAGTTTAGTAGTTCAATTTAACACCCAATTGATTGATAGCTTAAAATCATAGTATTCAAGGTGTTGGATCAGATGATTAGAGTATCAGATTGATTGAAACTGCAATTGAATGATCTGCTGCCCCAACCAATCGGCTCATAGAGATTAACTGATCGGCTCAGGCTGGTGAGCCGACCGGCTCAGGTCAATGAACTGATCGGTTCACAGTGTTGGACTGGTCGGATGACCAACCAAGTTTGTTTCACTTGTCAAATTTGATTCGGATAAGGACTAATATATGATTAGTTGGAAATGAACATAGAAAGTCAATTTGAGTTGGACCAGGACCACGAACCGATCGGCTCATACTTGAACCGATCGGCTCAAGGGCCAGACGATCGGCTCAGGGCTGAACCGATTGGTTCAACTGGCATAGTTTGTCAGATTTTGTGGAAAAATCTCAAACCCTTCTACTCCTGCTTTAATCCCGCATTGCTCGGGGTAGAGAACCCTGTCCCATAACCCTCCTATATATATAGGGGTATTGGGGGCTTCTTCAAGTACAACTCTGAACACCAGTTGCTCTGTAAAGTTGTCGTTCTCTCTGGTTGTGGTAACCAGGAGAGCCTGAGCAAGTGCTACCCGATAAGGGAGGCACATCAAGGGAAAGATAACTGTAGAAAAGTGGCTGGTTGCAGGAGAGTGTTTCGATGGCTAGTGCACCGACAGGAGGGTGTGACTCCTTCCGATTCCTTGTGGGATAAGGAGATCGGGGTTCCAGGTGGTCTGTGTGGACTACTTCAGAGGTAGGAGACTTCTGCCGCTCGGAGGATAGTTGTCAATCCTGACAGTCCTGGTGAGACCAGGAGCTGCACAGACATTGTCTAAGACTGGAGGTGAAGACCGCGCAAGCCACAAGGTAACGTTGCTGAGAAAGCCTCAGGATAAGGTATGTCTCTACAAACCATCCTTTCTACTGTATAGACGTTAACACGTTTCCTTTATTATGGGTTTGGGAGAAGAAATTTTTTGTTTCCGTTGCTTATTCTGTCTTCCCTAAAACCCAACATTAAGCACGTAGGGTCTCTCACCCTTACACTCTGGGTGAACATATGGGTTTAAAAAGGATGGTCCCTAAGGGACAATGGTACTCCAACCAAAACAAAGAAAGTAAAGGGAAGAAAAATAATAACAAGAGAAAAATGATTACGAATGGTAGGAAACAAAGATATAGAAGGAAACTTGGGTCGGGTTTCACCTACTAAGATCTCTCACCAACATGAAATACTCACATACCTTTGTATACTCCTATCAAGATTACAAGCAGTCATAAAAATGTCTATTGCCTCCTCTCTCTCAAGATAAGGATAGATGTAGGATATAAGGTAGCCTCTCTCTCGAGATAACCACCATATAACTGCAAAACAAACCATAAGACCATAAGCATTAGAATTCCAACATTTTCATGCATTCATACTACTCCATAACACTAGATAAGGAAGTTACTACTCTTTCGAGGCACCAACAATCAAACATTACAAGATGGTAGCTAAGCATACAAGTGAAGCATTAAGAATAAGCGTATGGAGATAATCTTGAATATAACATATATATATATATAGATATATATATTCAAAGGGGAGTAAGAATATACATGTTGGGAGAGACTTAGTGGCTACTCCTAACTCAAGTTAGATGTTTAGCCATGCATGTTGACAGGAAGCATAATGACATTACAAAATGATAGATACATCAACTACCACGAAGAGGGGGTGGGTACAACGTAAAGAGGATGATAAATATAGATAGAGAGAGAAGATGGTGATACACCAATATACTCCTTCGAATCTAGATCTGGTATGGGTGATGCAGAGGCTTCTCTTTTCTTCAAAGAAGAGGGTGGTCAATATTCTCTCTCCTCCAACTTCTGCCTTTAGAGATCCCAGACTGATGGATGTGAGTAACTATGGAATTTGGCAGCACTTAGTAGTCCTTGATGATATCATGATGTGACAAGTTGAGGTGGATGGCCTATTTATAGGTGTTGCCTACTGACTTAGCCATCTGGGCTACAGTCGTGGTAGGGTCTCAGTCACGACTTAGATGTAGGCCACCGTCGAGGTAAGGCCTCGGTCGCAACTTAGATGTAAGCCACGATCGAGGTAAGGCCTCAGTCATGGCTTGATCTCGGTCGAGACTCCCACATGATTGGGGTGTGCATGTTGTAGGTTGTGTCTGAGGGGAGGTCCCGATCGCGGTAAGACTTTGGTCGTGGGAAGGCCTCGGTCATGGGGTGTAGAGATGGTGATGACGGGCTTTGACCACGATAGGGCCCTTAGTGGATGATGTAGCCACGGTCGAGGTGTTAGCCGTGACCATGTCTTGGCATGACCCTACAAAGGTGAAAGATGTGTGCAATTGAGATTTTTGGCATAAATTACTAAAATAAGTAGAAAAAGTCTATAAAAGGTATGCTAGGAAAAGCATAAAGCATATGCAAAGAGTGAATAAAATGAGATGTTATCAACTCCCCCAAACATAGGATCGAGCCTTTCCTTAGGCTAAGGGTAGGCTTGAAATCATAGAGATATGAGCAAAGTGTGACAAAATTCTGCAAGAAACTTAACATTACTGAGTTATCTCATTCTTACAGCAAAACTCTTGTGGTATGTTCGTTCAATCTTAAAATCCTATTTCTCCCCCCTTCATAACTAGAGTTGCACGACTTCGAATTCTTGCCAACGCCTTTTGGTAGTAAAGGTCTCTCTGTCTCATTGACTTACCCTTTTTGTGTTAGGCTACTAGCCATATTAGTACAACATCCCCTTGAGGGGTAGCTTTCACACCCTTCCTTTATTTTCAGTTGGCCCTATGCTAGTATGCTCGGGTAGGTTTTAGGATTTAAGTGTTTTCCTACCCCTTTAAATCTCCCTCACCCACAAGTTGTCGTAAGGATAGTGTTGCCCCAAGGGCACCTGATGTTACATCAGGTGGTTGTTTGAGGGCCATTTAGGATTGTAGGTGGATGAATTTGGCTTCAGGATTCCACTTATGGGCACAACATATCTGCATTCACGAGTGCAGCAATACCCCGGCCGTGTGGGACCCTTTGCCATCTTTTAGGTACAACTCTCATTATATATACTTTTTCTTTTCTTTTGGACTTTTCATATCTCCTCTCAGGTTTGGTCGAGGGGGTTTTTATATGGTCTTCTGGGCGACCAAGCCTCTTTTCATCCCAAAGCGGGGATAATTAAACCTGAAAGAGGTAGTTGTTTCCTTCTCAAGGGAGGTGAGGATTTTCTGGCTAGAACCATCAGGTTAGGATGGTTGGTTGGGAGTATGGCTCAGTGAAGTCCTCCAATTTCTAGGGGTTCCATAGACCTAGGATTATTCTACACACAATGTTTTAATGTAAGAATGAGATAGAACTGTATTTTTATGCTTCTCATTTTACTATTATATGGGTTAGTTGCTCGTTTATTCCTCTCTTGAAATGGAAGGACTACAACATTTGGCAGGGGAACTGACAAATCTAAGAGGCATCTATGTAAAACTGTGACTTATAACAAAATTTCTTAATGTAATTTTTTGCAAAATCAGCTTGGCAGGAATAAGAATATGTACAAGTAAAGTTTTGAAAATTTGGGTTAGATTTTAAATGTTAAATTTTTGAAAATTTGGGATACAATTGTACCTCTTACGTCCATTTATGACTCCTCCCCCAAACTTATCATTCACCCCAACCTGGGGTGTCAATATTTGGAGTTAGATGTATACGTGAGGTTTCTTTATTTCTGCTAATTGGTTGTGTTGGCCCACTTTGACTCAAGGAGCATGTTGGCATATGCTCCGCGTAGTGGGTGGTATTGCTCATATTGCATGCCATCCACCTTTGTATTCATCGTAGCTAGGGCCATTATCCAGGCCAAACAATAGAAGTCATAGTCATTTGACGGAGGTACTTGTTGAGGGCTTCTGTGGAAGAACTGTGTTTTCTTGAAGTATTTGCCTTCTTTATGCTTGTAACCTTTTCCATGACTCTTGAGCATCCCGACAATTGCCTTGGCCCATGTGACTGCCTTTTCTTCTGTAGGTGTCTTTGCAGTAGTCATGTTCGTTCTTTTGTTGAGTGCAAAGGCTACATCTGAGCTATCGTAAAGTACTATAGTCCTTGTTATAATACTGACTACTAACAAAGTCCAGTGATTATCATGTAGAATAGACATGAATATGTAATATGGAAGAGATGTCTCCAGGCGTTGTTGCAGGTGTTCTTTTCCCCCTGACTTTTTATCTTTCAGGATGCCATCTACTAGAAGGAAGTAGGTCATGTGCACATTCGGCATGTTGTCATTTAACAGTGCTTGATAAGCCGACATGGTGCTGACTGAGAGATACCCTCCTATTTTCAACGTATCTCGGAGGTCGTCCTTTAGCACACAAATGCCATCCCTTTCAAATATTTCCTCTGCCGATGTGTCATCTTCCCTCAAGGATTTCATTATTAGATGTAGGGATTCTAGTGGCAGGCTCTCATAGCTCCACCTATCAAAATCCTTGAAGGTTGGCACTGTTTCTCCAGCCGGTCCATCTGGTTTAATTTCCGGCATATCCTATTCCTCTATCTCTCCTTCTTCTGGATGTCTTGCTAGAGGTTGTTCGACCTTGTTTTCATCCATCAGATGTTGCTCTAGCTCGTTTTTAGGTTTTCTTTCTTCTCTGTCGGGTGTGTCGACTATCCAGCCCACCTTCCAAATAGATGCTCTAGCATGCTCTTCAGGATTGATCCACAGGGTTTTAAGTTCCTCTCTCCATGTTTTCTTTCTAGGGAGAGGGATTTCTTGGTGAAGCTGTCATGGCACTGCGTTTGAAGGCATCATTGGGTCATTAAAGAAGCGACAATCATAAAATAACCTGCATCGCATAGACACCGTTTAACTCATGTAGATCTTCCATGCAGAGATCTTCCACTGGGACTCCCTTATTGATGGCTTCCATCATTCTAAATAATATGAAGGTGCAGTCCCCTGTTCTAGCCTTTTCTTGAGGGACCTTTCTGCAGATAGAGAATTGTTTCCACATCCCTTTATGTCTGTTGTCTGCCAGTTTTATAGCTCGTTGCAGACACAGTGGCACATTTAAGATATCTCTTGCCTCCTTATTTTTGTAGATCAGGGAGGTGTTGTCCAATTCAGATGCACAACAGTTGAACAATGTTGTTTATCTCTCATATAAGTTGATGATAATCAATTGCCAGTGCTTTACAGTCCTTATGGGTAGGACCACGAACTTCATCTCTTTCCTGCTCACTGCACATTATAGCTCTATCACATCAGTAGCTTTGTCATTTTTATCAAACAGAAGCCCTTCTAGATGTGCGGTGTCATTAAATACTGGTTGTACTTTGTCGGGATGTAAAAATTCTTCAAGCAGAGTTGCACAAAGTACTTTGAATAGCTTCTTATGTACTCATGCTCATTTTAGAAAACCCTTCTAAAGTGATCTCTATTAAGCGACATGCCCTTGTTGTGATATAGAATATCAGTTCTGGGAAGGTTGTCATCTAGTATATCTGCTAGGATATGGACATCTCTGCATGTGATTCTTGATAATGTGGTCATGTCCATACCCACCATCTTGCAAGGTAGAGGGGGAGCCACACCTAATTGTACTTCATGGACTAGCATGCTCTGCTTTCTGACTAGCTCATTTATGAAAAAGGAGGTGAACCCACCTTCTTCATCTTCTAAAGTGTCGTCTCCTACTGTCGACGTTGCTGTGGGTGGTTCTTCTATAGTAGGAGGCTAAACCCTTGTTTCTATCGATGTTTGGTTGTTGCCTTGCCTTCATCATTTGTGGATATCTCAATAGTTACGTCTTTTCGTTGTTGGTTTGCTTCTGATGGTTACTCAAATTTTGCAGCATCGAGTGCGGCTAACGTCGCTTCTGGATCTTTGAGAAAGTCATTGCAGATATCCATCCCGAACGTCAGGTCATCCAAGAATTTGTTGAGATCTCTTATTTCTCATGATGTGTGATCTTCTGTCACAATTCTTTCGGGCTTTGGTGATGATGACTTGCTTAGGGACTTTAGATGTAGCTTTATCTTCTTATGGGTTGTTGTTTAAGTCGAATGTCCTTGACAACACATTTGTTTTCTTTGTTTCGTTGTCCTGACAAGTTTCTAACTGTGGCAGTGCTTCCTTTGCTTGTGGTTCTACCCTTGGGGAGGTCTTCACATTGGCACTTTCATCCTTCGAGGCTGATCCTGCACCTGTTCCCCCCACGACATCGTCGTCTTTGTCTGGGCTCGAGGGGCTTGAGGAAGCATGAGATGTGGAAGGGCTTGTTAGATGCTTTGTCTTCTTTCTCTGCCGCCAACTGTCTATTTCCTGTCATTCAACATCCCGTTGTCGGCATTCTTCATCTAAGTGTTGACATTCCTTCTTTAGGTCATCTAACGCTTCCTCGTACCCCTTCCGCATAAACTCTTTGTCAGCTCTCATGGCATCTTGCTCCTTCCTGAGGTCCACCATTTCCTCAGTTAGAGTCTTTAGAGCTCCCATCATTACGTTCTAGGTGTTGATTACCCCTTACATGAACTGGGGGAGTGCCTCAGTTCTCTCGTTTAAACTTTTTACCTATGTAGTTAGTGTACACAGGCTAGAGGTAATATTTAAATTAAGTTTAGAGGTTTTTTTCATGTGTTGCCACATGACATCAAACTTATTTCCTAATATATCATCAAACGTTTGTGTTGCTTCTCTGTGGGTGTTGTTGTGGATGTTGTAGATGTAATGGGCTCCTTGAGTCATGGAGCTGACTTGCTTCTCATCGGGTCAACGTGCATTGCTAGAGTAGAAGTGCTCACTTCGGGTTGCTCTGGCACTTGTAGAATTACTTTCAGTGTCACGGAGTCGGGTACAACCGCGGTGTCCTTGTAAGATTGATTGGTTTCTTGCTCGAACTCAAAGTGTTGTTCCCTTATTATGGCTTCAAGACGTGCCCGGTCGCCTCCTTCTTTGATTTCTTCTTCAGGCTGCCATCCTTCACTTACTACCATCTCAACTGGAATGCATAGTGAGGGTGGGTTTGGGGCGGTGGACTTGTCTGACATTTTTTCTTTCTTTTTCTTCCTTATTACCAGCTTCTTTCTTTCCTCTGGCTTCTTCATTTCCATTTCTAGAGTTTTATGTCTCACATCCTTCTTGCCAGCAGTTGACAATTGGTCTGCGACAATGCGTATGCCCCCCGAGTACATCTTATCGACATCTTCTTGGGAGGGCCGCAACTTGTGAGCATCATAGCATGCCATCTCTGGGAGGGGGAGAAGTGTCTTGGAGTATCTTTGTTTGTAGAAGAGTTTGTTTCTCTTCTGTGCCAGAATTCCCATGTTGACGAGGGACTTTATGTCAATCTTTGTATGTCCCTTGGTTTTCTTGTACTTCATCAACAAGTCTGCATCCATGATGTGGTATGCTATTTTTCTAATCAGTCTTCCCATGCATAACTCCTTTATTTTCTTCACCTCCCCTCCTACTGCGGATGATAGCCTTTCAATTAGAATCCTTCATATGTTCACATGCTTCTTATTTAGCATTAATCATATTATAAATAGGTCTCCTTTGGTTACACCACCAGTTTCAGATCTTTTTAAAGATAGTGTTTGCTATTATTTTCTACACCACTCATATGAATCCGGAGGTGATGAGAGTCACCTTCGAGTTCTTTGATTATGCTCTTGTTCTCCGGTCAACTTCTCCAACATCCTATCGCTGTTGTATCAGATGATGTCTTTTTCTCCTGGCGTGGAGGAGTGGGCTTGTGCTTCTTTAGTTATTCTGGTGAATATTGTATTAAGCATAGCCTCGATGATCATGTGATACTTTCCTCATATTCTTACTTCCAGTTTGAAGTCACCATCGTCCTTCTTGCGTTCGCTGTCACTGATGGGGAACTTCTCTAACGACGACATGAACTCCACCATCAACTGTGTTAGGGAAGGGGTTTCTGAGGTACACAGGGTGCACAAATTTGCACCTTCCAGGAAGTTGATCACCCTATCATAGATCCCCACATTTTTGAAGTCCTCGATGTCCAAGTATCTCGTCAGCTTGAACCCCTTTATTTGCAGTATCCAGTCAAATTTTGACTGGTGTGTTGGATCTGTAGGCACGAATCTTGGCCTCTACTGGTCAAGGGTCATCTGTTCACCTCTTTAGGGGCTTCTTCTTTCTCCTAACCCTTTAACTTTTCTGCAGCTATCACTTTCCTCTTTTTGCTGCTTTTCACTTCCCTGTCTTTAGGTTTCCACTTCTCTATCTTCTTTAGCTTGGTCTTGGGAGGATGGTACTCTGAAGTTTCCATTTGTGATGTCTCTAGGGACTCCTCGGACTCTTCTGGCATCTTGTGGGATAGAATGCAGTTATACTTCTTCATTAGTTGTGATTCAAGCCTTTTCGTTGAGAAGAGGTTCAAGTTATCCCTCAATGTGTTGGTTATCTTCTCTAAGATTTCTTCTACTCCCTTCAATGAGGTTGCCTTCTTCATCAACATATCTTTAGTCGATGTCGACATTCTAAAAGTTTCAACATTAAATTTTTTTATTAGTATAATTGTATTTCATGTTTTATCTAATGCATTAGCATTTAATTTGTCATCATTTTTTTTATTTGTTTGTAAAGTTCAAAGTGTCGTGATAACAGCTCAGACAGAAAGAAGTACTGCGGTCGAGGAAGGTGTGATGCCCGTGATATCATAGAACCAACATATTGAGCAAGTACAAGAAATGTTGTGACCGCGGTCCAAAACCTTCCACAACCGCGACGGGTGATTAGTAAACAAAAGTTGTGCCACGACCGCAACAAAGAAACACCATGACCATGGCAGGCGCTATGACCGTGGTCTTTGATCGACTGATCTTCTCATGAAGGAGGGCCGCGGCCGCGGCAAAAAGATATGGTGCCATGACCGAGGCAAGGAAAGCACCTGTTTGATTGAAACCACGACGATCGCAGTCCAGGTCACCGCTCGAGTGTTGATTGATTAAAGGCTAAACCATGGTATACCACGAGTAGAAATGCCACTTTAGGCCCAAACCTAGGTTGAAAAACACCAGAGAAGATGTGAGTATGTGGAAAAGTGTCGACGAATACCATAAATTAGAGAAGGTACAGTTGTGTCACTCGCCGCAACACTAAACAAACTGAAAGGGTCTTGTATGCTCGAAAGAGGCAATGAAACTTAGGAAAATCGAGGGGTCGGAATGATGGTGGTTGAGAGAAGGCATATAATGAGTACCTCGTTTAGATTAATGACTCAAAATGATGGTGAAAGAGGCAGCAATGGGGGAGTGTGGCTGCAGCGAGGGTGCAAATCCATCGACGGGGGTCCAAATCTAGCTTTCTCATTGTCTTGTGCACTTGCACCTTGCAGGACCGTTCAGTCATTCGGGAATCACAGAGAGTGAGGGGTGAAAGAAGAACCCTGATGTCAAAGGGTTTTAGTTTATATACCCTTGATCAACCAAGACCACAACATGATAGATTGTCACGACTACGGGAAGGTTCTCTCTCACACTCGCTGTGGATGCATCCTAAAGAACTTAAAGAAGGTGTCACAACCGCGGTCCATGCCATGATCGCAGTCCATGCCACGACCGCGGTGCTTCCCAAAACCATTTTAACAAAAATCAACCAACTAAAATAAGAACTTGTAATTCCTAAAAAAACTTTTTGGTAAAAATGGATTAATATACATACTACACTTATACCCCTACTAGGTATGGAAACCCAAAACATTAAAAGATGAGAGGTACATAGATCATAGACTAAAGTATGAGATAAAGAAAACATGAATTAAAGAAAGTGGAAAAAACTTGGGTTGCCTCCTAAGAAGTGCTTGTTTAAAGTCTTTAGCTTGACTTTCTCTATCATATGTCTTCGTTTTCCTTCAACTGGTGCCAATACTTCCTCATTTGTTCCACCTGTTACTGGGTTGGTTTCTCCCAAGCTTAGTTATATCCTTCTTATAAAAGCTCCATCTTCATAATATATTTTCACCCTCTTTCCATTCACCTTGAAGGTGCCTGTCTTGTCTCCATCTATCTCCATCTCCCCTGATGGGTATATTTTTATGACAGAAAAAGGGCCTGACCACCTCATTCTCAATTTTCCAAGAAATAACATGATACTTGAGTTGAATAAAAGTACCATGTCTCCTTCATGAACATCTTTGTTCTTCAGATGGGCATCATGCCATACTTTTGTTCTCTGCTTATAAATCATTGCATTCTCATAGGTGTGCAGTCTCAACTCTTCAAGTTCTTGGAGTTGAAGGAATCTTTTCCGCCTAGACTTATTCTGGTCCATGTACAAAATTTTGATAGCCCACAGGGATTTGTGCTCAAGTTCGACATGTAGATAACAGGACTTCCCATAAATTAACATGTAGGGTGTCATACCTATAGGTGTATTATTTGTAAGCCCAAAGTGCATTGTCAAGTTTCATGGACCAGTCCTTCCTCGTATGAGTAACAATTTTCTCTAGTATCTATTTAATCTGCCAGTTTGATACTTTGATTTGCCCCAACGTTTGGGGGTGATATGGCATTGCAACCTTATGTTTTACCCCATACTTTTTCAACAGAGCTTCAAACTACTTTTCACCTAAGTGCGACCCTCCGTTTCTTATAATAGTGTGTGGTACTCCGAAGCGTGGAAAGATAGTTTTCTCGAATAGCTTAATGACTTCCTTGGAGTCCCAGGTTTGGGTGGCTACATCCTCAACCTATTTGGAGATGTAGTCCACATCAACAAGTATGTATTGGTTCCCCTTTGATGTCGGAAAAGGTCCCATGTAATCTATACCACATACATTGAAGATTTTGACTTCCACCCAATCTTCCATTGGCATCTCATTCCTTCTGCTGATGCTAAGTAAGATGACATTCCTTGCATGTTTTAACAAACGCCGTAGCATCGTTGAAAAGAGTTGGTCAATAAAATCCTGATTGCAAAACTTTTACAACTTTCCTTTCTCCTCTATGGTTTCCTCCGTAAGGTGAAGAATATCATTCCTTTAGGATTAAGGGTACTTCTTCTTCTGGTATGCATCGACGATATAAGTTATCAGAGCACCTTTTGAACAACAACATGTCATCCCGATAGTAATTTTTCAACTCAAAGAATAACTTCTTCTTTTGATTATACGTGATATCCGGTGGAAGTAGTCCACATGCTAGATAATTACAAATGTCTACAAATCAAGACAGGATTGTCTCTTCTGATTGAGCCATCAAAAGAGCTTCATTGACATAGTTGTCGTTCACTGGCAATTGACTTTCTTCACCAAAAATTATGCTTGACAGGTGGTTTGCGGCCACATTTTCTTTTCCTTTTTTGTCAATGATCTCATGATCAAACTCTTGCAGTAACAAAGCCCATCGCCAAAGTCTCAGCTTGGTGTCCTTCTTCCGCATAAGGTATTTTATCGCCCCATGATCAGTGTACACTTTTATCTTTGATCCTATCAGATGTGATCTGAACTTATGAAAAGCAAACACGATAGCCAACATCTCTTTTTTAGTTGTGGCATAGTTTACTTGGGCTTCGTCCAAGGTTCTTCTTGCATAGAAAATCTCATGGTGTCTCTTATCTTTCTTTTGTCCAAGGACTACCCTGATGGTGAAATCGCTGGCATCACACATGATTTTGAAAGGCAACTCCCAATCTTATGGTTGTAGAATTGGTACTGTCATAACACCCTTTTGAGGGTATTGAAGGCATCTAGACATTCACTGGTGAATTCAAACTCAACATCTTTAATTAAGAGATTCGAAAGGGGTTTGGTGATCTTGGAGAAATCTTTTATGAATCTTCTATAATATCTTGAATGCCCTAAGAAACTTCGTACTCCTATGATCGACTTTGGTGGCTGGAGTTTGGATATGGCTTCAATCTTACTTAAGTCCACTTCAATTCCTTTCTTGGAAACCTTATGTCCTAAGATGATACTATCTTAGACCATTAAATGACATTTCTCCTAGTTCAGGACAAGATATATTTCTTCACATCGCTGCAACACTACAGATAGGTTTCTTAGGCATGCTTCAAAATTTTTTCCATATACAGAGAACTCATCCAAGAAGACTTCTACTATGTCTTCCAGAAAGTCTGAAAACATACATATCATACATCACTGGAAAGTCGCTAGTGCATTACATATCTCGAATGTCATCCTTCTGAAGGCATAAGTGCCATAGATGGAGGTGAAAGTTTTCTTTTCTTGGTCAGCGGGATGAATCAGTACTTGATAAAATCCCAAATACTCATCCAAAAAATAGAAGTAGTCATGGTGAGCTAGTCTTTCTAGAACTTGGTCTATAAATGGTAGAGGAAAATGATACTTTTTGGTAGCAGTATTCAGCTTGTGATAGTCAATGCACATATGTCGGCCTGTTACCGTCCTCGTTGCCACTTCATCTTTGTCCTATCCTTGTATCACTGTCATTCCACCCTTCTTAGGCACCACATGGATGGGGCTAACCTAGTTGTTTTCACTTATTAGGTAGATGATCCCAACATCTCGTAGCTTTATAACTTCCTTCTTTATGACTTCCTTTAGCATTTGGTTTAGCTTCCTCTGTGGTTGAGCTAAAGGCTTAGTTGTTTCTTCAAGGCGAATTTCGTGCATGCATAGGGTAGGGTTGAGGCCTACGATGTCTTCAACATAATATCCTATAGCCTTTCTATGCAGCCTGAGATCCTTTAGCTACCTTTCCAGTTGGTCATCCGTTAAGTGGGCATTAACAATCATTGGATTCCTCTCTTCTTTGTCCAGGTGTTCATACTTTAGCCCCTCCAGAAGTGTCTTCAATTATGGCTTTGGTTTTGGTGCTCTCTTCTCCTCAGGTTTTTTCTCAAGCGAAGCATACTTCACAGTCTCGACTATCTCTTCATCATTACTAAATTCCTCTTCATGTTGATTCAGGCAGTCCAAGATCTCTACGAATTCTCAGTCTTCCATTGTAGGGTCTTGACTATTCAATGCTCACATAGGGGGTCAACAATTGCCTTGTCCTCTTGCACTTCTTCACAATATTGATTGTAGCTATCCATGAAGTAGACTGACTCAGAGAGAGAAGGTTCCCTCATGGCGTCTTATACTCAAAAATCAAGGTGATCATCCCCTATGCACAAGGTAATGATTCCTTTTGATAAATCTATTAAGGCTCTTCTAGTTGTGAGGAAAGGTCTCCCAAATATCATTGGGCATTTAGAGTCCTCAACCGTGTCTATCACTACTATGTCGCATGTTATGAAGAATCACCCAACCCGTATCTAAACATATTCAACTACTCCTATAGGTCTTGTAAAGGTGTGTTCGGCCAATTCAATTCTCATTTTTGTCTTCACCATGTCCGTCAGCCTGAGCCTTTGTGCTAGAGTCAAGGGCATTAGACTAATGCTTGCTCCCAAATCGACTAACCCCTTCCTCTCCACATTATCTATGACACAGAAGGGTATGTTGAATGCCCTGGGGTCCCTCTTCTTGGCTGGTAGCTCAGCTTGAACAAAGGTGCTTGACACTTTTGCCAATTGCATAGTCTCGATATGGTCTCCTCTCCTTCTCTTCATGACCAGGTCCTTAAATGTTTTGCATATGTCGGTGTTTCTTCAATTGCATCGAGAAATGGGACATCCAATGTAGTTTCTTTACGGCTTCCATAAACTTTTTGTACCTCTTCTTCAAAATGCCTTGATTATCTTGTAGGGAAAAGGAACTCTTGGGTATAGGAGTTTCTCTTTGAAAGGACTTCTCCTATAAGATCTGAGTTCTTTTCCTCTTCCTCCTTCTTTTCATGATTCCCTTCTTCTTTGCCACTTACAAATGGTTCTTTCCATTTGGATTCTTTCGTTTCTTTCTCAATCTCAAATTGTTGATTAATACGGCTTCCTCCTTCTTTGGTTTTGTTAGTGTTAGGACCTTCCAACATTCTCCCAAATCGAGGAGTGGCCATTTTTTGTTGTCTTCATATTTGATGTGATCTTCTCCAAAGGGTTTTTCATAAGTTCAGCTAGTTGTGCAAGTTGTTGATCAATCTGCCTTTGGTGAGTTTGCATGTCTGTCATTTGAGTTTGCATTGAAGTTAACACTCCTAAATTGGTGATAGCACTTTGAGCAAGTTGAACATTTACTGAAGCTTGCCTTTTTACAAACTCAAATAGTTGAGCAATCATGTCAGTTTGGTTGTTGTCTTTGGCTTGGCTCGGCCCTTGGCCTTGTCGACTCACATTTTTATTCTGACTCTAGTAGTTGCTCTTGTTCTTATGATAGTTAGTAGTTCTAGTGTATTGAGTCGGCCCTCCTTTCTTTTCGAATCCCCGAGGAGGTTTAGATGAACTACTCAGTTGATGCACATTTTTCACAGCTTCTTTGTTGTCGTAGTTAAACCCTAGATGATATGGTCATTTGAAATTAACATAAGAGACATTCTTTATTTCTTCTTAACTTTCACTTTATTCACTCTCCTCTGGTCGTGTATAGATACAATTGTCAACTCCATGCCCTCCTTCTCTACATGTAACACATTTCATGACTTTCTATGTGTGTTTCTTTCCCTTACCCCCAGTGTCTTTTAACTATTTGACATCAATGGCTATTTTCTGAATCTGATATATAATAGTCCCCAAGGCCTTGGCTTCGATTGATGGTCCTTCAGATCCCACTTTCTTCATTGATTCTCTATCATTTCTATCATAATCCATGCCTACTTGCAGTGGAGCCATGTTACCGATTATCTTCATAATTTTTCTCAATTTCTTACCAAGAAAGTCACTTCCGGCAGCTGCATTCAGTGAAGTTATCTAGATGGGAGTTAGCCCATTATAAAAGGTGGTCACTAGGAATCCCTTATGGTAATTGTGGTAAGGGCAATCTCTCTGGTATTCTTGAAAGCATTCCCACACCTTGTGAAGGTTCTCTCCCAGTTTTTGTGCAAAAGAAGTGATCTTTTACATATTACAGATAGTTCTCTCAGTAGGATAAAATTTAGTGACAAAGGCATCTACAAGGGGTCTCCATCCATCTATGAACTGGTAGGGCAAGTTTAGGTACTAGGATAGAGCTTTATCTTCAAGGGAGATATTGAATCCTTTGCAATGTATCACTTCTTGAGGAACTCCCCTCATCTTAATGGCATCCTAGATGTTTTTGAAGGCACGAAGATGATGGTATGGATTTTCTGTCCTTGAATTTCCATGAAAGGGCTTGTTTTGGATCATTGAGATAACAACCGGTTTCAACTCAAAGTTCACTGCATTGAAGTGTAGGATGATAATTCGGCATCTGGATTTGTTGTCTCTAGTTGTGGCCAACTCTCTAAGAGTTTTTCCTTCTTCATCGTCTTCACTCTCGCTGTTCCAGTCATCACGCTCACATTCATTATCACGGTGATGGCTATGATGCCTTCTGCAGCAATGGTGATGCCGTTCTTCCTCGCGTCATTCTTCCTCACGGTGATGACCATCTTAGTGATGGTCATCTCTATCTTCATCTGTCTCATGCAGCGTTGGTTATGTTGAACTCTTTCATTCCGATCGCGTCCCCTGTAAGACTTCCGTCCACACGAGGCAACATGGTGACTTGAGGTTAAGGTGAAAAATCGAATATATCTACTTCCCTCTGGGTTCCCTGAATAGAGTGCTGTAACGACCCCGCCTCCCAGTAACCCCCACTTAAGGGAGACCATGAGGTTAGAGTCGTTATCCCAATAAACCAGATCAAAGGTTCGACAATTAATCAGTAATAACTATGAAATTCTACTAAACTATACTGAAAATATATAATAAAATAAAATTTTGAATACCTTTTGAAAACTTGGATTTCTAAACTTCTATTCACATATGAAATCTATTCTAACTAATTCTCCTAGCACTTTAATTCATTTATTCAAAATATGCCAATTTACTATATGTCCTTTTGGGTTTGTACCTAAAACACCGACAAACAAAACATCGGTCAGCATAAATGAATATGCCGATATGTGGGGGAAACAATAATCATGCAATTAACTATAACATCATATTGCAATTAATTATGATTTAACAAACCACATTACATTTTAAACATAACTGCTCCATCCATACATACCCTAGCTTCTGTGTTGTCCCTACAGTGGACCTGGATGCTACCTTCCTTATGGTAGATCCCCATTAAACCCTGCATGATCCTACCTACAAGGTAGATCAATATCTAGGGTTGAGTTGCATGGCACTACCCATAATTAGCCCAATCCCTAACTCATGGTGTGCTAAAGAGTCACATGGCACTACCCATAGGTAGCCCAATCCCTAACTCTTGATAACCTGATGGTCCCACAAGTGGACCCTTTACTAGGTTACCCTTTCATTATAGCAAAGCCACATAGGAGGACCAGGATCTGAGCCATTCATGTATATCTACTTAGGGTGATAATCATAGTCACTTTATAGTTGCATGAAATAAAAGTCAGCTAAGCAGTTATTTTCAGGAAACCGATAAAACATCCGGGAATCACCGTGAAACTAAAGCGATTAACCTAAGCATAACCACATACATGTAACTGTATATTTGGAGACAAAATCAACTATGTAGAGAAAACCCAACCAAGCAAGCAAATATGCACAGAAATCCTAAAAGAAATATACAAACTTCCTTTTATCAAGATTTATCCAAACTCATATTGTTTCTTAGGATTTCTATTCTAATTTTAGGGTTTCCTTTGAAATTAGGGTTTTGCCTCCAATTTTAGTATTGTGAATCTTAATTTAGAAAAACTACATAATAACCCTAAATTTCTCATCTTACTACTCCTAACAGACTTAGTCTCATTATTTAGTAACTTATTTCCTTAATCTGAAATAAACATGGTTTTCCCCTTTTCACCCTAAATTAGGCTTTCTACATGTAGTATCCTTAATATCATAGATTAAAACCCCAAATTAGTCAACTTTGCATGCAAAACGGATTGAAACTCTATTTTAAAATTCAATAGGTTAATACTTATCAAATTAACCCATTAAATGACAAAGATCCATCCTTTATACTCAATTAGGGTTTCTAATTACCTTTTAATACCTTTTTCTATCAACTTAATACACTTTTGCAAAACGAGATAGAACTAGGTTACCAAACTATTTTTATATTGTTCCTTGTATTTTTCTAAGCAACTCTCATATATAAACTTTTCTCATCAGAGTTTTCTAGCAACATATATGATTTTTGCAAGAAAAAGCATTTTTATGTAATTTCGATTAGAGAGGGTGAATTACCAAATTTTCACATCCGTTCGATCAATGCGCCGCTGGTCCGCCCTTTAGATCTGACGCTCCACATCGCACGTCTCCACTTTGCGAGATAACTTAGCGTGTCAGCCCTGGAATCGTTGGATCTCCTCACGAGTCCACGATGGTCCTTGATCGAACAATATCTGCTCGTCGTCCTCTTCTTTCCTTGTAGTTCGAACCGCGATGGTGCCGAGGTAGAGCCCTCACCAGAGAGAGAATAATCGAGCAAAAGAGAGAGAGCTGGGGCTTGGGAAGTAGCCGTCAGGGTTCGTGAGGGTGAGAGGAAGCGAGTGGGGGTCCTTATATAGGACTAGGGGGGATCCTTCTAGGGTTTCTTATCCCCGTCGCCAATTGTTCCTCAGCCCAAAAGGGCGTTTCCTCAAGACACGATAAAAGCTTGCCAACCCAGGGTCGAGAAGCTTCGTTTCCTTCTCCCGGACTCAATGGAATACTTTCCATGAGTGCACATGCGCTGGTTTGAGAGATAATCGAGGGACAAAATCCCCCCTGTAAACAACCAGAGTCCCGGTTCTACTGGAACTCAATGATGCGCGGTGCTCGTTGGATCAAGATCCAACGACCCACATCTCACGCGTTCAAACAAAAGGAAGGGATTTTCTTATTTTTCAAGATAAATCCTATTTTTGAGGATAATTTGAAAAAATCCATAACTCTCAATTCATAACTCCTTTTTATCTCAAATTTTAAGGGAACCTTGTTAATGATTTTATTTCCCATCATGCCAAAATTGGGATCATTATAAAAATAAAACAAGTCCTTTTCTTCAGTTGCAAGTTAACACTTGAATATTTATATTTTCCACATATTTTCTCTTTCCCTAGCCATTATATTATTATCCTGAGTTCCTTGAACCTCAAGGAACCTTAATATTTCGAAATTCCATCTTGGGAAATATTCCTTAGCCTTTTATTCTTCTTTTATCTATTTTCTTATTTATTCCTTTATCCAATTGAATTCTTTTTTCTTTTCTTTTTCTTTTTCTCTCAATTGGGCTCAATAGCCAATAAAGTCCATTAAGAAAACAAACAAGGCTATTATGCACAAAAATCATTCAATTCAAACAAATAATTCAACCACTTATTTCATTTTTCTTTTAAAAGGAGATTTACAAATCTCATTACATAGTTTAGAAAAAAGAGGTTATAACAACTACACAGTCGAGTTAGGAAACTAGATGTGTTAAAATGAACTATTCTACGTAATCACATGGTAGAAAATTTAAAGTTTCTGTGCAGTCAGCTTATCACTAAGCTTGAGGTATGGGAGTATAGTGAGTGGACTCAAGTTTTTAATAGTGTCGTTTTGCCTTGTCCCTGAAAACGGCGCCAAAAAGTTGACCGACCTAAATCACACGTCCAAAATGGAGCAGATCCAGAGTATTCAGACTTTTAAGATTATAACCCAACACTCAAGCCCCCACAACTATTATACGGGGTCTGAGTAGTAATCGGGATCAAACCACAGGGACAAGGTCGGAAGGTGTTAAGCACACAAGGTCTCACACCCCTACACTCTGGGCGAACATATAGGTTTAAAAAGGATGTTCCCTAAGGAACGATGGTACTACAACCAAAGCAATGAAAGTAAAGGGAAGAAAAATAATAACGAGATAAAAATGATTACAAACGATAGGAAACAAAGATATAGAAATTTGGATCACGTTTCACCTACTAAGATCTCTCACCAAAATGCAATACTCACTCCCCTTCGTATACTCCTATCAAGATTACAATCACTCATAAAAATGTCAATTCCCTCCTCTCTCGAGATAAGGATAGATCTAGGATGTAAGGTAGCATCTCTCTCGAGATAACCACCCTATAACCACAAAACAAACCATATGACTGTAAGCTTTAGCATTCCAACACTTTCATGCATTCATACTACTCCATAACACTAGATAAGGAAGTTACTACTCTTTTGAGGTACCGACAATCAAACATCACAAGATTTTAGCTAAGCATACAAGTGAAGCATTAAGAACAAGTTTATGGAGATAATCTTGATAAGATCATATATATATTCAAAGGGAAGCAAGAATACACATGTTGGGAGAGCCTTAGTGGCTACTCCCAACCCAAGTTAGATATTTATCCATGCATGTTGTTAGACAGCATAACGTCGTTACAAAATGATTGATACATCAACTACCACAAAGAGGGGGTGGGGTACAACATAAAGAGGATGATAGATCTAGATAGAGAGAGAAGATGATGATACACCAATATGCACCTTCAAATCTAGATCTAGTGTGGGTGATGTAGAGGCTTCTCCTTCCTTAAAAGAAGAGGGTGGTCAATCATCTCTCTCCTCCATATTTTGCCTTTAGAGATCCCATACTGATTGATGTGAGTGACTATGTAATTTTGCAGCACTTCATGGTCCTTGATGATATGATGATGTGACAAGTTGGGGTGGGTGGCCTATTTATAGGTGTTTCCCACCGACTTAGCCATCTGGGCCATGGTCGAGGTAGGGCCTCGGTCGTGACTTAGATGTAGGCCACGGTTGAGGTAAGGCCTCGGTCGCAACTTAGATGTAGGCCATAGTTGAGGTAAGGCCTCAATCACGACTTAGATGTAGGCCATGGTCAACGTAAGGCCTTGGTCGCGGATTGATCTCAATCAAGACTCCCACGTGATTGGGGTGTGCAGGTTGTAGGCCACAGACGAGGGGAGGTCCCAATTGTGACAAGACTTTTGTGGGAAGGCCTCGGTCGCATGGCATACAGATGGTGATGAGGGGCTTTGACCGTGGTAGGGCCCTTAGTGGATGATGTAGCCGCGGTCAAGGTGTTAGTCGTGACCATGTCTTGGCATGACCCTGCAAAGGTGAAAGATGTGTGCAATTGAGGTTTTTGACATAAAGTACTAAAATAAGTAGAAAATGTCTATAAAATGTATGCTAGGAAAAGCATAAAGCATATGCAAAGAGTGCCTAAAATGAGATGTTATCAGTCCCTAACACCCCCTACTACCCTTGTGAGGCTCAATTGGGTTAGGGTTTAGGTGTAATTCAATTAGAGTCTAAATAAGACTAGGTTTCTAGATTAGATGAACTTAGGATGATTGGGGTTGAGGAGGATAGTAATGGGCGTGGAAGTGAGGTTTTATGTGTAAAGAAGTGAAACCACTCCTCTACTAGAAAGAAAAGACTTCATCCCTTGAAACAAACACCACATAAAAATTTTCACCAAAGGGATGGAGATCAATTCATTCAACATGTAAGTATCATTACACAAAGAGTAGCAGCAGATAAGAAATATTATCTAACAATTTACAAGGCATAATACAACACTTCACCACATATATAGGTATCTAAAGGAAAACTAAACATAAAAGCTAAAGACCAAGCCGAGGGTCATCTAACCACCTCTTCAAGCCTCCCAAAGATCAGCTACAAGGTTGATGTTGAAGTTCACTCTCCTCGATCTAACCTGGGGTTGGAAGCATACCCCAGAAAAGAGAAGAAGAAAAGAAGTACACCAATAAAAAGTTGGTACGTGTATGCTAAATGAAACTTTGAGCAATTAAAGCAATAAGGACATCAAAAGTAAAATGCTTCCCCTACAAGAGATAAGGACTACCCACATGGGCATAAAAAAAAGAAACATCATAACTTGATAAAAGAGGATACTTGCCATGAATACATTCTAAAATTTGTGCAAAAAAGCACATTGATAGGTAGTAGGGCACACAACCCACAAACATCATCAAACCTACATGCATGTCAGATAAACATAGTCCTTGAAAAATACAAAATATAAAGGTGGCCAAGGCTTCACATCCTTGAAAACCTGATAGAGAATGACTCACCGTCAATCTCCCAAATATATATAAAAGTTGAGCCAAGGCTTCACATCCTTAAAACTTGGGTATGGGGCACCACCACCACCATCCCATAACAAAAAGGGCACACACCAAAAAACCAAATTAATTTACATTATTCTAGTGCTACTGATTCACATTGCATGTAAATATAGAGGCAAGTAAATAGTATAGTCAGAATTATACAATGTTGCCATCACACAATGGACAACACAAACATATAAACATCCACTTCAAAGTGGCACATGTCAATATAAGTGACCAACATGCACCAAGGAACAAGATAGATATCAAGAAAATATCCAAGTCCAAAACAAGCAAGATAGTTCACACGGACCATGATATCAAGAGAATAGACATATGTTTAGGAAAAAGTCAAAAGAATGATAAAGTAGGTGAATTGATCAATATGGATGAATAGGGGATACAACATACCTCAAATCAGATTCCAAATTGCAAAGCACACCTAAATCCAAGTCTAGGTCACCAAAGGCCAAATAAACACATATACAGATTTTGTGTCAATTTCATCACATTAAACAAACCCTAAAAACCATCTTTTTATATATGTGTGAATTAGGTTATGAAAACTATTTTATATTTTAGGTTATTTTATTAGGAGTTCAAAACATATTTTATTATATTTTTCTGACTTATAAATAATTAGTTATGATTTTTACAAGTTAATTCATCATTAATTAGATCCAATGAAAACACCTATTATTAATATTTAGATTCAGTTATCAATTCATATAACATTAGTTAGATCTTATTTTTTTGATTCCAACAAATATTTTTCCATTATTTTCTGATCATCCGATAATTAGTTATACATTTTTAATTACTGACCAATCAGATAATTACAAGCAAACGGATCGCAAAGCAAGGACAGAGAAAGTCCACACGGACCTGGGCAGACCAATCAGGGCCACCCATGTCAGCGGACTACTAAACCAAATCATCCAAGATCTCGCATAAAGAAATGCAAAGAAATCAGGTGAAAAGGCCATTTTACCCTTCCGATAGAAAACTAAAACAAAGCGAGAGATGAGGGCAAAGAGGGAAATCCACGATGGGGTTTGTTCCCCACGAGGAACTCTCAAAGCCATGGAATAGGGAGGAGAACTCCGAGCTCCAGACTAAGATCTAGCACAAACCAAGCGTAGAAATCTAAAGGAACTATGTTCCTGAGAGGACGACGGTCCCAAAGAGCCCAGGCACAACCAAAACAGCCAGCCACAACTCTAACTAGCACCTCCTCCAAAACAGAAGAAGACCGTGAACCATAGCTGAGGAGAATGGCCCTAGAGGACCCAAACTGAAGGCGAAGGAGGTATCCTCCATCGAGTCTGAAGCTCAAGGTCGAAGAAGCCAAATCGTAGGTGAACAAAAGGTCGACAATTGCAATGAAGGTCAAAAGTTGATAAAAGGGGTGAATCTACAATACCTGAAATCCGAGCAAGGCAAGGTCTCACGAAGCTTTCCCACACCACTCGCCGCCATCGGAACAGGTAGATGGAGTAGGGGGAGATAGTTGTAGAGCAAACCAGACCAATGTGTCTTTTGGAGAGGGTTTCTGGGGGTTCAAGGATCGTGGGGGAGGCACTATATATAGGGGCGGAGTTAGGGTTCAACGAGGAACCAATAAGAACCAGAAAATAGAGGAGGGAAAGGGAATTTCTCGTCGACCTGGGTCTCTGGTGAGGGAAACCCTACTAAAATAGGGATCGACTTATGTGGAATTAAAGCACGAACTCATTGACGAAGAAATCATCGAAAAAGATTAATAATCGAGGGAGATATCCTCATCCGAAAAAACCACAGAAAACAACCTTTACTCCTACTCCGATCGGAGCTAGGAGACAAACCCGAAACCGTTGGATCCAAAATCTACGGTCCATATCAGGCACACTTAAATTAAAAGTGTGACAGGGAAAATCGATCAAATGAATAAAGTACCAATTGCATTTAATGTCCCTTTTTTCTCTCTCTTCAAAAAAGGGTTCAAACATTATCCAAATTAAGCCAAATTTTGCTCATAAGATAAATTAAATATCCAGATTCCGAATATCTAATTAGATTTCACTTTTGGCAACTTTAGATATGTTATTTAATTTATTTTTTGTTTCTCTTTCTAGATGCATTAATGACTCATGGATTAACCAAATTGGGTGAAACTTCATCCACGAGTTAACTTAAGTGTGATGAATATTAATTTTCCTTTATTTCCAACTTTTGGTGTCATGAATTATGTTTATTTATTAATTACACATTTTATGCATTTTCTCTCTCATATATATACTCATTAATCAAACATTAACCAAATTAGTTGTAAATTTTCCCAAAGGCTTATTTTTATGTTTAGATTACGAATTTGGAGTTAGTTTTCTAATTTGAGGGCATTAAATATTTTATTTCACTTTATTGGCCTATTTCCTATTTTCTTTTGATAAGGACATTACTATATGCATTTATCTTCCAAATTAGATGATACTTGGCCCTTAAGTTACTTTTGAGCCAAGAAAACAAAATTAAGTATCAAATTATCATTGTAGATTTCCGTTTATGATTTTTGGAACCATATAGTCCTCATTATCAACTTTTATCCATTAAATTCCATATTATCTCCAATTATTGCATTTATCATCTCCTTTATATATAATTTGAGTTTTCTCTTCTTTTTCCTATTCTAAAAAGTACTATAAATTTCTAGGACAAAATATCTTATTATTTTTATTACTTAGTGACAATTTATACTTCAGACCCTTTAATTAAAACCAAACCGGTGTATATGTGCATACAACCCTATATTAAGAATATATGGGAAATATTTATCCAATTAAGTTCTTTTATTTTCTTATTATCAACCAAATGATTCATTATTAAGCACAAAGTATTTTGTATTCCCTTAATTACATGTATTAGTTTATCCTTGTTTGGCTATGTCAAAAAGGGTAAAACTATTAGGGTAGAATTCTATTTCTGGTATGTTACAACACACCACCCCTTAAAGGGATTTCGTCCTCGAAATCAAAACATCCATACAAAAATTGATTCACCACCCCTTAAAAGGGTTAATCTTATTATATCAAACTAAACTTCAAATACAAAAAGGTTCAACTATACTTCTTACATCCAACTACATGAGCAACATGCAAAAAGGAAACATAACTTGTAGGGACTAATATAAGGGACTATGGGTTAACTTGCTCTTGCCCAACATCATTAACTTCTTCACCGTCCAAGGCAAAAACTCTACCAGCTCTTCTTTCCACAAGTCTTCCTCTATTATTGTTACCATTATTGTTGCCCTGATTTTGAAGAGGTGCTTGTTGTTGTTGTGCTGGAGCTTGACCATTACGACGCTTAGGGCAATCAGGTCGGATGTGTCCAGGTTCATTGAAATAGTGACATACCAATGGGGTATTAGGACGAGGTTTGTCATGAGAATACTTTCCTGGAGGATGGTAACCATTGCACTTAGCACACTTGTCCCTTTTCTGTTCATCACCTGAAGACTTCCTTTTCTTGTCAAACTCCCTATGTTGAAACCCTGGGTAAGACTCCACAGCCATAGGTTTATCAACCATCTGCTGAAAGGTCAAAGGTAGTTGTGGGATAAGAGCACGCCCCACATTGTATTTAAGCCCTTGGAGGAAAAGGTCAACCCTACGTTCCTCACCCAAACCAACTACATAACGCTCCAATAGCAGAAACCTTTACACATAAGTAGAAACGGATAAGGGACCTTGTTTCAAACTGTAGAACTCTACTTCTTTCTTCTTTTGGGCAGCAGTGCAGATATACTTACCATGGAAGAGAGTCAAAAACTCTGCCCAAGACATGGTTGAGATATCTCTAGTCCTTGCAATTCCATTCCACCAAACTCTTGCAGGTCCAACCAAAACATATGAAACAAACCTAACCTTCTAGTGTGGAGGACAGGCCATACCATCAAAAGTCCTCTCTAAGGCTAAAACCCAATCATCTGCTTTTTCGACCATCTCTATCTCACCTTCACCCTTGAAGGAAGGTGGTTGCATCTTCATGAACTCCATGATCGAGAACTCCTTAGTCTTTTCACGTACAGATGGGTCTTTCATCTTCCCCACCATGGAAGACGCAAACAGTTGTCAAAACATGGCCAACTCTTACTCTAGAGTCATAGCTCCTCCTGAAGCAGCAGAATCTGAGGTCCCATGACCAAACCTAGTGTTTTGAGGTGTCTCATAACCGTACTGGTTGTCAACCATTGAGTTATCTCCCGCCATTAGGGTTTTGTCTGCACAAGGCAAGGTACTAGGTATAAGCAACCTAAGATAAAGGTAAACATCCTAAGGGAGACGAGTTTGAAATAGTTAGATAACCGACTACTAGTGGCTTTGATACCATGTTGTAAAGAAGTGAAACCACTCCTCTACTAGAAAGAAAAGACTTCATCCCTTGAACCAAACATCACATAAAATTTTTCACCAGAGGGATGGAGATCAATTCATTCAACATGTAAGCAACATTACACAAAGAGTAGCAGCGAATAAGAAATATTATCTAACAATTTACAAGGCATAATACAACACATCACCACATATATAGGTATCTAAAGGAAAAATAAACATAAAAGCCAAAGACCAAGCCAAGGGTCATCTAACCACCTCTTCAAGCCTCCCAAAGATCAGCTACAAGGTTGATGTTGAAGTTCACTCTCCTCGATCTAACCTGGGGTTGGAAGCATACCCCACAAAAGAGAAGAAGGAAAGAAGTACATCAGCAAAAAGCTGGTATGTGTATGCTAAATGAAACTTTGAGCAATTAAAGCAATAAGGACATCAAAAGTAAAATGCTTCCCATACAAGATATAAGGACTACCCACATGGGCATAAAAAAAAGAAACATCATAACTTGATACAAGAGGATACTTGCCATGAACAAATAATAAAATTTGTGCAAAAAAGAACATAGATAGGTAGTAGGGCACACACCCCACAAACATCATCAAACCTGCATGCATGTGAGATAAACATAGTCCTTGAAAAATATAAAATACAAAGGCAGCCAAAGCTTCACATCCTTGAAAACCTGATAGAGAATGACTCACCGTCAATCTCCCAAATATATATAAAAGTTTAGCCAAGGCTTCACATCCTTGAAACTCGGGTATGGGACACCACCACCACCATCCCATAACAAAAAGGGCACACACCCAAAAACCAAAGTAATTTACATTATTCTAGTGCTACTGATTCACATTGCATGTAAATATAGAGGCAAGTAAATAGTATAGTCAGAATTATACAATGTTGCCATCACACAATGGACAACACAAACATATAAACATCCACTTCAAAGTGGCACATATCAATATAAGTGACCAACATGCACCAAGGCACATGATAGATATCAAGAAAATATCCAAGTCCAAAACAAGTAAGATAGTTCACACGAACCATGATATCAAGAGAATAGACATATGTGTAGGCAAAAGTCAAAAGAATGATAAAGTAGTGAATTGCTCAATATGGATGAATAGGGGATACAACATACCTCAAATTCCAAACTACAAAGCACTCCTAAATCCAAGTCTAGGTCACCAAAGGACTAATAAACACATATACATATTTTGTGTCAATTTCATCACATTAACCAAACCCTAAAAACCATCTTTTTATATATGTGTGAATTAGGTTATGAAAACTATTCCATATTTTAGGTTATGTAATTAGGAGTTCAAAACATATTTTATTACATTTTTCTAACTTACAAATTATTAGTTATGATTTTTACAAGTTAATTCAACATTAATTAGATCCAATGAAAACACCTATTATTAATCTTTAGATTCAGTTATCAAAACATATACCATTAGTTAGATCTTATTTTTCTGATTCCAACGAATATGGTTCCATAATTTTCTGATCATCTGATAATTAGTTATACATTTTTAATTACTGACCAATCAGATAATTACAAGCAAACCGATCGCAAAGCAAGGACAGAGAAAGTCCACACAGACCTGGGCAGGCCAATCAGGGCCGTC
Source organism: Alisma plantago-aquatica (assembly GCA_963693085.1). Taxonomy (NCBI): domain Eukaryota; kingdom Viridiplantae; phylum Streptophyta; class Magnoliopsida; order Alismatales; family Alismataceae; genus Alisma; species Alisma plantago-aquatica. The sequence continues at coordinate 1,251,894,600 of OY856410.1, read as the reverse complement.
CATGTTAGCGGACTACTAAACCAAATCAGCCAAGATCTCATGTAAAGCAATGCAAAGAAACCGGGTGAAAAGACCATTTTACCCTTCTGATAGAAAACTAAAACAAAGCGAGAGATGAGGGCAAAGAGGGAAATCCACACTGGGGTTTGTTCCCCGCGAGGAACTCTCAAAGCCATGGAACAGGGAGGAGAACTCTGAGCTCCAGACTGAGATCTAGCACAAACCAAGTGGAGAAATCTAAAGGAACTATGTTCCTGAGAGGACGATGGTCCCAAAGAGCCCAAACATAACCAAAACGGCCAATCACAGCTCTAACTAGCACCTCCGCCAAAATAGAAGAAGACCGAGAACCATAGCCGAGGAGAATGGCCCTAGAGGACCCAAACTGAAGGCGAAGGAGGTATCCTACATCGAGTCTGAAGCTCAAGGTTGAAGAAGCCAAAGCGTAGGTGAACAAAAGGCCGACAATTGCAACGAAGGTCAAAAGTTGATAAAAAGAGGTGAATCTGTAATACCTAAAATCTGAGCAAGGCAGGGTCTCATGAAGCTTTCCCACACCTTCACGACACGAAACCAACCAAAATCAAGCCTCTCCGACCACCAGGATCCTAGGACAAACTCACCACCATCAGAATAGGTAGATGGAGTAGGGGGAGATAGCTGTAGAGCAAACCAGACCAATGCGTCTTTTGGAGAGGGTTTCTGGGGGTTCAAGGACCGTAGGGGAGGCCCTATATATAGGGGCGGAGTTAGGGTTCAACGAGGAACCAACAAGAACCATAAAACAGAGGAGGGAAAGGGAAGTTCTCATCGACCTGGGTCCCTGGTGAGGGAAACCCTACTAAAATAGGGATCGACTTATGCAGAATTAAAGCACGAACTCATTGACGAAGAAATCGTCAAAAAAGATTAATAATCAAGGGAGATATCCTCATCCGAAAAAACCACAGAAAACAACTTGTACTCCTACTCCGATCGGATCTAAGAGACAAACTCGGAATCGTTGGATCCAAAATCCATGGTCCATATCGGGCGCGCTTAAATTAAAAGCGTGACAGGGAAAATCGATCAAATGAATAAAGTAATAATTGCATTTAATGTCCCTTTTCTCTCTCTTCAAAAAAGTGTTCAAACATTATCCAAATTAAGCCAAATTTTTCTCATAAGATAAATTATACATGTAGATTCCGAATATCTAATTAGATTTCACTTTTGACAACTTTAGATATGTTATTTAATTTATTCTTTGTTTCTCTTTCTAGATGCATTAATGACTCATGGATTAACCAAATTGGGTGAAACTTCATCCACGAGTTAACTTAAGTGTGATGAATATGAATTAGCCTTTATTTCCAACTTTTAGTGTCATGAATTATGTTTATTTATTAATTACACTTTTTATGCATTTTCTCTCTCATATATATACTCAGTAATCAAACATTAACCAAATAAGTTTTAAATTTGCCCAAAGGATTATTTTTATGTTTAGATTATGAATTTGGAGTTGGTTTTCCAATTTGAGGGCATTAAATATTTTATTTCACTTTATTGGCCTAATTCCTATTTTCTTTTGATAAGGACATTACTATATGCATTTATCTTCCAAATTAGATGATACTTGGCCCTTAAGTTACTTTTGAGCCAAGAAAACGAAATTAAGTATCAAATTATCATTATAGATTTCTGTTTATGATTTTTGGAACCATATATTCCTCATTATCAACTTTTATCCATTAAATTCCATTTTATCTCCAATTATTGCATTTATCATCTCCTTTATATATAATTTGAGTTTTCTCTTCTTTTTCCTATTCTAAAAAGTACTAGAAAGTTATTGGACAAAATATATTATTATTTTTATTACTTAGTGACAATTTATACTTCAGACCCATTAATTAAAACCAAACTGGTGTATATGTGCATACAACCCTATATTAAGAATATATGGGAAATATTTATCCAATTAAGTTCTTTTATTTTCTTATTATCATACAAATGATTCATTATTAAGCACAAAGTATTTTGTATTCCCTTAATTACATGTATTAGCTTATCCTTGTTTGTCTATGTCATAAAGGGTAAAACTATTAGGGTAGAATTCTATTTCTGGTATGTTACAGTATGCCTCCCATCACCCACATTCTAACCTTGAGAAAGCTCAATGCTAAACACACCAAATTCATCTAAACTAGCTACTTAGATCTCTCGACTAGGGTTAAGAGAATTGATTAGAATGTAGGAAGATGGGTAGCTAGCTTGGGATCCAAGAATTGGACCTAGGAGAAAATCCCAAAATTCACACATATAAGCAATTTCCCTAAATTTCCAAGTGATTTCAAGAAAAAACCAACAAGAAATTCATGAAGAGTGAGATAGAAATAGAACATAATCATTAACAAATGAAATTACAATGTTTACATATTATTTCCCCCCAATATGGTATCAAAGTAACATTTTTCACCCCAAACAGCCCACCCAAGGGGCCTAGCTACTCATAGCAATGCAAAGTACAAAAAGATGGGAGAAAGAGATAGAAGAAGCCATGGAGCTTAGTGTTTATGAAAAATTCCTCCACTTCTGCTGCTACATGACATCCTCCTCTCTCCTTCAAGGTGCAATGGTATGAAATGATGGTGGAAACGGATGGAAATAAGAAGAAACTAGGATTTTGGTGGTGGAAATGGTGAAATGGAGTGAAATGGAGGTGGAAATGGATTGGAGTGGCTAAGGGGTGAAATGGGGGGCTAAGAGGTGGTAGAAGGTATCTAACCTCATGATGGCGCCACCACCTAGGTATATAGGTGTAGGGGAAGCAATAGGTCAAGTTGGGGTAGTATGGGAAATGCAATGCAAAAATAGCTAGGTTTTTGTGAGTAGCACAGCCATGGTGGTCACCATGGCCGTGGTGGTCACCAAGGTCATGGTGGGGAGGGGTGAGAATGGTTGTGGTGGATGGGAATGACCGAGGTGAGAAATGGGGTAAAATCATAGGGACTTGGTTGATTTTGTACTAGAGGTGGCACGACCGTGGTGGGGCTAGGGTAGTAGTATCGTGGTGATCACCACGGCTGTGGTGGCTTGGATTTCTTAGCCCGTTCTCTTCTCCACGACCATTCTACTATGAAGGTCACACGATCGTGCAAGGTGGCACGACCGTTCTAGGTCAGTTCACCATGGCCATTCTAAGTGGCACCGTCGTGGTGATTCTAGCTTTGCTCCAAGGTGACTCTGTTGATTTGCAAGTATGCTAGCATGGCTGTTCAGTGGTAGCAAAGTCATGCTAGCCTTTAGATCAACACTTGGTCTTGTTTCTTTGGATTTTCTTGGACATCTTTGCTTCAATGGATCTTTGGCCACTAGGGGTAGGTTGAGGGAGCATTAGACTTCACTTTATGTCTCTTCAAGGGTAGATAAACCCTAGGATCACTCCTTCTCTCTCTCTCTCTGTCTTCCATCAAGTGTGGTCCAAATGCCTAAAAAACATGCAAATAATGTCCATAAGTGCTATTTATACAAATATGCATAGTGAGGGGCATAACATGTAATCTAGCTGGTATATATGTGATTAAAGTGCAATAAGACACAAGATGAAGCACTAAAATAAGGCATAATCAATGTGAAAGTGCAATAAATGACATGTGATGAGTGTTATGATTTCAGGTCTAAGAACCACAATCACCACTATTACTGTGAGAGATGATTCTGACTATTGAAGTGCAATAAGACACAAGATGAAGCCCTAAAATAAGGCAGAATCAATGTGAAAGTGCAATAGATGACATTTGATGAGTGTAGTGATTTCAGGTCTAAGAACTACAATTGCCACTATCACTGTGAGAGATGATTCTAACTATCATTCAATGGTTCCATGCATCACTCTCATGGTGGGTTTATCTGATACACTTTTATATAACAAGTACTTGTGTGCTTTGTTTGATATCACATATAATGACTAATGAGATTCTATCATCAACCAACACACACTCTAGTCTAATGTATTATTGTTGTCTATTATCTTCCACAATAATATGTACTTTGGACATAACTAGAATGTATGTACTTTTATCATACATGTGATCTCATTGTTCAAGTCCTCAACTTGAAGACATATTTCATCGAGTAACACCATTCTTTATACATCTATAATGTTATACCATTCTCTCATAATTGACGAAACATATAGACAAAGTCTACATTTATTATTAATCAAATCATTTACAAGATATGCCATTACAATCATCATATGATTGACTCTTTGGGCATACATACCAATAGACTCTGATGTGCACTTAGATCCGATCACCCATTAACATAATCCCAAGTGATTTAACATGACCATCATGCTTCTACTATGAAATTTCTTTTGTTAAGGGGTTAGCAACATTGCTTACTTTCGGTTGGTACTCTACAAATCATTACATCTCCTCATTGTATGATCTCTCGTATGAGATGGAATTGTTGTAGTGTGTGCATGGAATGCCGTCACAATCTAGGTTCCTTAGCTTGTGCAATAGTTCCATCATTCTCACAATATATCTCTACTGCATCGTTGATGTTTGGAACCACCCCAAGTTCAGTGATGAACTTCTTGATCCAAACAACTTCCTTTACTTCATTCGAGGCAACAATATACACATACTCTATTTTAGAATCAACAACTATTTCTTTCTTGGAACTCTTCCAGCTCACAGATCCATTGTTGAGGCAAAACACAAATTTAGATTGCGATCCAGAGTCATATTTGTTAGTTGGAAGCCTGCATCAGTGTAACATTGTATCACAAACTTTTATACTTCACTGTAGACAAGGAATTAATCCTTAGTTCTTCTCAAGCACTTAAGGATGTTCTTTATGGAATTCCACTTACTTTCAATAGGATCTGACTAATATCTTGTCATCATACTCAAAGCATATGAGACATCAGGACGAGTACATAACATTACTTACATGATATATCCGATTGCAGATGCATATGGAATCTTACTCATGCGTTCCCTTTCTTCAAATGAATTGGGACATTCAGTTCTATAGATACAAACACCATGAGATGTGGGTAGGTTTCCTCTCTTTGAGTTCTCCATGTTGAACCTCTTCAACAATTTTTCAATATATGTTCTCTGACATAGACCAAGAAGTCTTCTAGATTGATCTCTATATATCTTGATCCCTAAGATATAGGATGATTCACCTTAGTCTTTCATTGATAATGTATTTCCTATCTAGGTCTTTACCATTTTCAAATTAAGCATGTCATTTCCCATCAATAGTATGTCATCCAGACAAAATATGAGAAATACACTCATGCTCCCACTAATCTTCATGTAAACACATGGTTCATCTTCATTTGACTAAAGATAAACTCTTTGACTATTTCATCAAATCAAAGGTTCTAGCTATGATATGCTTGCTTCAATCCCTTGATTGACTTTTGTAGCTTACATACTTTATTTACGTCCTTTGGATTTATAAAACCCTCAGGTTGTGTTGTATACACATCCTCAAGCATATTCCCATGAAGGAGTGTGGTTTTTTAACGTCCATATGCCAAATCTCGTAGTCATAATAAGATATAGTGGAAAGCATAACCATGGCAAATGGAGAAAATGTTTCATGATAGTCAACACCTTGAACTTGTCTGACACTATTTGCAACCAACTGGACCTTATAGGTTTGTATATTACCATCCATGTCAGTCTTCTTGTTAAAGACCCACTTGCACCCTATGGGTTTTAACCCTTTAGGTGGATCCACTAAGGTCCATACCTTTTTGATGTACATACTCAGATCTCATGGCCTTAAGCTACTTATTAGACTTTGGTCCCTTAAGAACTTCTAGGTAGGTTTTTTCCTCATCACCAATGACCAACTCATTGCCTTCTTGAGTCACAAGATAACCACTTCTTTCATGATCATGAAGTATCCTACTAGATATACGAGGATCCTATGTTACATGAGGAATTTGAGATTCTACACCAATTTGTGACTCTCCATGCTCCTCTTGTACCTCTTTAGGTTCAATGTTTTGTTGTAGGTCTTGAACCTCTTCGAGTTCTACTCTCCTCCTACTGATTTATTTGAAAATAATTTCCTTTTCTAGGAATACAAAATCTGTAGAAAAAAACAGTTTGTTGTCAGATGGAGTATAAAAGTAATATCCTTTGGATTTCCCTAGGATATCCAAAAAATAACATTTATCAGATCTGGGTCCAAAATTTTTAGGAAACCACTTTCTGACCTAAGCTTCACATCACCAAATCTTCAAAAAAGACACGATGGTATGTTTTCGATACCATTTCCCATATGGTGTCTTTTTAACTGATTTTGATGATACACAGTTTAGTATAAACGCTACGGTTTCTAGAGCATGTTCCCAGAAGGAAGTCGGAAGATTAGAAAAACTCATCATTGATTGCACCATATCTAGTAATGTACAGTTCTATCTTTCTGATACACCACTATGTTGTGGTGTTCCATGTGGAGTCCATTGTGATGTAATACCACAATCTCACAAAAGGTCATCAAACTCTTAGCTTAAGTGTTGTCCACCCTGATCAAAGTGAAGTGATTTAATGCTTCTTCTAAGTTGGTTCTGTACTTCATTCATAAAATCCTTGAACTTTTCAAGGGTTTCTGACTTATGTTTCATCAAGTAAACATAACCATACCTTCTAAAGTCATCAGTAAAGGTAATGAATTTTTGGTAACTACCTCTAGCATTTGTTCTAAATGGTCCACATACTTCAATATGTACGAGTCCCAATAGATCACCCACTCTCTCTCTCTGTTACCAGTGGAAGGAGCCTTTGTCATCTTTCCCAACAACAAGATTTGCATTTCTCTATTGATTCAAAGTAAAAAGAGTCTAGATTACCATCTTTATGCAGTCCATAAATGCGTTTGTCATTAATGTGCCCTAGACGATAATGCCAAATGTATGTTTTGTTTGAGTTATCAAGTTTTACTCTTTTTATATTGATGTTACAAACATTTTTATCTAGATATAGAAAATAAATACCATAAGACATTGGATAACTTCCATAAAATATCTCATCTTTACTAATAAAACATCTACCATTCTTGTCCATAGAAGATGCAGAATTGATGTTTTTATTAATAGTAGGAACATAATATCAATTCTCTAACTCTGCTACAATTCTCATGGACAGAGATAAATGATAGGTTTCAACTGTAGTGGCAACAACTCCTGCTCCATTTGCAATGCACAGTTCAAACTCGCCCTTTCTTAAAGGCTTACTTCTTTTCAGTCTTGCATATTAGAACATGTGAGATCCACATCCGGTATCTAGTACCCAATATGAAGAAGTAGACATATTTATCTCAATAACATAAATACCTGAAGTGGAGATCTATATCCCCTCCTTCTTCTTCCTCAGTTCTTCCAAGTTGAGAGGGAAATTCCTTTTCTAGTGTCTAAGATAGTTATAGTGGTGACAATTGCCTCCCTTGTTCACCCCTTCCTTTTCTTTGAGTGCAAAAGACTTGGGCTTCTTGCTAGCTTTAGAACTCTTCTTATCTTTGCCTTTTCCCTTGGACTTCCCCTTTCCTTTGATGATCATCATCACGAATTTGGGTTTGTCCTTCTTTATATGCACTTTAACAATCATCAACATGCCAAGAAATTCTAACAATGACTTGTCAAAAATGTTCATGTTGTAGTTCCTGACAAACTAGCTGTATGATTCTGGTAGTGACTACAGAATCACATCTTTGGACAACTCTTGAACCAAGAGAGATCCAAGTTTAGTAAGGTTCTCCACATACCCAATCAATTTGACCACATGGGGACCTATTGGATGTCCTTTTTCCATGTTTCACTTGAACAACACTTTAGAGACATCATATCTTTCTTGTCTTACCTGATGTTGGTACATGTTCTTAAGATGTGTTACCATCAATAAGATCTGTCTTCTCATCCTGTCTTGGCAACTCATAGTTAATTGAGCATAGCATCAGGCACTTGACATCCACGCCATCGTTAGAGTTCTTCTTGTAAGAATCCCTACCATCCTTAGGCGTAGTGGGAGTAGGTTCATCTGTCTCTTGTTTCTCCAAGACATAGAGCTTGCACTCTTGTGTGAGAGTGGTTATCAATGTCCTGAACCATTCATGTAAATTATTCCCATATAACTTGTCCTTCCAAGGAATGATTGCAACAAGAATGTGTTGTTGGTTTCCATTTGTTTCTTCAAAGAAATTTTTCATTTGTCAAAACCCTTTTTATTTGATTTGATCAAAAGGTGATACTAGTTAAGACTTTAATTAATTATTGCTGCCATTATTTTGTTCAAATTGTTAACCCTCACTTATCAATTTGGAATATCACAACGTACAACATTCTAGTGAGTCAACATCCAAAATAATTAAGTTACTACCTCTCCAACGCTGACATCCATAACCAACAATTAAGGTAGGCAACATTTATGTTGCATCTAATAAAATTCTTGGATAGATGGTATACACATCTCTTTTCCATAGTCGATATGCATGCTTCTAGGCACTTAATCCAATTAAGTTCACCTAGTTATGCCTGAGCCAAAAGCCAATAGGATCATAATGCACCTTGCTTGGTAGGACCACATAACTACCGTCACACTTCCAAGAGATAGACGAAGCACCACACTTGGTGTGTCCATGATTTGTCGATCTAGCTTTTCTTATGTATCACCTATGGAAAGCATCTAAGACTTAATATTTGATTGAGAGATTTTATATTGATATAAGTACAGATACATATCAAATCACCACATACTTATAATATGTATCATATACATACTATACCCACAAATGAAAACATGCAATCACAAATACAAGCGATAGTTATGGCCATACTAATGGAATTACTTGGAGCCACAAGGAATTGCTACCACCTAAGGTCCACATCATATATACAATCCATTATTGCAAAAATCAGTGTTGGAACCCATTCTAGTGTATCCGTTAAAATCTTGAATGAATCATTTGGCCTCCTGGTCAGTCAGTTGGACTCTTGAAATGGTCATCTATTCTCAGGTTCAAACATTGTCTGGACTCCTCCACTGATCAGTTGGGCCACTAGTCAATCGGTTCTTCTGGCCTCCTTGGTCCTTCAGTTAATTTATTCATCATCTGAGCAGATTGGTTCGTCTTGTGTATATTTCCTTCTTTCTCCATGATAGGAAATAAAATTATATTATTCCTATTTACATTATTACATTTTAAAAGTGAACCTTGACTTACATTCAGGGGGAGTATAGAAATGAAATCATTAACTAATATATGGAAAAAGAGAGAGAGAGGCTTGGTATTCAGACTTAATTTAAAAAGAAGGAATAAAACCATTCAACCATGCACACAATTTTATGGGATATTGGCCGTAACCACACATACATCCACCATCAAAATGATTTTATGGTGACACATATAAATTGCATATATATCGTATCACATATATATTTTTTGGTATCATATGTGGTATCTAATTGGGTATGCTAATTAATTTACATATTAACATTGTATGTAATAAAATAAATAAAAATAAAAAATATAATCATATTGATTATATCCCAAAACATAGTACATTGATGTGGCTCTGATACTACTATAGGGAAATATGGCTATGGAGATCACATCATAAATAAATTTTTTATGGCCATATTCCCCTTTTCACCAATGGATTTATCTGCAATAATGGATTTGAAACAAGCATTGCAAGGCATATACCTAGTCCTAGAGTAAGTCCAATGACTACCCTTGAAGTGGTGTGCTTCTTTTGCAAGTTGGACACATACAACATTGGGGTGACACCACCATGGACGATAATGGTTGTTGTCCTCCTAGCATGGCAAAGACATCCTCCATGCCTATATGTAGTCCATGCGAACCACCGGGAACTCCTCATTGTGCTCTAAATCCAACAGGAAGGAGTCATCCCTTTGAACATGAACATGCTAATGTTGACTCATTCTCCATTGTCGTTTCTTCCTTTTATGGCTAAGACTTTCTCAATCTCTCTAGTTACCATAACTATGAGAGGATAACTATTATCAGATATTTTTGTTGTGTTTCTCATAGCCTATATTGTCCCCTTTTATATAAGATGGTCAGGGTTAGGGTTTCTAGTCCATCTGGTAGTCAAAGAGATGGAATTTCATGAATTTCTTGGAAGATGTGAATGACAAAATGATCAGTTCACACATGAAATGACTAGTTAAACAATTGAAATGATCAGTTCACTATGTTTTCTTTTTGCAAACATGTTGACTTTTAATTTCCAATTAATGCACAACATAACGTCAACATAAATCCTTGATCCAATCTCACTGATCCTCCAACCGGTTAGTTCACAACCTAAAATGGTTTACTCACATATCTGAACATGTGACATCCCAGATTTTCTGAATCTTAATCTAATGTGTGATGTCCAAATTGAAACCCCATCTCAACGATAATCCCAATTTACACACCCCACACTAGGCTAAGAAGAAGAACATCAGAGGAAGTTAGAAGGAAACAACAGTAGCACATGCACATGAATAAGAAAAAACCATACAACAAATGTTCACTATTCAACATATAATTACAAAATGACTTATTACAAATTGATATTACACATTGAACAGTAAACTTTTACATATGCATGTACTACCACTAAACAACAGGATCTTAAGACAATAGGTCCACCTATACATCTGCTCGCCCAACAACTCTCAACTATCTTGGTTCTTCAAGAGCACATGTCCACAACCTAAACAAAAAATTACATGTGGTACACGTCAGAACCATATTCAAGAATATTGAACTGATTACGCCTACGTGTCTTTTACATACCCCTCATTAATAAGACTTGGCAATAATATAAAATAAGAACTAGGCAGTAATAAAAAAATATAATAAAAAACATATACTTGTAGAAAGATGTTCATTAACAAAAGATAACACATATTTTAGGCACATTTTCCATTATATGCTCGTGTATCTTCCTACCAATGGGATAAATGCATTAAGTTCTTATGATCTACTTGCCAAAGAGATAAATCATTATACATGTGATCTACTTACCAAAGAGATAGATCACTCACTAGCACTATGGTTACCAAAGAGATGTAGTGATTTCATATAATGGAACAGATATATTATGTTTCATGTGTTCATAACTATATGTATGGAAAATCAACCAAGATAATATACAAGAACAATCATTTCATCCAATATTTCATGGCAAGTGTTTGTACACACATAATACAACCATACTAAGTAGTAGGCCAAGTAAGAGGTAATAGTATACTTCCAAAGAGATATCCTAATCACATATTCCCCATGTTAACTCTAACCTTTATTCAACCTTGATTAAGACAAGACCACATATACCATCATTATATTCTCATCATCTTAACTCTAGTTATGATGCATTATGGTTTTACTTAGTCAATACTATATTCCCACAATTACTTCTATTCTTGTCTTGGAATTATCTTACGGATGTCAAATTCCATATTATGGTGCATCATTTGAACATTAGGTTTCATGTCATTTGGTGCACATATTACCCTCAGTTTTATATGCATTACTCCAACTCGGGTTTCTAACTATTTTAGGATTTCATACATTGAACTTGATTTATAAGCACATTACTAATCTTAGAGTTACATTTTATCTTCCAATTACTAATATGAGCTTACTCTGTAGTTCATAGGGTTTCTTGGGTGTATTTGTAATAATTGCACATTAATTAAGGTTATTATACCTATTTAGCTATATAAAAAAAATTACATGATCTCGTGCATCCTACTTATAATCTCTGACATCATACGAATAATATATTATATCTTTAGAGTTGTTAATGCATTATCATAATTTTAGATCATCATTTGATATTTATTACACATGATATAAGTATTACACATATTACTAAAAATATGTGTTATTTAACCATCAAAAGACTAATATAATGCTTCATGCCATTCTACTCATTTTTTTGAACATTTTGGTACTTTATTTGTATTTTCTGATAAATAGACTATTTTCTATGATTTATTGAAGATCTGCATATTTTCTAGGTTTTTACCTCTCATCGACGGTCAGTTCACTTACTAAACCGATTGTTTTAGACACCAGTCAACCAATTGATGCTTAAGTTGACTACCTAAACACTTTAGCAATCAAGTAAAACCTTATTCATGAGTAAACTCCGATTCCAGGTGCATCCTATGTCTATGACCCTATAGGTCCCAAATTACATTAGCAGTGAATGTCCATAACTAGTTTATGATATCACAAGCAATGAGAGGTGTCTAGCAACACATCATTGCTACCCAAGTAATTGGAAAGTTGCAGAACAACTTCAACCTACAATTCATGATTAGTGTTACTATGATCGTATAGTTCCTTTGTATCATATATCCATATTGAATTCGAGACATGGAATCGTCATCCTGTTCAACATTCAATCCATGTTACCTTGAACTAGAGCAGACTGTCTGAGATGCATGTGAGCTCACATATCATATATATTGATTCATATCAGTATGGACATATGTTTCTTGGCCTCTCTTATTAAGTGACATGCATATCAACTCTAGTGGGAGGAACAAATCCAATCTACATCACTCACAATCAGTCCTCGTGTGTCATAGTGTACCCGAGAAGCACCTTTATGGTAACCCTTATTCAAAGTCACATTAGATGATGTCAAAGTACAATGAATGGCTTGCGATGAGTGTAGTGATTTTAGGTCTAAGAACCACAATCACCACTATAACTATGAGAGCTAATTTTGACTACCATTCAATGGTTTCCATGCATCACTCTCATGGTGGGTCTATCTGATACACTATTATATAACAAGTAGCTATGTGCTTGGTTAGATATCGCATATCATGACTAATACGATTCTATAACCCACCAACACACACTCTAGTCTTATGTATTGTTTCTGTCTATTAGCTTGCACAATAATATCTGCCTAGGGATATAAAAAGAATGTATGCACTCTTATCATACATATGATCTCATTGTTCAGGTCCTCAACCTAAAGACATATATCATCGATTAAAATCATTCTTTAGACATCTATCATGTTATACCATTATCTCATAATTTAACAAACATATCGACGAAGATTGCCTTTAATATTAATGAAATCATTTACAAGATATGTCATTACAATCATCATATGATTGGCCCTCTATGAGTACACACCAAGAAGATTGTGATTTACTTATTCATTCCCCTAAATACACTTTGTGTCATTCATGACCGACTAGTAGGGTAGGGTTTATAACAAATGTCTCCCTTTATTATTTGGTTTTTAAGAACTACTTTTATTTCATTATTGAATATTACCCTAATGCTTGGTTTAATCCTCCCTTATCTCCTAAGCTAATTTCTTAAATCCTAAGTTTCTTATTGTTTGATAGTCTAGATTTCATTCTTGTTCATTACTGATAATTTCTTAGTTAATGGTCAATTTATCATTCTAGGGTACTTATGTCCAAAACACTAAAGGAAGAATAGAGGTACAAGATGACAAGAACTGCATGGTGAATGGAAGTAAAAGTGTGTCACAACCTATCTTGGAAGAGGAACCACACGTGATTCTTATAGAAGATGAATACTCACCAAGGCATAGTAGATAGAAGAAGGTAAGATACTTCTAGAGGGGTATCCATATGAAAGGTACTACCAACTTAGACCAAAACTATGGAAAAAACCATGAGAAGGAAGCCCAAAGATACACACAACCAACCCCAACATACCTAGTGGATGGGTTGGACAAAGGCACGTCAACAACAATTATAAACAACATTTCTGCCCCCACAGTCACCACCCGAAACCACATCCCCGCAACCTCACCCAGGAGTTCAGACCCACCGCTACCCGTAAACCCTAATCAACACTACATACAATAACATTCAATCACCCAAGCAAAGGGATACCTCAAATATAAATATCCTAAACCCAGAGTATAACCCCAACAATATAAGACCATTTGTGTTCCATGAGGGCTCGTTCTTGATCAAAGATTAAAAAAGGGGAAGAGATTTACTAGACTCCAATGGAATAAGATAGTGAAGACCAAAATAGTTGGAGGAGCCCAACATGAAATACCTAAATGGGAAAGCGTCCATGCAAAAATAATGTTCCATCAGTAGACATGGAGATTGGTGAGGGAGGATATGGCAAGATGGCATGTGAGACACCAATAGTAGATTCTAGGACAATGATGCAAGTAGAGGGTTCTAGCAGAGACTAGGCCCACAAAAATAATGAAAATATTATGTTGGAACCTCTAGGGACTAGGAACCCCAAGATTGCCCACCTCTATTTGATATTTATGTTGAAGGGAGATGCTTAATATTGTCTTTGTCTATAAGACAATGGTAGAAAGGAGGAACAAGAGAAATTCAAACACATATGTGGCTTTGAAAATGGTTTTAGCATCAACAAAAGGCAACTCAGGAGGAAGTGTCTTAAGGCAGAGAGGTAACAATGTCACAATACATTTTTTCTGCAATCACCATATACCACAGGATATAGGCACAAATGCAGAGAAGGACACATTTAACTTTGTTAGTATTTATGGTTGGGTAGCGTTCAACATGAGGCACAAAATGTGGTAGTTGTTAGTGCTTCCACATGCTCTATCATTATGTGTGGGTACTTTAATGAAATCACCTCCCTCAATGAGAAATCTAGGGGACAACCGAGGCCTGAGCTGTAGATGTGGAACTTTAGAGATGCAATTGACATGTGTTAACTCATGGGCATGTGATACAAAGGAAGTATTTTCACTTGGTGTAGAGGAAGAAAGGAAGGTAGAATGATATGAGAAAGACAGAACATTTTCTTGGCTAATGATGAGTGGAAAAATATTTTTAACAGTAGACAGGTCAAACACTTTCCCATAAATATATATGACCATGGGCCTATGATGATTTGGGTGAAGAAGAATGACAAAAAAATAGAGAAAGGGAGAAGTTTCATGTTTGAAGCTCTATGGCCATTTTCTCTTGAGTGTAGAAAGGTTGTGGAAAAGGTATGGAAGGGTGCCTCCTATTTGACATGCATGCACGTACAAAGGTTTATGTGGAAAAATTGGATATATGGGCGGCCAAGAATTTTGGCAGCATACACAAAAAAGGAGATGTAGGACAACCTAAGAGAAGCTCAAGATAAGCATCCATGTGCAAACATGATGGATGTGTGTGCTAGATTGGCCAAAGAACTACAAAATTTTTCAAAAATAAGAAGAAATTTACTAATATTTTACAATAAGAATGAATGTGATAAGATATGGATACAAATATAAAAAATATTTCCACCACAAATCAACCGAAAGGAAAAAAAAGGAACACCATCAAGGGTCTGAAGGATGCTTGAGGTGGTAGGAAAAGAATGCTAGAAGATTTGCACGAAATCATCTCTGACTTTTTAGATAAACTTTTCACTTCAGCAAAATAGGAGGGGGCCGATAATCTTATATAGCGTCTGGTACTGGTTCTTGAGGAGGAGGAGGCAAGGATTCTTGATTTACCCCCCCCCCCCACCATTGAGGAGGTATGGGGAGCGCTAAGTCAATTGCATCCCATAAAAGTACTAGGACCACATGGAATTAAGGTGGTCTTCTACCATAAGAACTGGGAGATTGTAAATAATGGGATGATATCTTTCATCTCATATTGGTGTGAAGGGAAGACCAGGTTGAGAGCCCTCAATGAAATGGACATATTTCTTATTCCAGAAGTCCTTGAGCCAAAGAAGATTTCTGAATTCAGACCCATTATCCTGTGTAACGTCTCTTATAAAATTATTATTTAAGTCCTAGCAAAGGGAATCAAACCTACAGTGAATAAGCTCATCTCTAAAATGTAGAATACCTTTATTGGTGGAACAATAATCATAGACAGTAATCTAGCACCGTATGAGATCTTCCACAGGAAGAAGGAGAAGAAGAGAAATAGGGAAGTGTTGATGGAAATGAAGTTGGACATGAGCAAGACTTATGATAGGGTGGAGTGGAGCTTTCTATATAAAGTGATGGAAAGACTAGGCCTGCCTAATCTGTGGAGAAGAAAGGTGCAAATTCATATCTTTTGTGTCACACTCTTTCATCATCAACAAGTCTAGGAGGGGTTCATTCAAACCAACAAGAGGATTATGCCAAGGTGACCCAATATCCTTGTATCTTTTGCTTTTTTATGAAGCTTTCTCTTCCTCTATTCATATTACAGTTTGAGCAGGACTTGTACATGGGTGCATGCTAGTAGACACGACCCATGTGTTTGGAACCTTTTCCTAATGGAAGACAACATACTTTTCTCATAAGTGACTACCAATGAATGTTCCTACCAGCTGGCATCAACAACCAATGTGAGAGAACATATAGGCAAAAAAGTAACTATGCAAAATCAGAAGTCTCGTTCAATAGCATTGTTGATGAAACAAGGCATCAAGAAATCAAGGAGATACTTAACATGACTGAGGTGGACCAACATGATGAATACATGGTCTACCTACAACTATGGGAAGATCTAGAAAAGTTGTCTTCACCTCCATCAATGATAGCATTAGGCAAATATTTGCAAGGATGGAAAGAAAAACCTCTTTGGAAACCAGGCAAGGAGGTCTTAATCAAGGAAGTGATCCAAAATATCCCAACATATTTTAGGAGCATAATGAGATACCAGATGGTATACTTAATGAAATCAGTAGTATGATAGCAAGGTTCTGGTGGGGATCCAAGGAAAGAGAAAGGAAAATACACTATAAGAAATGGGGTGACCTGTGTGAGCCTAATGGGAGAGGAGGACTAGGATTCAAGAACCTTAAAGCTTTCAATCAAGAAATATTGGGAAAATAGGGATGTATACTAGTGTCCAATCCAATTGCTAACTGAGATCTTAAGGATGTATACTACAAGCACAAGAACATCATTAAAACAATGATTGGTGGAAACCCAATTTACACCTGACACAATATACGCAGAGGTATAAAGGAGAACTTTACTAGGTATGATTGGAGAATCAAAAATAGGACAAAGGTGGATGTTCTCAAAGACAGATGGGTGCCCGATAAGAAAGCGTTGTTGAGAGTGTATGCACATGAGAGTGTATATAGTCCCCAAATAGCCTCCCAATGGATTGACCAGGGAACAAGCAATTGGGACCAAACAAAAGTGACAATGCTCTTTCCTCTTGAGTGACAAAAGAAATCCTTACAACTTTGTTTTGCCCATCCATCAGTGAGGACAAACTCTATTGGGCATCAAATCTCAATGGCAAATACTCAGTATGCTCAGCGTACAAGTGTCTCAAAGGGTTCACTAGTGAATTAGGTAGCAATGAAAAATAAGACTGGGAAATATTACAAGAGAAGAAGTGGTTTCCAAAGCTCGCCCACTTCATGTTGTGGCTGAGTATGGGCATCCTACCGATGTCAAAGAAGCTTCTACAGAAACAAGTCCTCCAAGATAACCATGTAGAAGATATGTCAGAGGATAAGAGGATGCAATCCACATAATTTTTAACTGTGAGCATGCTCAGCTAGTGTGGGAGAGTAGTAATATGGATATGTCAGATCTTACACAAGATTTTCATACCACAAAGTCCTTCCTTACCACTTGCTACAGTTACAAGATGAAAATAAGATGGTGGTATAGACTCTTTTTTGGGTGTCCTGGATGGCAAGAAATAAGCAGGTATTAAGTGATAGACCCATCTTCATCCTAGCATTAGTTGCAGATTTTGTAAACCTAGTCCAAGAATATGCCAGTTACTCCAGTACTGACCTCTATCCTACATCGGTGTGGAACACTGACATGATCATCCCATTGAGACCTTCACTAGAGCAACTCTTGAGAGTTAATAAAGATGCAAGTTTTGAATCACAAACACCTCTCAGCTTGGGTGGAATCTCAAAACAATAGCAAGGTTGTTGCAACAATTTGAAAGCTTTACCCATGAGGACATCAATGCTGTGAATGTAGGGGTCAACATCCTTGAAGAATTGAAGGTGTCTCTACAACTAAGATTCCAAGTATAATCCTTAAAAATAGATAATCTAACAATAGTACATGATATTAGGGCATGTGACATGGGGAGGGGATACACAAGTGCATTGTGTAGAGAGATATCTAAAACCTCCTTATGATTTGACTCTTTTAGTATTAGCTTCATCCATCGAGAGGGTACTGTAATGACTCATAGCCTCGCCTCTAGTGCACATTGTAACTCTATGTCGACAATCAAGACCGGAGACTTCCAGGAAAGTATCCTTGTACTAGTTTCTTTAGACATGAATAAAGTGTAAAACAAGGGAGTTTTTACCATCAAAAAGATCTTGCTAGGGTAATTATTTCTTTCTTGTGGTTTCTATCGTTTGGTTCCCTTATTTAATTTCTTCGTTTATTTATTGTTTTCCTTGTGTATATACTTGTCTTGCTTTGTCTTAATTTGGATTTATAGTCTAGAGTAGTCAATTGTCATTGATAATCTAGCTAATAATTTCTCTCTTAGTTAATTAGTTACCCATTAATGTTAGTCTTACTTAGTTTCCACTATATCTTTCTTTTGTTACATGTTCCTTAGTCTTAACAAACCCAAATCAAAGTTTAACCCTAAAACCCTACCCTAGCTTCTAAGAACATAGAAAACCAACCTATCTCTAGTGTCCCCACAATCCTTGTGGGCCACTCATGAATTCACTAAATTATACTACATTCCATGCACATGATCTTGTAGATATTTAGTATAAGAGTGTGTGATATGGTCCATGTTGTTGGCCCAAACATCCAGATTTCTAGTACCTTTCCTCAGATATTAGATTTAGACATGTCTAGTTCCTTCACTTTGACTTTTTTCAGGTTACCCTCACCATTACCTTCTTTTCAGTTACCATTTCATTCTTGGTTTTCTAGATCTCTCTCTTTGCTTGTTGTGATGATGCAAGTGATAGTGATTGTTAGGATGTTGTCTTGTATCTTGACACCTTCTTTGAAGATTTTGAGATTGGGAACAAAAGAAGAAGAACATAGCCACCATCAAGAGCCATAGGTCATGATGTAAAACCCACATCGTGGTTCTACTTCTCATGGTAACAATCATATGCACCATGAAGAGTAAGATAACCATGAAGAATGAAGTCCTTTCGGACAACATCCTCCACTACCTTCCAGACTACTTCAAGACTGCTTCAGTCTGGGAAACTATTCTTATCCTATATTCACTCAAGTAGGGAATCTAAAGGACAGGTATTTTCAATTCGTCCTACACTAGTGAAACCTCTCCTAAATTTATATGACCTTGAATAAGAAGATACATACAAGCATGTGAATTCATTATTGGAAGTGTTCTCTACTTTCTGCACACCTTTTGACTTTGATGATGTCATCCATTTGACCATGCTCCCTTTCTCACATAAGGACAAGGAAAAAGAGTGGATAAACATGATACAATGACATGGGACATGATGAATAATGAGTTCCTAACGAAGTTTTATCTCATATGCAAGCTGATCTACATGATATGTATGTCATCTCCTTCAACCAAATGAGTCAGTACAAATTCCTATAAACTTGGAGAAGGTTTCAAAAGTTACTAAAGGATGGCTCACCATAAAGTACCCCCATGGAAATTAGTACAATCATTTTTTGCCAAATTATCTCAATTGATGCAAACCACAATGTATTTTTCATGTCTAAGCCTCCATAAGAATCATGATTTTTCATTAGAGGTTTTGGCTGAAAATGCAAGGCTCCATGCATATAGCCTATTAGTGACCATGATAAGAACATTGGGATATCTCCCTGCAATGAATCCACCCCACCTTCTAGTGACACCAATCCAAAGATGATAAATCTCCTCTTTGACATGATGGGAATGTTACCAATCAAGGAGGAGGTTCTTTTTGAGATTTTGTTGATGAAAGATTTATCACACATCAAATTTTTTAGGGATAAATCCCTAGCTTTTAACTCAACCAAGCATAAGACAATACCACTCACAAGCATACAAATCTTATCACAATATAGTTTAGTATCGAACCAAAGATACAATGTATTTGCAAATTATCGGATCAAAGCAATTGAGAAATCAACAATATATCACAATAGTTTAACTAGGTTTAATACGCTAAGATTGAAACAACATAAAGGCCTAATGAAAGTTCTGCTAATCAGATGGATGAAAGAAGTAGGGTGAATGGGTTTCACAACTGCTACCTATTCTCAATCTATATACATCATAATAAGAATGAACATATATACATTGAATCCATGTAAATCTAATTCTTAATTAGGCTTACACGTAGATAGATATCACTACATGCTCACTATCACATTAGCTAGAGTTCTTATACCAATCACCTCGGGAAACACCTATCTAAAGGTATTGTCCATAGTTAAACGTGAAATAAGTGGTATCATAGATTCTAGGTTCAAAGTTACTCTACTTATATATCAGGTAAACACGCAGAATATTTAGCCAATATATTAGATTCAAATCATAGAATCGTTACAAGATTATATACAATAAAGAGAAAAATTTGTAGAAAGGATATTTCCCACACACCACAGTGGTAGGAAAGCTCGCTCATGATAGTAGTAACAAGATCAATAGGAAAAGAAAGGGAGAAAGACATAATCAGAGTAGAAGATCAAGGCACAATCATAGTGTGTGGTTTCTTATCTTCATTCTTGAGCATAATGGTGGTCGATGTAGCAAAAAGACCATTCCTTGACATTCATTAGATGTGGTCTTGAGGTCATCAATCTTCCTTCTTTGTGGACTAGATTTGCCCATGAAAATGTGAGAAAGAAGAGACAGAAAAGATGACTACCCGCAACTTCTGCTTCTACTTCTAGATGAATCATGTCCTCTTCACTTTGCAATAGACATAATTAAAAAAGGATTATTAAAATGTAATCCTCTAAATAAAAAGATATGTTTGTTTATATTTTTATTCTTGCATCCTTTGGGACATAATTAAAAAAATAATGGTACAATTGTAAATATTAAACTAAGGTCATCCTTTTTGCTTATAAAACCTTCTTAGAAACTTATTTCCAAGTTCTAAACTATTTATTTGATTATGTGATATGTTGAAGAGTTTTACTTAGATTTAATGTAAGGGTGACTTTAAGGCCAAGAAATGAACTTCAAACCTACTAATTTTCATTGCCACTTCTTATTGGTTGCAATATGAAAGGAAAATGAATGATATCCTATAATTTTGAGCCAGTGAAACTTTCCTAGTAGTCTAATGCTTTGATAATATTCTAGTATGGGCTATATATCTATGTGCATGACTTGATGGTATTGGCTTTGGCAATCAAAGGTTTCGTATTGGTATTGAAACTCAATTAGGATAGAGATTACTTTACAAGGAAACTTTGGTTAAATTTTTGTGAAAATTGGCCTTGTAATTTGAAAGTAGAGTTCATTATATAGTTCATTGAGTGATTGATCAATATATTCAATCTCACTTCAATTGGTCACTACCTTAAAAAACATATGGCCTAACCTCCATGATTCTTATTTATTTGGGAGCCATTGGATGAGAAATAAATGATCATGTCATCATGTTTAGCCCAAGTCTAGGGTAGGAAAGGAAAGGTGCAACAAAGTCAATGTGTTTCTTTATACATGTTTCAGGTAGCCGACATACATTAAAGATTTATGATATAATGATTCAAATGAATATTTTGGAGATCACAAAGTTAATGTCACATGTAGTATTAAATTGATGTAAAGATATAATGTCTCATATCATGTAGTTCATCCCCTTTCAATATATATGTAACCCCTACAAGGAGAATTTATATTACTATTTTAAACACTATTTATTTGTGAAATTATTAATGATTATTTGTTATTCATTTAAATTTGGATCCTTGGTTATATATAGATAATCTCCCTTGACTTCTTGGTCCACAATATTATGGATAATGGGAGGATGAGGTTGTTATTGGTATCATAGTTATTTTGATGTAAATGTCCTTCAATTTTTAATAGTTTAGAAAAATGCATAAAACCCAAGGAAATTATCAAGATGTTTTTGGGAGATGGTGGTGTCTATAATGGTTCACACCCTGGGGCCTGCAAATATTTTTCCTCACACTACTAGCAAGTTTACTAGGACTCCCATGCTGATCTGATTCCTTCCTGGACAAAACTTGTGGGTTTATCCAAAATAATATATCTCTAGGTCTTTATATCAAAACTATGTCTCCTTCCTATATCATTTCATTTCAACCACAAGAGTACCCAACCCTAGGATCTGATTATCTTCTCATCTAAGTAAGTTTACAGGAAAATTTAGGTCAAGGCTTCCTCCACCCACTATGGAGTATGAGATGCCAGTTTGAAATAAGAAAATAAATATATGATGAACAAGATTTAAGTTTTCTATGTCCTCATATACAGATAAACCTTACAAAACTTCTACGAAACCCAAGATGCTATTGAATAAAAATGGGTATGCCAAGTACCTAAGCAATGTTGATTAAGAAAGAAAACTTTATTATAAGAAAAATTGTCCTTACAATAACCCTAAGCTTTGGATATACATAATTAATGAAAAGAAAATATGCATATCTGAGCAACACTAGTGAGGGATGGAAAAATAGGTAGGACACATTATTTGTAAGTTATATTTGATCCCTACTCAGATATCTTGATGCAGGACAAGTGAAATGAAATTTAAAAGGTGGTATTCATGTGTATGTAAACCCTAACAATAGATAGGGATATAGGAATGCCACTTTGCACCCCAAGAGGAATACATATATTGAATTTTGATGAAAGAGTATACCTTCCAAAGATGGAACCCTATCCCTACAAATTCCCTTTTGATCACTGGGAAGGGGGAAGTGATATATGCCACCTAAGTGATACAAGGAACGATAGGATTTGGTGAGGTAATTATTTTTAACTAGAATATTATTCTCTAAATCTACCCTGGGTGGAATTGTGGGCATAAACGTGTTTACATACACGCCCCAAAGTTGAATTATGAAGAAAAGAGAAAATTAATGGACCCAACTATGGATGTTGGATGCATGGTATTCTTGATATATAAATGATGATTTTTTTAAAAGGTTCATATACCCAATAAAAGAAGGTAAGGTTGATTAAATTACCCTTCTTGACCCTTAAGCCCTCGGTTCCAATTGCTACATTTCACTATTGTGATAAGCCTATTGACATGACACTAGCATACCTTAGGGTTACAAAAGCAATTGCTTGATGGGCTAATCAGGGTTTGTTGAGGTCTCAACAAGGAAAATGAATGGTCTCAACAAGCAAAATGAACCACATGGAGTATAAAAAAATTATTCTTAGTCACTCCAAGGATAAGAAGCCACTCAAGGAGTGTAAATGATTAAAAGAATAACAATGTACAAAAATTATCGACCTTTAAAAATCTTCCTTTATAAGAGGTAGGTAACGTAATCATACAGTGTACTTAAAGTCCCAAGGAAGAATAATATCACAAACTACACTAAGTTTATCAAAGTACCCTAAAGGGAAGATGCCTACTGTTAAAGGGAAAATCACCTACCTTTTTGTATTTTGAAATACTACTTAATAAGATGTGTGTGTGGTAATCTATAAACCTTGATATCTTTTTTAAGTGATACAACAAGTTGTAACTGAGTTGGATAAAACATAGATAATGGAATCTAAGAATAAGAATAAAGGCCAAGATAGGGAAGAATTTGGCATGACCAATTTTGAAACACAAAAACATATTTTATCATCTATAGTAACTATAAGAAATTCATTCTAGCATGTGCTAATGTCCTTTTCATGTATTTTTGGCTTGATGCAAGCCCCACTAAGTTTTACAACCCATATGAGCCACAATTTGCATGTACCCATGAATTTGCATGCATGTACATAGGGTACACATGAGTGTTTATACAGAACACAAGTGGGTTAGCATGCAAGTATAGGAGTCATGCATCTATATGAGATACATTTAGGTTGTTACCAAAAAACTCAGAGCTCGATGGTTATGTAGAAACTCCAACTCCCTTTGATGAGTGAATCGGTTATGGGGAGAGTCATTCCATCTAAAAGGAAAGGACCTGTTGGGGAGGCGTATTCTGAATCCCATAGGGGAATAAGATGTGGCTAAAGATCCTTACCTCCTAATACAAACTAAGAACACCCCCTAGACTAGGATCCTCCTATAAAAATGAGTTGAATCACCTAACTTTTATTTGAATATTGGAATAAATCTAGGTTGTCATATAAGGATGTAAACCCAATAGATGAAACTATTGGTCCTATTTTGCATTGAAAAAAAGATCCTATTTTGGTGTCTTGATAAAGAACTCTACCCACTTAATAATGCATTGAAAAAGGTCCTATTTTGGTGTCTTGATAAAGCTTTTGCAAACACATATTTATGAGAAACCTTGAAAAATTTTGAGATGAATCGGTCTACAAAAAATAATAACATGAAGTGTGTATGGTTGAGGATGAGTTTTTGGAAAACCCTTATTTTGAAATAGATTATGAATCATTGTGGAATCTATAACACCTAAGATAAACATATGCATGACAAATCCCCAAGTCAATCCTAGGATCAAGTAGGGGAACTATAATGGTACATAAGGCCGAAGATATCAATAGGGATTCTCATTCCATAAGGCCCTAGTGGTTAGGGGAAGATCACTCCATGGTTACCTATTCCCCTAAAAACCTGACCAAAATGACTAAGGCCAATAATGCATGAGGTATATATATGTATATATATATAATTATTATTATTATTATAATAATAATAATAATAATAATAATAATAATAATAAAAGACTTATGTAATAATGAAACATTAAAGGGTTTTCTACCCAAACTAAAGGGCCCTGAGAAAGAACATTTCACCTTGGACTAATGACTGTTTTAAAACGTTGCAGTTAGAAAAATGTCCATGTATGAGGATTCAACCATTGAGCATGACTCCACCTAAATTCTAAAATATAAGATGATTTGTGGTATATCCATGTCTACAAGTAAAATGAGGATTTTTTTATTTAGAATGCAACCTAATATAGATTATCTTCAATATAGGTGTGAGAGATTGGGTAGCCACTCCTAATAAACATATAATGTGTATATGTCTCTATGCTAGAGAAATGATATGATATAGAAGTTTACCTCACAAACATGCAAGTAGAGTTGAAGATAAACCTTGCATGATCAGAACCTAAACAATATGTGACAAAATAGTGAAATGAATGAAAAGAAAGAAGCATACTTATTAGTGTTTGGGTTTTAGCCTTAAATGGATGTTCAAGTATATATATGATCACTTTCATAAAGGTGGATGATGGTTTGTAGGGAAACACTATCCAAGTGAGGATTGTTTACCTCAATGGTGCATGTTGAAAACCCTAGATGTGTTGGGCACCCTTGTATGAGCTAGAAACATGTATGATATCATATTTAGGATCTAGACTCAGTGGTAACATGGCATGCCCAGTTAATACATATGTACCTAGACCTAAATTTATCTAAACAATATGACAAGATCAACATGAGAAAAGAACTCTCTATAGAGGTGGTGAGCTAGTGTTAGGACTTGTATTAATCATGCTCATTGAGGATGAAACCATGAAAAGGAAAACTCCAAGCATAGGAGGCTATAGGTTGTGGTCAAATATCCTAAAATTAAAATTAGAATGTGAAACATAATGAATGTTTTAAACTAAGATACTCCTAAAATATGAGAGTAAAAGAACCTCATGTTTGTCACAATGATATATAAAATACAAGATGTCCTAAGCGGACCTAACATTAGCATATGCATTTTGATAAAAGACTATGATACTTAACTGGTGGACCCTACATCCAAGTGAGGAAAATGTCCTAAGAACCTTGAAGATGTAAGTATAAATAATGTTCATCTGGGTAAGAAAAAAGCCCCAAGACCTGGAGGAGAGATGTTGATAAACCCTTGTACTTAGGTTGACAGTCCCTAATGTAGGAATCTAATGGTTGTACCCAAGAGAGTGAGATCACATATGGTCAAGACTAGATTCCTTGACTTGAGTAGATTCTAGCTTGAGTGAGTCGAGCCTTGAGAGGACATCCTAGGTTGCTTATGAGGTCAACTTGAAAACTATACATGTTGGAGTGGATTACATTCCTTACAGATAAAATGATTTTATACATACCCTATCTGGGTTTGCATTGTCGATGAGTAAAGTGTCACTTGGTATTTTGGCATAACCTAACCTAATTATAGATACAATATATGGAATAATGATGTTTCACATCCACCTAGGACGTGCATTGGTTGGCTATAATTGTTCAATCCGAACAAAAATCTTGTGATAAATGCATGATACATGGATTGACCCATTCACTTGGAAAATTTCATCTTATTCATAATATGACCCATCCACTCCATTTCATTGAGGTTTGTAATCAAATAATAGGTTGGTTTTTATGTAATTAAATAAGGTATGTATGAAGAACATCACAAAATCAATAACTCTTACACCAGTCACTGGCATCGACTCCCATATGCCTTGCCACATGAGTATCACAAACATCATGGTTGGTACCACTGACTATTTGGGTAGTAATTTCAACACAACACAAATCTAGAGTCTTGGGAACCGATTCGGTGTAAAATATTTTTACAAGTTGAACCCCAGGCAAGAGAGTCTTGTAATGCTCATAGTAAGTTGACAGTCTTATATGACATCTTCCATCACCAACCCTAGCATGATATTATGAGTAGTAAGTTCCATGTGTTTGAATTAAAGCACCATGTTAATTATTAAACCATAGATGTTCCAATGCGGTTATAACTCCCATGATACACCAATAATAATATTGTATTTAAAGGTGAAGAAGCCCCTCCCAAATGGAATTCATCACGGGTGTATGAAACAACTTTTGAGATAAAAGATGTAATGGTAAAGGCTCACCCCACCCCTTTTGATAGACATGCTTAATATTATGGGAAAATTCATTAAAAGGACTTGTAAAATCCTCTCCATTTCATATTTTATGTAAGTGGTAATTAAAAATAATTCTGAAAACATAATATCCTAAATAAAAAGAATGTGGTTGTTTTTTTTACTCTTGTGTACTTAGGGACACCAATCAAAGAAATAATGGTTCAATTGTAAATATCAAATAAAGGTGATCCCTTTTTTATAAAACCTTTTTGGAAAGAAAATTCCATGTTTTAAACTTTTTATGACATATGTGATATGTTGAAGACTTGTACTTAGATATTTAAGGGAAACATTAATGGAAAGAAAGGAACATTAATCCTACAAATTTTAATTGGCACTTTGATGCTAGCAAGATGAGAGATAAAAAAATCTATAATTTTAAACAATTGTAACTTTCCTAGTAGTTTGACTCCTTAAAAATCTAGTATGGGCTACATATCTATGTGCAGGACTTAGTGTTGTTGGTTTGGAAGGAAGACATTTCCTATTGGTGATGCATCTTAGTCAGGATAGAGGTTACATAATAAGAAATCATGGCGAAAAATTTGTGACATTTGGACTTATAATTTAGAAGTTATTAGTTTTACAAATTGGCAAGAGTTCCTTGCATAGTTTATGGATTGATTTATTAAAACATTTGATGTTACTTTAATTGGGTATTATTTTATAGGACCACATAACCTAGCCTACGTGATGTGTAGTGCACTGCACGTCATCATATCAGAATTCAAAATCCTCCCATCATCTTTTAGACTTGGTCCATTGAAGGAAAGGAGAAGGTGTAATGGCTCTCTAACACCTGTTACCTCTCTCTCTCCAATCTCTCTTTAAATCTAAAAACCCAAGGAAATCCTTCCTCTATGCAATCTGACCTTTGTGGTGCATGATTTATCATATGATTCTTATATCACTATTTAAGAAAATTCTACCACCCCTCTTTCTAAGCCCGACATGTAATAAATTTGAGAACCCTAACTAAACACCCCAACTTTATAAAAGTAACCCTATTGACTTCTTTCCCTCATCTTGAGTACACCCACACATTTTTAGAGTGGAATCACCTAAATTACCGTCCTCCCCCCCAGATGACTTGAATGGTGTGGTGGCACCGCCACAAAACCCAAGATGGGCCATGACATAGGGGAAGCAAAAGCTTAACCTTGAGCTTGTACATACGTTTGCAAGGGATGGACAAACCTAGGTGGATACTTCTGGAGCCAAGCCTTCGACTATAGAGCCATCTTTTGATCATCAAAGTTTCATACTAGGGGGTATATGATCATCAAAACCAATAGCTTCATGTTGCTGGTCTCGATCTCGCAATAGGAAAATTTCTCCCCTTATTCGATCCGTGAGAGTGAGGCCCAAACTTGGTGGGCAAGTAAAGACAACGCCTGGTCAAGGATGACCACATCCAACCTAACTAGGGTTGGTACTAGTAAGAAGTGGACCCAGTCTCATCCACTAGTAAGCATCATATAGAGTGTGACATGACCCCACCAGAGTAATATATCATGGATTCCATGATTAGTCTATTTTTGCTACAAAATTATAAAAAAAGAGGTATTTACTAACATGGTTTCAAGAATTAAATCCATATGTAATTAAAAATTACTTGTTTTACCATCTGTAACATGATTGTATGCAAAACCCTAGTTTAGAATATCATGATTCTTGGTTTTACCCTTGAGCCTTGAGGCTTATCATGTGTCAAAAAATAATGTACATGATTATGTATGATATGATATTGGAAGTTTTACTTAGTTAATTATAAAATTAGAGTTTCATGAGGGAGAATTATAATTGATGATATTTTCCCCAAAACAAAACCATACCCTATTTGATAACTCAAATCCTAATTTTCACCTAACATGAAAATCCAAAAGTTAGGTTACACATCCAAACTAGGGATGTTTGAAATCTTTCATACACATTGATTGTTATTTGGTAATTTCCTAAAGTTGTTTGACTTGATCTAGTTTTACATTGCATAATAGGCATGTGGGTTAATTATGAATGACATCCTATCAAGATTTTTGGATCTTTGTAGTTTCTTGAATGTTTGAATTACATGATGTCAACATTTCATGCTTTCGATTACTACAAAAATTATGATGTCTAATGTGCATTATTAATGATAACTATAACCCAATAATCAATGACTCGCAAAGGTTTCTTTGGGAGAAACCTAATTTCATGAAAGGAATGTAAAATGATATGCAAGTTCTCAAAGCAACAATAAGAAGCAAAAAGGAAGATTCCAATTATGGGACACACATCCATGAGAATGATGATAGGACATGCACTTTAAAATTCAATTTAGAATACAATTTTAGTTTACCAAGTGAGATGAGAAAGATTATGTGTGAATAAAAATGAAAATGTATAATTTATGTTAGCGGTAGTTATTTGAATTGATTTTTCATATACTCGTTAATTTTACAAGCACATTATTTTTTTGGGGCCCTATTTAAACACGTTTATGAGGTGGAGGAGGTTTAACATCAAAAGACATGTTCCTTGATGGAATTACCTTAAAAAATGAATTGAAAACAAAAATTAGTTTTTTTTTCCTTATTTTTTTCAATGTCGAGGACCCAGTAGTGGAATGTGGTATTCAATCACTTGGAACCCAGGATGAAAAGTAGAATATTATTTAGTATCCCTTAGTAGGAAGCAAAAGATTTCCTTATCTGAGTTTTTTACATTTTGAAAGGTTTTGAATGTATCTAGAAGAATATTTTCATTTTATATTAGAGATTATGTAATTAAGGAATATAATTCGAATTCAAATTTGAAGAAAGGAAGAGAGAGGTAGAAACTTGAGGGACAAGTCTATATATTGTTCTTTCTATTACTAGTAAAAAATCCATGGAGGCAATATTGAACTATGATTTTAATTTGGATAATAAATTTGAACTAAATATCTTCTCAATTGAATTTAATGGTGCATCCTTGTGGGGATATATATAATAGTTACTTGAATTTTCAATTAAATTGGAATTGAAAACTTTATTAATAAAGAATTCCTTTGAAAATTTTATGAAGACAAAAACTTGTAGAGAGATCAACTAATAACTAAGTTGTGCTTGAGTATAAAAAATGACTCTTATTCTATTCATGAACCCTCAAATGGTGGAAGGTGGGTATAAGAATGGATGAAATAGGTGAAAAAATGATAAAAATACAAAACCATTTGGATAGGTTCTACCACTAGCTACCCAGTTGATCTAATCTTGTATTTCAATGAAATGACAAACAATGAGGTGATAAACGTAGAGTGTAGATGAAGGAAAACAACCTATCTCTCTCTTACTGAATATTGGGGAACACATAATGGAATAATCAAATCCAAGAAGGAACTGAAAAAAAATGATGTAGAGAATTCAAAAACCTTGAATATTAGTAATAAATATAGTAAGAGCATAGTGTAGAGTTGTTAGGCAAGCTCATCACCAAATTGCAAAAGTTACCCCACACATTAGCACACCGCGCAGTCAAGAAAGTACAAATTGATGTATTTTTTACATGACAAATCGAAAATGACCATTGATGGGGTGTGTTGGGTATAATTCTAGGTATGTGTGCTTTGTTATGTAGCACTACAGTCTTTTAACTATAAAGACTACAATATATTTGTAAAGACCCTACATTTACTACCACATTTCCCCCCAACATGATATATACTAGAAGATATAAACAAGTTCTTCTACATTAATGTCTTATATCAGAATTTGTTGAAGCAGACATGAAAACTATTAACTAACAATATAAAGCCCTATCTAGTCTTCAATGCACAGAGGAAAACTCGTTCATATCTCTTTTATGTTTTCTCAAATGACTTGTTAATTAACATCCTCAAAGAAGAACCACACATGGGGTAAAAGAAAGGTTTGAGTATGAAAGGATGTCAATAAATTTGATTATTGAGCTACACACAATTGCAAATTTTAGTGTTGCAAGATGTAGGAAAGTTTGTTAGGTAGACTATTTGAATAAAAATGTTATTTAGTGTCATAATTAGATTAGCATTATAAAGTGGGTAGAATGCTTACAATGACAACCAATATGAAAGAAAGGTTTTCAACCGTTCAATATTTCAAATATTGAAGTATTCAAAATAATAATAATTATTGGCACTTTCATCTTATATCAGGGTTGGCTAAATGCCATGTGTCTAGTTATCTACAAAGAACAACATCATCATCTACTATGTAACAATACCACTGGTTCAAAACCCACTATGCAACATTGGAGATATGATCCACCTAGAACAAGGATCCAAAGCTCTGTTGATAATAAATACAATACCAATAACATTTTTCAATCATTTCATATTCAACAATTTTTTGGTGACCATCAAGAGTGAGGATAGGGTTATAAACAATTTTGGTTCCACCACATTAATGACTTTATTCATGTATTTCAAATAGGGAAGGAAACCAACACAATAAGGAATAGATAATCTAATACCTTTAATTCAAGAATGATTGCAAGGTGATTCAGAGTCACTATCAATGAGCTACAGAGTATTAACATCTAGCAAGATAAGATATTTAATGTCATTGTAGTCTTCTTATCTTGGATGTCACTATTATATTGTGAAAGTTTATCAATAATATTTATGGTTATTACCTAGGTCATTACATTACCCCGTGGTTGGGATTAAATTTACCTTAAAAGTTTTGATCTATGAATCATATGGTATATATTGTAGTATAATGTCAACATTATATGTATCATACACATTATGCTAGAAAATTGAACTCTAGTGAACTAAGACCCTCTTTATGTTATGAATATGCATTACCGTAGTCCATATATATATATATATATATATATATATATATATATATATATATATATATATATATATATATATATATATATATATATGTGTGTGTGTGTGTGTGTGTGTGTGTGTGTGTGTGTGTGTTTGTGTGTGTGTATGTATTCATATGTATATAACCTATGTTAATGCATATTTGTAACATAAAGAGACTCTTAGTTCATCAGAGTTCAATTTTCTAGCATAATGAACCACTTATAAAACATAGGTAGGAAATTATTTTTCCACTTTTTCTTTCTTAAAAAAAATTACTCATTTTAATTTTATTTAGCTATTAGTTTGAATATATTTTTTAAAATAAGGAAAGCATTAAAGTAGATCATAATATTGACACATGGTCTAAATCAATTGGTTGTGGAATTATTTTCTTGGTTTTTCTCTAATTTTACCCACTTATTATGTTTTTTATTCACTATCCAAAATCACGTGCCCTCATTACAAGGACACATCCATATGAAGGCATTTGATTGATCATCTTA
Organism: Alisma plantago-aquatica; assembly: GCA_963693085.1. Classification (NCBI taxonomy): domain Eukaryota; kingdom Viridiplantae; phylum Streptophyta; class Magnoliopsida; order Alismatales; family Alismataceae; genus Alisma; species Alisma plantago-aquatica. The sequence continues at coordinate 1,251,862,298 of OY856410.1, read as the reverse complement.
GGAACTATTTGCCAAGATCTCAATACCTTGTTAACTAAATTTATTGGTATGCAAATCTCTCATGTTATCTTGTCTCTTCCTTTATTCATATTAATAATCATACTGCTAATTTGTTTATCAATTCAAAGTACGAGGAGGAGAAGAATATGACATGTGTGGTTAATGTCCCACAACTTACTGGTTAACAAGCTCCATGGTGTAGTATATCTAGTAGTGAAATTGGCTTCTTTACTCTAGATCAGAACACATCACAGATGGCTCATGACCTAAAACACGACCACACCTCCCTGTCCAGTCACGACTGTCATACAAAGGTTGAGGTTCAATCTTGAGTTGAAGACACACGTGCCTCACATCAAAGGGAAATGGTATTTCTCCTTTCATGGATCCTGAGGTTAATGGATGGGGTGTGATGATATTCGGGTATCCATTGACATGACACAAGTGATCAATGGGCTTGAAGTTGTTCTCGCATGGTAATAACTAGAAGGGAGGTGATATCTAGATCCCTACTTCAATACATAGGTGGTCCAACGAGGACTAGATAGGTTGATATAGGCAAGTAGCTAGCTTGGGAACTAGGAGTGGTGAATGGGCCTGAATATCATCAGTTTGATATGGGAAAATATGATGAAAACATTTTAGAAAAACATGAGGGTCTTGGCATGTGTAAGAGAAGCCAACTAAGTTGTTCTATATGTGACAGACTTATGTCATCTGGTTATGCATGGTTGGGTTGTAGGTTTGCAACAATGTTCGACGTTTTGGGTACTATAGGTTTGTGGAGGCCATGTTCAGGTTTGTAGTTCATTGTATATATGGGATTGTGTCATCATGTACGGGAGTTTGGGATCTTTTTTTAGGTGTGTGAGTATATGCTAAGGTTTCATGGAGATTCAGTGATTAGAGGGAAGACACTGCAGTAAGGCAAGGCAATTGATGGTTGCTATTATGCTACAAATGCACCATCAATTTTCTGACGGTAATAAAGGTGGCAATGAAAAATGGGATGTTAAGACGATCTAAGACCATCATGGAGATGGTCATTCAGGCAAGGGGTAATCGTGGCGCAACTAGTGTGCTATTTCATGGGTCAATAGGCAGGGGAGATCATCATTGAGGTATAATTATCCCTATGTACCCATTGATGTGGCATTACAAGAGAACAGATGACTCTCCTCAATAAACTAGATAAATAGGTTTAGCTTCCCCTCAATAAACCAGATAAATAGGTTTGGTTTAAATAATGATAATTCCCTATTTTGGTAATCACTCCCAACAATAATATCTTCTAACTGAACAATCAAATTCCCTTGATGTTTTAACCATGTGCTCATCTTATACTTAACTAAATTTTATATATAAAAACTAACTCCTCTAGTTCTTGTTCTAGGATCATAATAGATTCCAACAATCATATCTTTTAATATGATTGATAGATTTTGTTAATTCCATAGAAATCAGTTCACAAATCAAGATGATTCTATGAATGTGAAGCGTAATCAAGATATCTAAGAACAAATGACTCAAATTACACTAATTAATATCAAAATGATTCATGAAGCTACACTGAGTTAAAACTTTGTAAATATTAAATTGTGGAAAATGAATTAAAATATAAGGAATCAAGCGAAGACTATTGGTATAGAAGAACATGACAATTTGTGAAAATATACGAATGACATTAGGAATGAAATACGACTTTGTAAATAAGCCATGTTAATGAAATTCATGAATTATAGCTGAACATATATGTAGTACTCCAAATTCAGTAAGTTACAATTTTACCTTTCAGAAGTGCCAATGCTACATTTAAGTGAGTCAATGTTTCATTTTTTTAATTCAATTTTCTATTAAAAGGCTTATGTTGCACTAGTTGTTACGAGATAAAATATGAAGCATTTTGCTTCGTTTATGTTTCTTAAGAAAAAACATACGAGCGATTGCTTCTTGATCCAACCAATCATGCACCCTCGCAAAAGGTTGTGTTAGTTTATCATCCTCGATTTTTAAAGACACAAAGGTGTATTAATATTTTCCAGCAACAGGGATTCCCAGTCCAATTCGGCTTGGAATTCTAACTATAATCAAACTGCTAAGCCAGATTGGGATGTAGTCGGCGTCGCTTTAGGATTCCGACTCTAATCGGAATCAGCTTGTTTTCCGGTGAACCATACAAATCCATCATTATATAACGTAACTCCCTTCTCTCGGTCCTCATCTAAAGTTCCCGATTCTCCAGCGAGACCGCGACCGCGACCGCGTTGGAGCGAGTTGCAGCTGGCCATGTTGAACGACGTCGAGTACATATCCTTCCAGGCAGCAATGACGCCGATCAAAGGCTTGTTTGTCTATTTTTGTGTCTCTATGGAAGAAATCTTGTCGTCAGAATTTTTCTGTTTTAATGAAAAACAGGAGGAAAATTTCTGGCGGTAAGATTTCTACCATCCAGATTCATACACAGGTATATCGCATGGGATCCAATTATATGTTGATGTGCTTTCTAAGGTATTCATGGCGGAAAACAGAGACAACCATCTATTTCGGCAGGTATGTATCATCATCTTCTCCACAGTCCGTACGTTATCATGATCGATCCACAATACGTGCTTCTCCGTTCAAACATATGAATGCAGGTGTTCGAGCCGGCATCCGAACTAGATACACGTCTTTATTTTCCATACAGTTCATAGTCTGCACTAGATATTGTATGCTACGATTCTTGGTAATAACCAAGAGCATCAGAATTTGGGTGAAATCTTCTTTATTTTGACGAATAACAGCCTTTTTATCTCTCTTTTTATCCAGTTCATTTCACTATAGACTCCATTCCGGGGTCCGATCTAGGTAAATGACGCTGTTAACGAGTTCATAATTTGTCAGTCAAGATTACCATTTCCAGCCCCATGTAACCTTATACAGATCTCATGATTTACCAAAGATCTAGGTAAACAAAGTTGTTAACGAGTTCATAATTATTCTAATCCTAACCAAAGATCGCCAACCCATTGCGTAGAATAATAATCTGTTTGCAAAGTACGCAGCTCGTAACAGCAACGTTATTTAGGACGGTTGAGTGAGAAACCATGATCTCCGCAGTCTTTTCCAGACACACCTCAATCGCACAAGAACATGAAAAATCAAAATAAAAGGACAAGAAACACGGATATCATGTTTTTTGTTTGATAGGATAAAACAACAGCAAAAATCTCGAAATCAATGGTAATTTGTTTTTATGTACCCATGATTGATCACCATGGCCGCAAACCCCCGGGAAATCACCAGAGAGAAACAGCGTCCGTCTCATGGTCTGGATCTCGGTTGGCCCATGGCATACCTTGCCGGCAGACAGATTGCTCAAACTACACACGTCTTCCTGGGTAATATTTACCCATGGACAAGGTATTAAAACCGGAATACATCTTGAAGCTATATCTAGAATTGGGTGCCACATCAAGATTCCATCCGTTTGTGTCGTCTATATATCATGGATATCGCAGGTAATCCTCGTCCAGCGATGAACGTAGGTATTTTTTGAGTTGTTTTTTGGGCTACACCATTTTATATTTGTCCTGAAGGCACAAACAAGTATACAAAATCTAGACAACCTAATCTATTAATAACAAGTATGGGAAAGTCCCAATATCATTTCTGTGATAGTCTTCTTATTAAAGATTCATGTCACTCAAAGCTTGATAAGGATGATGCTTAATTTTTATGAATGCATGTTGGCAACACCTTCGTGAAAGTGTGAAGAATCGTCAAACTTTGTTTTCTTGTGCTCACTACATTCCCATAATGATTGTCTTTTCTTTTTCACCCATTAAATGAAGTTATCTATGATTTCACGTTTGTATTTTGACTAAAAAAACTAGAAGTAAGAGAATGTTGGATGACCCTATCAGGTTGTGAAATGTGTAAAAGTATTTTATTTCATAATTGTTTTGGAAGTCTAATTATTCCCACTTTGATTCTATGTATTTGGTAATGGATCTTGGGATTGTGTGGAGATAACTTTAAAAAATGGTCAAAGTGCCGAAACGCTTGATTTTTTTTCAACGACATGCATGATAGTCCTATATGATTTTATGTTGCTTTAATGACAAACTTAATATTGACATATGTTAACTTTCTCTTTCTTTTTCGCTTTCCTATAATTGCACCACACTAGATGATACATATGTGGGTATTGTCTTTAACATTATTCTTAGGTTTAAAATTCAAATCAATGTCTACTTTAGTTTCGTTTTGTATAATCTATTTGGTTAAAACTCTCATAAAACCCTTCGTTCGTTGGAAGTTATCAAAAAACTATTTAGTATATGCATGGCCTACTAGTACCTCAAAAATATGACCTCGATGAAAACATAAATGGAATTGTTAGCATTTAAGTTGGATCCTATTGCAACATTACTTTCTCTCTCTTCTAATGTGCTTTTCTCTCTTTGAATTACCTTAATACTCAACTATATATTGCTTTTATAGTTTAATCATTTTGATTCTCTCATCTATTTTTATTATACATTATGTTCCAACATGTGACATGAATTTGCACGTTGTCCTGAGTTTCATGCTTCTAATGCATCATCATCTTGCATTTTAAATTTATCATCATTAACATACTCTATTGAAACTCTAATATGTATTAGCTTGAGGATGATTCAATAAATCCAACAATGCCAAAATCATCTCGATCGGATATTTAAATCCCAAGTTATGGCCATTTGAAATTTCCTATTTAAGCATGTCTTTTTCTGTTTTCTTGCTTAGTGGGTCGATCATCTTGGGCCTAGTTAAGACAGCGGGGCCCAATGTCCACTCCCCTTTATCACTTAACTCAAGCAATCCACACACCCATTTTTGTTTAATTTCAGCCCTATAACTCTCAAGCCATGGATTCCCCCACAGATCACATTGTTGATAGCTTGTCTTCAACCATTGTACAATATTGTGCTTTTGTGAGAAGCAAACGTACCACTCCTTTTCATGCCATTATGGACCAATATAACGGTTACCACTTTCCTATTTATTCTCACTTTTTATTTTCCCCTAGCTTTCTTTTGGTTTTGTGCCCTAAAATCCTTTCCCTCTCATCTTCTTCCCCATCTATAGCCATGCCAGTCACCGACTATGATGGGTTTGAACCTCTGGCCCAAGCCCTCCTCGAGACCCCTGAGGGTGCCTTTGGGTCCAAGAGCTCTTGCAAGCTTGGGCAGCTAGCTTTGGAGTGCCATCACCACCCCAAGCCACAACGACCATCTTCTTTGGCCAAGCTTACTACCACGAGTAGCAGGAGAGGGGACAATGTGCCACTCGTGTTGAACGTAGAGTTGACATGGGAGACCAGGCTGGTTTGCCACTAAGAACTGAGTAGGTTCTCAACAGTAGGACTACAAAAGCATATCAGACAAAGTGGAAGCCACACCTCTAGGGAGGGGCAGTATGTTATGGCCATCTGTACCCATGGGGTAAAGATCAATCCCTGAATGACATCAAAAATATGGTCATGTCTCAACTCATTTCCCCTATAGCTCTTGGGCCAAACATGCTAAAAATCATATATTGGTCACGATTTACCAAAATATACAAAGCAATATATTGGATTGATCAGTTGGACGAGATGTACACAATGGACGTGTGTGTAGTTCCTAAATCATGTGTTTCCCTTAAATTGTAATCTTACATCATTTTGGATGAAGATAATGCATGTTTGTGATTACTTTTAAAAATTGTCATAGTGTGAAAAAATTTGTTTTTTTGTTTAATGTCATACAAGATAGTCTTGTATGATTTTATATTTCTTTAGTGATACATTCTTTTTTTTTCTTTTCTTTAATTAGAACACACAAGATAACAAATATCTTGGTATTATCTTTATCATTATGTATATAATCTATTTAGTTTTTCTTATGTATAATCTATTTGATTAAAAGTGTCATACTCTTTCGTTCTTTAGATTGTGTCATTTACTATTAGTGTGTGCATGACTTACTAGTACCTTGAAAATATGACCTCAATGAACATGTAATTTGGTATACTTATTCTTGAGGATATAAGCTGGATCCTATGGCATCTTGACTTTCTCTCTCTTCTAATGTGCTCCTCTCTCTTCAAATTACCTTAATACTCAAAATTATATTAGTTTCATGTATTGAGTGTTTTGATGCTCTAATTTAGTCATACACCTAGTGCCCCAATATGTGACATTAATTTGTATGTTATCCTAAGTTCCAAGCTTCTCATGCATCATCATCTTACAGTTGAAACTTTCCCTCATTAACATGCTTCGCTGAAACTCTAGTATATGTTAGATTGTAGATTATTTAATTATAGATCCAATGGCACAAAAATCATCATTGGAGCTTTAAATCCTGAGTTATGGACATTTCAAATTTCCTATTTAATCATGTCTTTTTCCTCTTTTCTTACTTTGTGGTATGGCCATTTTGGGCCCGATAAAGTGGGTGCACGGCTTAACGGCTACTCCCTTTTTCACTTAACTTCAGAAATCCACACTACATCTGTTCATTTAATCTCATCCTCTAACCCTCAAGCAATGGATTCCCAACCAGATCCAATGGTTGATATCTTGTTTTCAACCTCAGTGCAACCATGTGCTTTGGCAAGGAAGAGGAAATGTTCCACCTCTTTACGGGCCACTTTGGACCAATATTAGGGTTTCTACCTCCCTACTTCTCCCCACTCCCTCTTTTCCTCCACTACCTTGAATTAATAATCATTAGGATGTTCAATAAATGTTGTATTTAAAGACAAATACTCACCATACCCTGGTATACTTCCAAGGATGGCAGAGTTGCATACTGGAATTGGACTGATAATCTAAAAAGGAAATATTAACAATGAAGGATGGGGTATGTTAACCTTAGTCCTGTGTTAAGCTTTTAGGCATGAAACTCTGTGAACATATTACAAATATGATACCTTATAAGATAAAGAGATTTCAATAACCTTATTTTGAAAAGGGTGAAACCCTATTTCCAGTTATTGGAGTATGAGATGAGGAATCAATATTCCTAATCATAAGTAAAGAAAACGAATAACCCTAATTGATGAAAATCAGGGAACCTAACTCTTGTAAGAGTAGGAAGGTACAACTTCATTGAAATGAATTGTTTACTGTTATCAGTTGGATTAACCATGCAGGTTCCTATATGAACATGATCAAATCCAGGTAAGGATTATGATACTATATTCATTGAAAGCATGCCTTAGCTTTATGAATAAGTGAAATATTCTGATGCCTTGTTGAGTGGCATCCTATGAGATTGATGGGATGTGAAAGCCGTAAATATCATCAAGGTCATGCTTAACAGATGACTTGTGATGAGATGATTGAGAAATAATAATTAATGTGAGTTAGACTTGTTACATTTAGTATTCTATCTTCATAACTGCCATGCTAATGATTAATGTTTGAGAACATCTATGATGTTAGAAGAATACTGAAATGTACCTAACTAATCAAGTATAATCATACCATGTAGAGCCCTGATCATAGATCCATCATTGTCAGAGACCAAATGATGGTGAAACAGGTTTTCCTAAGGGAACTCCTGGAGCACATACTTTTGAGTATGTGGGGGAAATGGATGCGTAAATCCTTACATCCTAGTGTAGGAATTGATGTAGATTTATCATAATCCGTCAACCCTTCACTACAAATCCAAATGGTGAGATGTACCACAAATCTCCCAAAGAAGACACAAACACCGCATCGATCGGAGGTAAACAAGAAATCTCTCGATGACGAAGAGAGTACAGAACGCCACTGTAACTCTAAAATAGCGAAGGACTAGATACCCTGGTAAGCTATAACAGCAGAGACACAAAGTGTCCTACAAGCAATCCTCTAACTGACTGAGGGGGATGAGGTCATAAGAATCCGGCTCTTTTAATGACCTATGTATGATATCGATGCACCTTAACAGTGATCGGTTGGAGTATGAGTGGTATACCTCATCTCTGTAGGGCATAATAATGTTTGTAAAACATAATCAACCGCGTAGCATATCTTCTTAGGTTGAACCACGAGAAACAATGTTTAGTGTTACATTGCTTACATTAATGATCTGTTCAGATATTTTGTACACATGTTCTTTATATGCTTTAAAGGAATGACTGCTTAAGTAGAAGTTGCTTCACTTGTTATTAAATCTGTTGTTGCATGATTTAAGTTACCTTCCCTATGTTGTTTTCTTGAATTGCTATATAAAGCTTCTAGTTGAGAGTTATAACTCTTGTTGGGACAATTTGTACATTGTCTCACTCCGTAGAATTCAACTTTTTAGGTGGTCTTTGAAGAAGAAGGATCCCATTTAAGGATGAGCAACAACAGTACCGAAGGCAACAATGAATCTCAGGTGGAGATACTGACTGCTGAGTTATGTAGTTAGATAGTCCTATGCCATCTTTGTACTCTCAGGTCCTAGGAATCAGTGGTTTGAGTTTTTTGGTGTTGGCTCCTGAGATTTTTGAATCATGTTGTATATAACTACTCAAGAAGTGGTTTAACAGAGATGTAAACTGTTTACTTGGTTTCTTATAAAAAGGAGTTTTATAATTTCCAGATCTTGTCTCAAAAATTTTAAATTTCCAGTAATTTTTCATATTCCGCAACTAATCGAATGCTTCCACTAAGTTTAAATTGTGTTTATATCGTGGTTTTGGAGATCGGAGCCCACAATTTAGTGGTATGAGAGATCTAGGTTCGCCGAGTCTACAGAGACATAGGACTTAGGATGTCGAGTCTATCTTTAATGTTTCTTTCTCATCTAATAGAATCTTCTGCTCCTCAGGAGGAGAAGATATATAAGGACGAGGAGTTTGTTGTAGAAGGCAACAATGCTACACCCAGAAGGAGTGCACAAGAGCAAGCGGTAGAGGAACACTTACCTGAGGTTCCCCTAGTTAATCCAACCATGATAAGGAATCCTTCCTTAGGAATCACTGTTGGAGAATTTAGGGCAACCATGATGTATCTAGTGGATCAAACACTAGCAGTACAACCCAGATTACCAGCTCCTAATAATGATGTTTTGGATATCCATAGGATATGTAACCCTCAGCAGCAGGTTGAAGCAGAAGTAAATGATGAAGCTTTGAACTCAGAGCAAGCCTATGCTCAGCCTCAGCCTGATGAATCAGTCCACAGCAATGTAGGAATTAGAATACATCCAGAGACCAGGACCTGTCATAATTGTAGGAGGCCTGGACATATCAGATCTAACTGTCCAGAAAGGATATATAGAGGAAGAATTGAGAAAAGGCCTATCCAAACCCAGAAGCAAAGGCCTGGAATTTCCAGAAGGAAGAAGTTTCTGATGTCACCAACACAACTAGGACCTAGTACATCAAAGCAATGGTTATCCAGAAAGGATAAGGAACCCTTTAGACCACAACAACTGGAGAGACGCTGCTACAACTATGGTAATATGGGGCATTTGATGAAGGACTGTCGATCTAAGCTTGTCTATGTGACACATCCTCCGAGACAAGGGCAGCAAGGATCATAGAGAAGGCAATCTCAAGGAGCAGCTCAAGGACGTGGACAAGCGTCCCAAGCTGGATCATCTGCACCAAATCAACCACAGGCGATAGTGAGGTTCTATGCTATGAACCCACCTGATGCAGTGGTCGATCCACGGGTTGTGGCAGGTCAGATGAAACTTTTATATTCTGATATGTCTAAATCCTGTGTAATATCTGTTCTGATTGACCCGGGTGTTATCGAAGAATGATCCTCTGCAATATGACATTCAGTCATAGGGCAGAAAGTTGTTATTGGAGACTCCGTTGAGTGAGTCTGCTGTTATGCAGGAGGTATGATCTCCCTGCATCCTCTTCTTCTCTAATCGTCACATTCAAGTGGATCTTATACCTTGATATGCAAGGATTTGATAAAATCCTCGAGCCATGACTGGTTAGATAAGATAAATGGTATTTCTTATAAATCTCTTTATGACCTTTTGGACAAATTGAAATAGTAATTGATTGAACTATTCCTTGATTGATATCATAAAAGTTTTCAATGATGCATCAAATATACATTTCATATTACATGCTTACTTCTATAAGAAGAAAAGGTATTAAAGAATTGATCTGGATATAGGGTTCAGTAAAGTTAATAATTATGTTTGTAAGGATGAGAAAAGAGAAGGAATATGATAGTACTCAAGTACATATTTTCTTACCTCAGTAATCATATACCCTGGCCAGGTATACAATTACTGATGATAAAGTAAATATGGAAACTCTTAAATTGTTACCTTTTAATTACTCTGATCAAGTAGTCAATCTGAAACAACCTAAAGAGTATCATAAGATAAGAAAAATGAGAATAAAGAAGGTCAACCATGATTAGTAATGTTTGAAAGAATATATGTAATGAGCAATGTCCCATGATAAAAGGAAGAAAGAGATATAAAGTGTTGATAACACAAGTAATTAATACCAAAGTAAGAATGTTAAAAACATCCCTTGTTAGGGGTTTATGTTCTTAAATAAAGATAGAATTTTAAGAACATCCCTTGTTAGGGGTTTATGTTCTTAAAATAAACATATCCTTCTCCAGAATGTCTGTTAAGTAAATCCTTGTGTGACAAGAAAACTTTATCTCTATGAAAAGAATGTGTAACTGATAAGATGGTTAATGCATATAATAAAGAAAGTTAGTAATGTCATTATCAGATGTGATGATACACTCAGAGTGCAAAGGCCCTTATATGGTCTCAAATAAATATCAGGACTTGATTTTGACCCTAAGAAATGTTGATCAAATTTCTATAACATCTCCCTGAAAATAGAATGTCACCTAAGGATGTAATAATGTGTATGCTGAAATAATATCTTCCTTCCCCTTTTCTTCGTGAGATTTCGGGGACGAAATCCTTGTTAGGGGTTTATGATTTGTAACACCCCTGACCTGGGTTATGAGCTAACCCTAGGTGTTTTGCCTAATTATGAAATTAGATGTTGTAATTATCCTTTAGTATATAATTAAAGTTCCTATGGAACATTTGTTTCCATTTCTGTCCCTTATGAACCAATGTTGAAGTATTGTTTGCAATACAAGGACTTATGTGCAATTTGCCCAATCAGAGGGGTTAACTTGCAAATTTCACATGTTTATATGTTCCTTTAATGTTGAGACAACATAAGAATGAATATGATGAAGTATAATGGATTTTCCAAGCTTAGGCATCAAGATGCAGCTTGTGGAATGATCCTTATGCTTAGAAACCCTAATTTGGAGTAAAATGCAATTTACCCAAATTGTGGGGTGCAAAATATAAAATACACCATCTAGAACATCTAGTATGACTCTTGACATCATTTAGAGTAGAAATGATGAAAGGGATGCTTCAATGAAGTAATCAGATGAAAAGAATGATCCTTGAAGTAATTTCACCTAGTATGAGCATGAAGACCCTTCATATATGTATCCTAGTTGAAAGATGGCTTTCTTTACCCTTAGATCTTGAGTTTAGATGGGCTTTGCATAAGCTTTGATGTCTTGAACGTTCCTTAGAAACAAGGAGGGACTTGGATGAGAATTCCATGTTCTAGAGGTCCTTAAGGTGGAAAACTACCTAAGGTATATAAGCTTAATTCCCTTGCAAACCAGGAAACGGATCACTTCTCCTCTTCATTTCTCTTCTTTCTCAAAATGACCAAGGCAGAGCTCTGGACCTCTGTTAGATGACCAACTAGTGCTAAGGTAAAGGAGAAACCATCTTCAAGCTCAAATTCATGGTGGAATTCTTCTTAAAAGGTTGGTTATATGGTTAACTAACTTAGGTTCTTTGTTCTAGCCGACCATCCCCATCTTTTTCTTGGAGAATCACCTCTGGCCGAGTTGTGGAGCTCAAGACACCATTAGAGGCTTAAAGCTTGGAAGCTTGGAGCTCTAGGAACAACGTTCTAAGGCGGGTTTTATAATTCTAAACTCTTTGCTTTATATGCATATCTTGTTCTCGCAATTTTAGCATTTAGTTCTTCTTCTACCTCCCTTCTTCCTTGCACTTTTGCAAGCAAAACGGTGGAATAACCGAACTTGACAGAGGTTGAAGATGATGGGCGTGGATTCCTAGGTTACTTTATCAAACGACCTTGGACCCTTTTGGTCCAAACGGTTGCAAACCATTTAAGGTCAAACGGTTTCAAACCGTTTGATCTCAAACGACCTTGCAAGACCGTTTGGATTGAAACGGTCTCAAGACCATTTGATAGGGTTGAACAAGGGACGACCGTTTGAGGGTCTGTTGGTAATATATTGAATTTCATTCCTGCAAAGAACCAAGGTTTAATTCTTAACCAATTGAGAGTTGAAGGTACTTCAACATCCTAACCCTAATCGGGTTGAAATTGCTGTTTTTAAGTATAGATTTTGTTGAGTTTTGGGTTGAAGGACGCAAACGGTCTCAAGACCATTTGGGGATTCATCCAAACGGTCTCAAGGCCGTTTGGTGACAACCCAAGACCGTTTGGAGGTCTAGGGTGAGCCAATTTTAGGAATTGAGGGTCCAATTGCAACAAGTTGATGAATTGATAAAATTGCTGATTTTAGACCTAAATAGGGTTCAACCCTTATCCAACCAACTTAGTTTTCGGCCAAACTTTGGGAAAACGGTCTCAAGACCGATTGGAGGGTGTCCAAACGACCTCAAGACCGTTTGGTCCAAGTTTGAGCCCAATTGGAGGTCAATTGATGGGTTCAACCTCGAATTAACTCACATTGTTGAAAATTGATGATCATCCAACTGGAAACCCTAATTGAATTAGAATCAACCCTAATTGGCTTTCAATTGAGGGTCAATTTGATGTCTAATTTATTAAGGCTAATCTTTGTTGACTCAATTTATAATTGGTTATCATGTATTTGGTTAATTGAGGGCTTCAACATACATATCCATGACCAATTGCAACTTTTGAACAACTTTGGAGGTCCAAACGGTTTGAGCCCATTTGGACCAAACGGTCTCAAGACCGTTTGAGGCCAAGCAGTCTCAAGATCATTTGGGGCCAAACGGTCTCAAGACCATTTGGGGACAAATGGTCTCAAGACCGTTTGGGCTCAAACGATCTCAAGGTCGTTTGGACCAATCGATCTCAAGTTGTTTTGATCAAACGGTTTCAAACCGCTTAACCTCAAATGGTTTGGAAGTCAACCTTTCCAAACGGTCAACGCACCGAAACGGTTTGGGCAAACGACCTTGAGGTCCTGTGGTCTTGGAGTCAAACATGGCAAACGGTCAACACATCCAAACAGTTTCAAATCGTTTGGAGGTTGAAGGTTGAAACCGTTTGGAGGTTTTCAATGTTGTTTATGCTTAATCACTTGAAGGTGTTCTTGGTTCAATGGTGATCTAATCTAAACCCTAATGGTAACCTAGGACATTAAGGGACTAAGTGATTAATGAATTGACCCATGATGGTGATCAATGGGGTAGTTTACCAAAATACCCTTGAGGGGTTCAGTTGAGTAATACCTTGTTCTAATCAAACCCTAATCACATGATAGTGATGTCTTAGCTTATGATAGTCAATGAGGACTTGACCTAACCTGATCTAGAGTGGTGTAATCACCATCTACTAGTAAGAGGAGAGAGAAAGTATCATAGGGGAGAGAAAGTACCCTTCAATGGTGGAAACTCAAGAAAAGTACCTTCAATACACATGAATGTGCATGATTAGGGTATGATCCACCTATGTGAGATCATGGAAACCCTAATTATGATAATTGATGAATCTTAATCTTATCTAAGAGCTTTAATGATGATCTTTCTCATACATGATGATGTTATGAGTCTAGTTCACTATGAGGTGAATAGTAAACCCTAATTCTAGGGTGATGACATTTAATGTGAATAGTAAACCCTAATTCTAGGGTGATGACACATAATGGGAATAGAATTTAGAGTGATTTTGATAAATGTAGTAGTTTAGGGTTATGCTTTTGAGTATGAAACCCTAATTTCAAGTTGTAATGAGAGGAATCATTATGCCTTGTGAGATAAGAGGTTCAATAAATCTAATCCAGAGGAGATGTGATATGAATAAGAATCCCTAAATTAGAAATGAAAATATGAAAATCCTAGAGGGATAATAGTGTGCCTAGTTTATGACCTAGCAATTATGAAATCCTGAAGATGTCTATAAGGTAATGCCTTTAAATAAAGTATATCCAAATCAATGAGTATGATGTATTCACACCATGATAAGAATAAGAAGTGAATTCATACCTTGAATTGATAATCATTAGGATGTTCAATAAATGTTGTATTTAAAGACAAATACTCACCATACCCTGGTATACTTCCAAGGATGGCCGAGTTGCATACTGGAATTGGACTGATAATCTAAAAAGAAAATATTAACAATGAAGGATGGGGTATGTTAACCTTAGTCCTGTGTTAAGCTTTTAGGCATGAAACTCTGTGAACATATTACAAATATGATACCTTATAAGATAAAGAGATTTCAATAACCTTATTTTGAAAAGGGTGAAACCCTATTTCCAGTTATGCTTTTAAGCATGAATCTTCATGATTGGAGTATGATATGAGGAATCAATATTCCTAATCATAAGTAAAGAAAACGAATAACCCTAATTGATGAAAATCAGGGAACCTAACTCTTGTAAGAGTAGGAAGGTACAACTTCATTGAAATGAATTGTTTACTGTTATCAGTTGGATTAACCATGCAGGTTCCTATATGAACATGATCAAATCCAGGTAAGGATTATGATACTATATTCATTGAAAGCATGCTTTAGCTTTATGAATAAGTGAAATATTCTGATGCCTTGTTGAGTGGCATCCTATGAGATTGATGGGCTGTGAAAGCCATAAATATCATCAAGGTCATGCTTAACAGATGACTTGTGATGAGATGATTGAGAAATAATAATTAATGTGAGTTAGACTTGTTACATTTAGTATTCTATCTTCATAACTGCCATGCTAATGATTAATGTTTGAGAACATGTATGATGTTAGAAGAATACTGAAATGTACCTAACTAATCAAGTATAATCATACCATGTAGAGCCCTGATCATAGATCCATCATTGTCAGAGACCAAATGATGGTGAAACAGGTTTTCCTAAGGGAACTCCTGGAGCACATACTTTTGAGTATGTGGGGGAAATGGATGCGTAAATCCTTACATCCTAGTGTAGGAATTGATGTAGATTTATCATAATCCGTCAACCCTTCACTACAAATCCAAATGGTGAGATGTACCACAAATTTCCCAAAGAAGACACAAACACCGCATCAATCGGAGGAAAACAAGAAATCTCTCGATGACGAAGAGAGTACAGAACGCCACTGTAACTCTAAAATAGCAAAGGACCAGATACCCTGGTAAGCTATAACAGCAGAGACACAAAGTGTCCTGTAAGCAATCCTCTAACTGACTGAGGGGGATGAGGTCATAAGAATCCGGCTCTTTTAATGACCTATGTATGATACCGATGCACCTTAACAATGATCGGCTGGAGTATGAGCGGTATACCTCATCTCCGCAGGGCATAATAATGTTTGTAAAACATAATCAACCGCGTAGCATATCTGCTTAGGTTGAACCACGAGAAACAATGTTTAGTGTTACATTGCTTACATTAATGATCTGTTCAGATATTTTGTACACGTGTTCTTTATATGCTTTAAAGGAATGACTGCTTAAGTAGAAGTTGCTTCACTTGTTATTAAACCTGTTGTTGCATGATTTAAGTTACCTTGCCTATGTTGTTTTCTTGAATTGCTATATAAAGCTTCTAGTTGAGAGTTATAACTCTCGCTGGGACAATTTGTACATTGTCTCACTCCGTAGAATTCAACTTTTTAGGTGGTCGTCGAAGAAGAAGGATCTCGTTTAAGGATGAGCAACAATAGAAAAAATAGTACCGAAGGCAACAGTGAATCTCAGGTGGAGATACTGACTGCTGAGTTATGTAGTTAGATAGTCCTATGCCGTCTCTGTACTCACAGGTCTTAGGAATCAGTGGTTTGAGTTTTTTGGTGTTGGCTCCTTAGATTTTTGAATCATGTTGTATATAACTACTCAAGAAGTGGTTTAAAAGAGATGTAAACTGTTTACTTGGTTTCTTATAAAAAGGAATTTTATAATTTCCAGATCTTGTCTCAAAAATTTTAAATTTCCAGTAATTTTTCATATTCTGCAACTAATCGAATGCTTCCGCTAAGTTTAAATCGTGTTTATATCGTGGTTTTGGAGATCGGAGCCCACATCCATAGTGGTTTCCACCCATGATGGGTGTATATCTCTTCCGCCAACTCTCCTCGTGACCCCCTATGGCCACCTTTGGGTAGCTCTTGTGAGTTTTGGCAGCTAGCTTTCAGGCGCCACCACTACCATGGGCCAAAAAAACTATCTTCTTTAACTAAGCCCACCACAATGAGTAGCAGGAGAGGGATGATGTGCCACTTATGTTGAATGTGGATTTAACATGGGAGACCAGGTTGGTCCACCACTGAGAACCGGGTAGGTTCTCGAACACATCGCTATGAACCCAAATTAGATCGACTGGGAGCCACACCTTTGGTGACAGGAACACATGGAAGCCATGTGTTCCTGTAGAGTAGAGATCAAATAGACCAAAATTGCATCATATATATAGTAATTTCACAACTCATTTTCCCTATAGTTCTTGGGCAAAACATGCTAAAAATCATATATTGGTCATTCATTAGAAAAAATGTATGAAACAATATATTAGATTGATCAACTTGACAAGAGTTACAATGGAGATGTTTACAATCCCTAATTCCAATTGTTTTCTCTATGTTTCCCCTAAAGTTGTAATCTATAATCATTTTGGATACATCTAATGCATGTTGATTATAAATCTTGAATACTTAATACTTAAACTACTATCTAATCATGAAAATAGTACCTTTGTACACTCTTCAACATGTTAAGGGCCCTAATCACCTTCCTTGAATTTTGTTAACATTTATGGACATATGTTGATTATTTTCAATCTTAATGGTGAATATTGGTCTTTATGGTTGGATATTGCTTTTAAGTATCATCCATCCTTCATCAACTCTAAATCAACAACTTTGTACATCTCCCTGACACCAATATAAAACTAACCCCATTATCTCTTGTCTTTGTCCATATGACTTTACATGAATGTATATGACACCTTTATGATGATACATGAGTGTACCTTAGTTAAATGTTTTCCTTGACCTATATAATGCATCAAACTCTTTTATATTATTTTAATCAGAAATATTACAATGTATCATGACCTAAAGTCCTAAGGTCTATCTCTTTTGTTATATACTGGTGTTCTAGACACTAAATCCATCGTTAATGACCTTATTTGGCATATATGACTTTATTGTCTTTCATGTGCCCTAAAAGTGATATGGATATTTATCTTATGTCCCCTCCTCTTAAGTCACTAAATGACGATACTTTATGATCCCCTTGATGTGGATATCCCATATAGTCCATATGTTGTTTCCAAATGATATAAGTGAACTATGTTGATAACTGCATGTGTGTGGGAGTGTTGAACCCAATGTTGGATGTATGATACCTAGACCATGGCACATCCAACTAACCTTGAATTATTCCTCATATATCCTTTTCTTTA
This sequence comes from Alisma plantago-aquatica, assembly GCA_963693085.1. Classification (NCBI taxonomy): domain Eukaryota; kingdom Viridiplantae; phylum Streptophyta; class Magnoliopsida; order Alismatales; family Alismataceae; genus Alisma; species Alisma plantago-aquatica. The sequence continues at coordinate 1,251,844,643 of OY856410.1, read as the reverse complement.
TGATATAATCGCATATCTAAGTGGATCATCATGACCTTGTTGAGCATAGTCCTGATTGCCCTATTATGAGTCTTTTGACCCTAAAATGCAAGTAAACCTCATAATAATTAGAGAAAATGACCCTAAAATGACTTGAAACGTGAACCATCCCTTCACTATGTACCCTCAATCAGTAAAAGATCATCAAATATGTAAATAACCAACTTGGAACCTAATTTAACCAAAACCCTATTCATGGAACAAATAATTAGGTAACATGTTGAACCTTGTTGAATGATGGATTATGTTCCTAATGAGGTGGTTTCTTGTGATTTAAATGATCATGAATAATCTAGAAAATATTTGAATCATGTATTTTGGCTTTAATAATTATATAACTATTAGTTTCTGGATTCCAATAGTTGATAATAATGTATGCTCTTTTACTTGCAAATATTGGCATGTAATATTTTTGTATTATACTAGATGTATTGCCTCGATGATTATATCACCTGAACACTAATATTGATCTCCAAGGAACAAAATTTCAAAAAGGGTTTTCTCAATGACTTTGGACATTTTAGGTCCTTCACCTAAAACATGGTTATCTCTTGGCTTATAGTCTTGAAGTCCCTTGTGAACCCCTTCTGAAGGGAAGTTGGTCAAAGGTTGTATATTGATGATTAACTTATTGTAACTGAGTAAAATGACTACAACATGGATTTTATTTTTGTGTGATTAACTAATATTTATATTTTTGGTTTACTTCTATTGATCTTTCAAATTATGAAAGCATGTTAGCAATTTTTGTGTTTATATGTTTATTTCTCATATTTTTTAAGTTTAGATTTAGCTTAAGAGAAGATATCTTTTGAGAAGGTGTTTAAGGTTTACCTTTTGTAACATCTGAGTTTAGTATGCATGATATGTCTTGTATTACTTGATCTTAAATTTTCATTTGTTTGCTTGTTTCTCGTATGTTTTAGATTTAGAGATAGCTTGGCAAAAGATGGATTTTGAGTAGGTATTTAGGTTGTACCTTTATAAGCCCTAGTTTAGTTTACATGATTAGACTTATATGATTTTCTTTTAAATGTATAATTGCAACTATGTAATAAAAGTATTATTAACAATAATAATTTTTGAATGTTGAGAATTTTTGGTGTATGCATCTGGTTAATTCTTCATGTATGCCAAGCATTTCACACTTTCACATTTTGTCTTTGATAATACATTTCTATGAAGGAGTCGAAATGAGAATTTGGTTTCTTTAGGGATGGTATTAGAGCATGAAGAGTAGCTAGACCAATCATTTTTTCACCATGAAAAACAATTAAACTTGAACTTATATGTAAACTTTAAATATATAGTTAGTTGTCCTTTATGTACTAAGTTGACTTAGACTCTAAATTAGAAGCTATATGCTCTAGAACTAGGTATAGACCTGTGTAATTCTTGAAACCTTTCTTTTCTCATCCTTCTACCCTATGGTATGGTTTGTGGGTTCATGAGGGTGAGAAGAGGGGAGTGTTATTGTTTTGAATCCTAGACATATGATTTGTGGCATGCGCTTTGGGTAACTAAACAAGTGTACACCATGGTTTTTCTAGTTATCTAGGTGTCATGGTACTGGACCTAACGAGTGTGGTAAATTGCTTTTGGCTTTTCTTTTCTATAAATGGAGTACACTGGTTTCTTCACGTTTGAACGTTGGAGAAAACTTATGTCAAGTATATATATATATATATATATATATATTTATATATATATATATATATATGTAATATATATATATGTATATATATATATGTATATATATATATATATATTTGTGTGTGTGTGTATATATATACATATATATACACATATATATATATATACATATATATACATATATATATATATATATAAACACACACACGTACACATATATATACATATGTTAATGGTACCCCTCACAAAAAGGTAGTGGGTGTCCATGTTAACTAAGAGAAAGAGATATAGCGTCAGTCTAGATGAGAGTGTTAAGCTAGTTGATGTAGTTTCTATAATTGTGTAGATCCATGATAAAGAATATTTTAGTATGATGCCTAGGTGATCTAATTTTTATGGTAAATACATAATTTTGATTCAATATAACCTATGTTTCCCTTTTGAATATTCATATATTCTTTAATGATATAGGATGAGTTTTGACCGTGCAACCTTAGCTAGTCTAGCACCATGTATGACATATATGACTTGTTTGATTTGCTACACATAGTTAGTGTGTTAGTATGCTTGTATGTGCCTAGCTTTTGCATGTTTTGAGTTATGATATGTGATATAGTTTGAGACCAAAAAGGGTCTAAATCTCTTTATAAAGGAGGACCTTTAGCATGTGTCATTTGATGAGGGTGAACTCTGGAGTGGATGAACCCGACATGGGAGAAGGTCGGAGTAACTAACCTCCAATATACATGAAATTTTAAACTTCATGAATGATGAAATATGTGATAATGAGTATATAGCTAGACTACTTCTGGTTTATGAGTCCAGTCCCCTAGTGTGTGCTTCCTTTGATAATGTTGAACCCTAGATTTCTTACGAAAATATCTAACCCTAGATAAGATGCATTTGAAAATATGTATGTTTTCCATCAAAGTGAGGGAGATTTCCTAAAACCCTAGATGATGTGTGTGATGTGTGATCTCCATGATGAGATTCGTACTCAGATTAGTGGTTTCATGTGAAGTAATCTAGTGGTTTCCTTTGTTTTTGAAAGTTGGATAAATGGTTGGCATGGGTAGATGTTGGTGTTTTACCTTGACATAGATAGGTATTAGCTTGAGTGGCTCAGACTTGTGAAGCTCCATTTGTCCACAAGTGAGATAATTATCAAACCTAGATATCAATAATAATGTTGTTTCTCAACATAGTATCTGATACATGAAAGAATATCACTTGATTTGAAAATGTATGTATGCATGATAAGTCACTCTTATAACTTATATAACCATAACCTACATGGTATAAGTAAAATTTGGAATGATGATCTTGACATGTTAAGTTTGTGATCTTATTTTGAACGATCATGTAGTATAAAAGATTAATATCATATCTATTAAAAGTAATGAAAACAATTATGAGTGATTTACAAGAATTTAGATAGAAACTAAACTACATAAGTAATTTTAGCCTAATGATGAAATATAAGTTAAATTTAACCTTAATTGAAAGTCATGATAATGAACATGTTCATTTGACTAATTAATGACAAGGATAGTGATACCCCACCACAAATTTATTTAGGAATATAAATAAAGAAATCCTAATTTTGTATGGACAAGGGATGTGATGCACTATGTTATAGGGATGGAATGTCATAACGCAATACTAGAAATATTGAAATTTATGAATTTGGGTAGGTACACCCTCTATGTATTGTAATTGTAGGATAACAATATAAGTGTGCAACCCATGGTGGTGGATTCGTTGACATGTAGGACTGGTTACTTGAACATGACAAATATCAACTTTGACCCTTGATCACAATCTTAGACAATTTTTGAGAATGAAATTTCTTATAAAGAGGGAAGGATGTGACAACATGACTTTCTCTATCCTATAATGTGGTTTTTCTCTCTCTATATATGACATTGATACTCCATTGTATATTAATTTCATGGTTTAACTAGTTTGATGCTCTAGTTTGGTCACTTTATTCCTTATATTCCAATATGTGACATTAATTTTCACATTCTCTTAAGATCCATTATTATAATGCATCATCATTATCATCTTATACTTGAAATTACCTCTCATGAACATTCTCCCTTGGTACTCTGGTGTATGTCATATTGTAGATAATTCAAATATGAATCTGACAATGTAAAGATTGTTTGAACCAAAGCTTTGATTCCAAAGTTATGTCCATCTTGAATTTCGTATTTATACATGTCTTTTTCCTCTTTTATTGCTACTTGGGCCAACAATCTTGGGTCTAGTAAAGGGGGTGTGCAGCCAGAGGCAACTCCAACATTTCATTTAACTCAAGCAATCCACACCACCTCCTATCGTCTAATATCATCCCTCCAACCCACAAGCCATGGATCCCCACCCTAATCATAGTTGAGTGTCTTCAATTTTTGCACAACCATGTGCTTTGGTGAGGATTACAAAATGTGCCATTCCTTTTCTTGCCACTTTACAAATATCTAATGGTTTCTACAATCCTGTTTCTTCTCTATCTCTCTTGCCCCCACTTTTCTTTTGGTTTCATACTCTAGAACTATCTCCCTCCTCTTCTTCCCCCATCTACAACCATGACAACTGCAACCCATGGTGGGTGTAGAACTATATCCACCATCCCTCCTTTGGTTCCACAAAGCTCTTGTAAGATTAGGATGCTACCTATTAGGTTCTTCCAGCACCCCAGGCCAAGAGGATGGTCTTTTCTATCAATGACCACGTCGTCATCACTAGGAGTGGAGAGTATGCGCCACTCATGCTGACTACAAATTGGAATTCGAAGACCAGGCCGAGTCACCACTAAGAACTAGGTGAGTTCTCAGTTGTAGGGAGGCCATACTAGATCAGATCCAATGGGATATGTGCATCTAGATAAATGTGGAAGCCATCTATGACCTCTAGGAAGAGCTCAAGAGACCCCAAAATGGCATCAAATGTATGGTAATGTCACAACTTGTTCTCCCTATAGTTCTAGGAAAAAATATTCAAAAATGCATATCTTGGTCTTACCTTAGCCAAAATATATGTACCAATATTTCAAAGTTATTAGCTCAAGGATCTACACAATAGACAAATTTGAAATATTAGTTCCATCATTTTCCCTTTTTCCCCTAAAGTTGTAAACTTGAAATATTTTAAATGTAGTTAATGTATGTTTGTGATAAATCTGAAATCTTAAATACTAAACTACATTCTAATCATGAAAGCAATGACTTTTGTACAATGTTGAACATGTTGAGGGTGATAGACACTTTCCTTGTGATTTTTTAAACCTTTATATTATGTGGCTTGTTTTTTATCATACTGGTGAATTTTGGTCTTTATGGGTGTATCTTTCTTTTAAATATAATCCATGATCCCCCTAACTTATAAAAAAAATTCCTCTCCATGGAACTAGCATCAACCTAACCCATTTTTCCCATATCTATGTCCATGTGACTTTGAATGTATGTGTCTGACACCTTTATGATGATACATGATTATATCTTAGTCAAATGTTGGCTTTGAATAAAATAGCCTCCTGGCTTCCCCCAAAAAAATGTTGGCTTTGGAAAATATATTATGTCAAACTTTTATATCATTGAAATCAAAACTCTTATGATGTTTTTTAACCTAAATGTCTAAGTATTCTCTCTGTCATGATATTACAAGGTTTGTGAGACTTAATCCATCATTAATAACCTAATATGACATATTATGTTTTGATTGTCTTTCTTGTGCCCTAAATTCATATGGATCTTATTTTATGTCCCATCCTCTCAAATTAGGGATTTCTCTATCCCTTATCATCCCCTTGGTGTGGATGACCCAACTAACACATATGTTGTTTCCGAATGATATAAGTGAACTATGATGATAATTGCATGTAAGTGGGAGTGTTCAACCCACTATTGGTTATATATGATGCGTAGAACTTGGGGAAATCCAACTAACCTTGAGTTGTTCTTATTATATCATTTTTGTAACATCCCTAACCTGGGTTATGCTCTAACCCTAGGGGGCCGTTTGGGTGAAGTAATTAGAGGTGGTATTGTATTCCGTTATGGTATTCTAACTGCAGTATTTCTGACTATTAAGTTTGGATACTTGTGGATGGTTTTATGGATTGCAGTATTCAAACTACCGGATTCAAACCCCTTTCATTCGACGGGCTTGTGAAAAGATGCCGAAAATGGCGTGATTTGAGAATGTCGGCGCTCGCCTCCTCGCCCCCCTCCCCCGATAGCATCGATTGCTTCTCTCCTGACCCATCTCGTCTCTTCCCTTGGACATCTCCTCCCTGACCACTCTCCTACCCCGTCTTTAGCCACCACTCCTTCTCAAGCTCCGTCTCTCCTTCCCTGTGCCCAAGGCCGCCGCCTCCGACACTGTGAGATCCTCAAGTGCGGCAGTCACAACGGGAAGGAGCAGTCCCACCCTTGAGCCAAACTTGCAATCTACCGCGTCGCAGGTCACTCCGGGATGGGGAAGGTGTAGGTCCGGCCGCTGCCGTCCATCTTCATGTTCACTGCGGCAAGCGTCGTGTCTCTTCCATGCCAGGCATCCGGCAAGACTCGACGACCGCCTGCTGGCGATATCCAGATGGGGGAACCACAACAATGGTGATCAGTGGTTCATGCTGCAACGTCGCTCCTCTCGCCGTCTGACTCTTCCACCCACTAGTGTTTCTGAGTGGCAGCGAAGGATGCCGAAGAAAGTTGAACAATTCCTCCGCAAATGCCGGCGTGGAGATTATTAGTCATCCAAACAATATCATTAATAATTGCAGACTTTATTAATCAGGTAGTCTAAATCCTGGAATTGGTCAAGTACTACAGTAGTTACGATGAAGCCACCCAAACGCCCCCTAGGTGTTTTGTTTAAGAAAGATAATTATATGCTTGATATTATCTTTTGAAAAGTAATTCAGGCTCAAGAGGAACTAATATCTCAATTTTAGTCCATTTTAAATTATGTTGAAAATAATGTTTTACTTGCTTTGGACTAAAGTGCAAATTACCCAAGTTGAGGGGTTAAATTGCAAATTGTGCATGATAATGTGTTCCTAATGTGTTGAAGAATCATGAGAATGAATATTATACAAAGGAATGGCTTGTGGTAGCCTGAGTACCAAGAAAGAGCTGATAAAGCAATGCTTGTGCATTAAAACCTAGTTTTGGTGTAAAGTGCAATTTACCCAAAACCTAGGGTTCAATATGCAAATTACTACTTCAAGATGGTCCCTAATATTTCTTGGAATCATGTAGAGAAAATAAAATGAGAGGGCGCCTCATTTGAATCACTTTGGAGGAGAGAGAATCTTGATATTAAAATAATCAAGATTTAAGCATAAATGGAACTTTACTTCAATTTACTACAAAAATAAATATATTAATTGAAGGGCCTTCAACCAAAAACTAGATGGTTGAATTTGCTCAAGTGTGAACGATCTTTTGCCTTTGATAGGCCATGAAAATATCTTAAGTGAGTGGAGAATCCACGCACATTAAGTTAATGAAAAGTAATATCCACTAAAAATGGGATATTAGTATAATATGATTAAAGTGCTTTATTTTTTCCCTTAATTCATGGATAATGGAAGGGAATTCAGAGATTAGGAAGATATATTTTCATTCACGGAATTGAGGAGGAAGAGGTGGCACCAATTTTGGAATTAAAAGATTTTTATAAGACATTTTCTCTCTCATTGATTTTCTTATAAAAATACCTTTTACAACTCAAACCAAAGGCATTTTTCGAATCCACTTCTTCTCTTTTCTTGCAAAAACGACCAAGGTATCTAGGAGAAGCAGGAGGATGACCCCCAACCTGTTGGTAAGCTTCTCGACCTTCGTTTACCTTGATTTCATGGTGGAAATCACAAATCAATGCATGATTTCTTCATATCTCGATCCCATCTTCAATTCTAACCATTCCTTTTCACTCAAAAGCTTGAGGAACAAACCTTGTGGTGTGAAAAATCTTATTCCGCCATTGTTGACGTGAAGCTACAAACTTTGAAGCTCAATTGGAGGCGGGTTATATAACTTGAACCCCTATTCATTGTTATTGAATTCAATTTCTCAATCAATTATGTTCAATTGCTCTTCTTGCAATTCCTTTGATTAGTTGATGCAACTACCATGATAATGGTAGTAGTTTTCGATGGACTAAGGCTTGATGATGATGACATCATCTTAGACACACATCCCAACAAGTTTCTATTGCAAATGGTATTAAGACCTTGGTCCAAACGGTTTCACCAAACCGTTTGGAGGTTTGGATTCCAAACCGTTTGGAGGTTTGGATTCCAAACCGTTTAGAAGGGTTGACCATTTGGATGGGTTGACCGTTTGAGGTCAGGACCCTAGTGCATGTTGGATGATGATCCAATGGATCCAATTGATTAATTCAATGTATGGACAATCCTCCAATTAGAAACCCTAATCGACTTGTTGAAAGAAAACTCGATTGATCCAAACAATTTCAAGCTGACTTGGACCAAACGGTCTTGAGACCGTTTGAGTCCAAACGGTCTTGAAACCGTTTGGGATCAAACGGTCTCAGGACCATTTGGAGGATTAATGGTTGAACCTTGACGGATGGATAGAGATATAATGGTGTTGATTGATGAATCCTTCAATAGCCAAATTGATGGCCAATTCAATGGTGCAAATCATATTCAATTTGATTGATGAATGTCTGAAGTGACACATTCAATTTTGAGGTTGGTTTGGCCCAAACGGTCTTGAGACCATTTGACTCCAAACGGTCTTGAAAACTGTTTGGGGTCAAACGGTCTCAGAACCGTTTGGAATCCAAACGGTTTCAAAACCGTTTGGAGTGAAAAGGGTCAAAACCGATTGAATGATTCAAGGTGATCTAATTGATTGGAAACTTAAAGTGATGGTTGATCCTTTGATACAAGGGTTGATCATGATGATTATCAATGATAGGAACAAAGGTTGAAACCCTAAAGTACCTAGATGATCACTATCCTTAGAATGGTTAACCCCAAAAGCTTATAGAAGTAGTAATTTCGATATACTATGTCAACCATAAGTGTATGTACTTGAAATGATGGGTTGAGCTAGTTAAATAAAGTTTTGTGTAACTAACATCCTAGGAAGGATGAGAGAGAAGTATTCATACATGAGTAGTAATCATGTGGTGATTAGGGTATAATCCTTAGTGAAGAGATCATGAAAACCCTAATCAAGAAGGTTAATGAATAGTAAACCCTATGGGTAATTGAATATGAAACCCTAATTGGGATAATTATTAAATCCTAATTGTGAGATAATGTATCTAAACCCTAATCTTGGGCAATATGGTGATAAACCATAACCCTGATCTGAGTAATGGGATGAGTATCCCCAATTGACCTGAAATGGGAAACCCCAACCCTAGTGAGGGAATAGTAGTGTTACCCTTGAATAGTGATGCTATATTTGTTTTTCATGGTGTTAATATGAAATTGATGTAACTGTTATCATCTGTACTAACCATGCAGGTATCATGAGATGATGAACATAGCCAGGTATGAGCTATGATGTTTTATTTATTAAAATTATTATTGGGCCTTATGTGCCATAATATGCCTTGTTGCCTAGTAAGAGGTAATAAGATAATTAATGGGCATCAAGTGCCATGAGAGATGCTAGTGTAACAAGTATCATGTTTACCTTGGTCAGATGACCTGAAGGTGATAGTTACCTAAAAAAGTGGTAACAATACTCAGTGATGAGTTAAGGGTTTGAATACCCAGAACCATATGATTATGACATTGAGTTTGTGAAGGGATGAGTATTCCCAGTAATTGAAATGAGGGACTGAGATCCCAATGTCTTATAAAGACTGAGAAGTAACTGATGAAAATAGTACATGTTTCTTTGTAGCATTTGTCCTAATAAGTTATGTTTGAAAACTTGACTGATGCTAAAAGAATATGATAATGTACTTAATTAATCAAGTGAAATCCTTTCATGTAGAGCCCTGACCATAGATCCATCATCGTCAGAAGTTGGTGATGGTGAAACAGGTTTTCCTTCAGGAATTCCTAAGGAACACATATTTTTGAATATGTGGGGGTAATGGATGCTAATACCTTACGCCCTGATGAAGGGATTGATGTGAGATAAACAATAAATCCCTCAATCCTTCATTTAATGTGATGGGATGGATGTATCACGAATCTCCCGATGATGATGAATGTCGGGTCGATATAAGATAAACATCAAATCTCTTGATTGTCGATGAGAGTGCAGTTGCCGCTGTAACTCTGTAGCGAAGTTGCCAGTATACCCTAGAACGCTATGTTGAACAGTTGACATAGTCTTGCTTGTAGTCTCGCACTGACTGAGGTTTGAGAGGTCATAGAATCCGGTTCTTCCATTGACCTTATATGGTACCGATTTCGACTTCGTAGTGGTCGGTTGGAGGATGAGCGGTATACCTCATCTCCTCGGGGCATAAATAAGATTGTAAAGTGTAATCAGCCGTGTAGCATATTTGCTAAGGTCAAAATGTGAGAATCACTGGTTGATGTACATTGCTTAGTATATCCTAGAAGAATAAATGATATACATGTTTCTTCAATATCTTATTGAATAGCACATGCTGCTTTATCAAGTCATAGCTAAATTATTCTAAATAAGCATATTGCTCTAATCAGTTGAGATATTGATTTGTCTACTGCTGGATATATAAATGATTCTTCTGCTCAGTTTATTTTTATTAAACTGCAATAATAATGTTTTTGACAGAGGGTTATATCTCTCGCTGGGGAAATTTACAAATTGTCTCACTCCCGTGGGATCCAACATTTTTAGGTGGATGCGGACGAGGTAGAGGCAGAAATCCCATAGCTAGGGAAGAGCAGCAGCAACAGGGACCGTAGTAATTCTACAGGTGGAAATACTGGTGGTGAAGTTTTGGAATAGATAATCTTATGTGTCATCTATGTACTCTCAGGTCCTAGGAGTTAGTTCTTTTAATAAATTGATCTGAGATTTTGTCTTTAAGCCTCGAGGTTTTTATACTGCTTGTGCACAGCTAAGACAGAGCATTTGATGCTTGTATTCCTCGAGAAGGGATGATACATGATATGTATATATGGACCAGGATGTAAATATCATACTTTGGTTCTTGTTTAAAGAGTTTTCCTGAGAATGGATCTCGTTGTAAATGGTTTTAATTTTTAGTGATTTTTATTAATCCACTTCTAACAAAAGTTTTCGCTTAAGTAAATACTATTTTTGTAAGTTGGATGTCACAAATTAGTGGTATCAGAGCTCTAGGTTCGCTGAGTCTACAGAGACATAGGATTAAGGTTTTTGAGTATGTTCTAATGTCTTCCAGTTTATCTGATAAGTATCTTATGCTCATATAGGAGGAGAAGAACTTAGAGATGCCTGGATCACATGATGAACATGCTGCTGAGAGCAGCATTGCTGCACCAGGGGGAGGTGCAAGGGACCAGAATAGGGAGGAGCCCGTACCTGAACAACCACAGTTCAATCAAGCTGATATGGGGAACCCAGCCTTCCAAGCCATGTTTGGATAGTTTATGGCAGCCATGACTCATATGACAGATAGGATGTCACTACATGCACCAAGGGCACCAGCCCATGATGAAAGATAGGGAGCTGGTAAGACCTTTGAACGGCTTCGGAGGGTAGGAGCCACGGAGTATGCTGGCACAGCTGACCCAGAAGATGCTAATTTATGGTTAACTAAGCTGGAGAAAGCCTTCTGAATCCTTATGATTCCTGAAGATGAGAAGGTGAGACACGCGGTGTATTTGCTGAAAGGGAGTGCTGGTCATTGGTGGACCATTGAGGAAGACAAAAGACCCAGTGTTGATATCGGATGGGATGAATTCCGATGAGAATTCATTGCTAGATACTTCCCCAAGACATATCTAGATGAGAAAATCTCTCAGTTTGAGAGGTTAAGGCAAGCATAGATGAATATTAGCGAGTATGAAGCTAGGTTCATGGAGCTTTTGTGGTTTTGTCCGCATATGGAATCCACTGATGAGGAGAGAATTTGGCATTTTGAAAAGGGATTGAACGCTGATTTAACCACTCATGTGTCTGCTTTAGAGAACAGGGAGAGGTTCGCCACCTTTGTGGAGTCCATGAGACGGATAGAGAGGTCTGTGATTGAGAAACTTCAGACCAAGAGTAAAAAGATATATAATTAAATTCCAAGGACAAAGTTTTTGAAAGTTTTAAGAAACTGAGGTTTTCCGTACCTACACCACCACCAATGTTCAATACCCAGACGCAGTGGACGTAAAGCAAGGGTAGAGGCCATAGCTTACCACCGAAGGGATCTCATAGCTCAGCATCAATGTTAGTAACAGGACCACCCAGGCCACAGTGGGGAAATATAACATGTTATTGATGCGAGAAAGAGGAACATGTTGTGAAGGATTGTCCTGAGAAAGTCAGGAATATGACCCAACTACCGAGGTAGAGCCAACAAGGCTCTCGAAGGAAGCAGTTTGGCAGTGGTGCTAGAGGACGTGGACAAGCATCACAAGCTGGATCGTCGGCACCCAACAATCGAGCACAGGGTCAACCACAAGCAACGGCTAGGTTCTATGCTATGAATCAGCCCGAAGCAGTAATCAACCCTCGTGTTGTGACAGGTCAGATGGAACTATTTTATTCTGACATGTCTTCATCTTGCTTCGTATCTATTTTAATCGATCTGGGTGATACACATTCATTTATCACTCGAGAAGTGATTCATGACTGTAACATGATTGTCAGTCATAGAGTAGATAGTTTGATGCTAGAAACCCCTTTTCTAGGATCTGCAGTGTTGTGGGAGGTGTGTTCCCCCTACAATCTTTCCTTTTCTGATCATCGCATTCAGGTGGATCTTATACCACTTGAGATGCAGGGTTTTGATATAATCCTAGGGATGGACACCGTAGAGAAGTATAAGGTTGTCTTGGATTGTGGTTCCAAGCAGGCGGTGTTCACAAATGATAGTGACACGTGGATCTTTCAAGGAGATAGAAAGATTCTTCCAACCTGTTTAGTGTCAGCCATGGTAGCTGAGAAGTTAATGAGATAGGGATGCTTTGCATTCTTGGCACATGTGGTAGATACCACAATGGAGAGACCTCATCCTTCTGAAGTTCCGGTAGTCAGAGAATTTGAAGATGTATTTCCTGAAGAACTTCCAGGTGTTCCTCCATCCTGAGAGATTGATTTTGAAATTAATCTAATCCTAGGTACACAACCAATAGCACAAATGTTGTATAGAATGAAACTTGCTGAGATGGCAGAGCTCAAGAAACAATTGTAGGAGTTGCTTGAGAAGGGTTTTATCCGACCGAGTACTTCACCATGGGGTGCTCTGGTTCTCTTTGTTAAGAAGAAAGATGGGTCTATGTGTTTATGCATCAACTATAGGAAGCTGAATAAAGTAACTATAAAGAACAAGTATCCTCTGCCAAGGATTGATGACTTGTTTGATCAGTTGTGTGGTGCAACTATATTTTCTAAGATAGATCTGAGGTCAGGATACCATCAGTTGCATATCAAGGAGAGTGACGTAGCTAAGTCTGCCTTTAGGACAAGGTATGGTCACTATGAGTTTATAGTTATGTCGTTTGGGCTAACTAATGCACCAGCTGCATTCATGGAACTCATGAATAGAATTTTTCGACCTTTTCTTGATCAATTTATAGTTGTCTTCATTAACGATATCTTGATATATAGTAGAGATGCTCAACAGCATGAGCAGCACCTCCGTCAGGCCTTGACGTTGCTAAGAAAGCATAAGCTATATGCTAAGTTTAGAAAATGTGAATTCTGGTTACCAAAAGTTTCTTTTCTAGGACACGTAATATCTGCCTTAGGTATTCGTGTTGATTCTAAAAAGGTAGAATATGTCCTATAATGGGAACAGCCTAAGACACCGACGGAGATACGCAGTTTCCGAGGATTGGCAGGCTATTATAGGAGGTTCATTAAGAACTTCAGTTCTATAGCTTTACCCCTAACTAAGTTGACAAGGAAGGAGATTCCTTTTGTCTGGAATGACAAGTGTCAACATTCTTTCCAGTTACTAAAAGAAAGGTTGACAAGTGCACATGTACTGGTGTTACCTGAGCAGGGAAAGGGGTACATAGTTTTCTATGATGCATCTAAAAATGGTCTAGGATGTGTGTTGATGCAGGATAAGCAAGTGAATTCTTTTGCTTCTCGACAGCTTAAGAAACACAAGGAGAATTATCTGACAAATGATCTAGAGTTAGCTGTTGTGGTCCATGCCTTGACGATCTAGAGACATTATCTCTATAGAGAAACATTCTAGATTTTCACAGACCACAAGAATCTCAAATATATCTTCTCTCAACATTAGTTGAATATGAGACAACGCCGCTGGATGGAGTTAATAAAGGACTACGATTGTATAATTGATTATCATCCAGGGAAGGCTAATGTGGTAGCTGATGCATTAAGTAGAAAATCAGCAACACCAGCCTTAGACAAAGCACAGTTGAACTCCTTAGTGTGCTTTAAAAGAGATATGCTTATCTCCTTAAGACAAGACAATGTACAACTTAAGATATCGTTGTTAGCCAGGTTGTTACCTGAGATGCAGGTAAAACCTACTCTGAGGCAACAGATTAAGGAAGCACAACAAGCTGATATTGTGATTCAACAGATTAGGTTAGAGTATGGTAGTGAGAAACGGGATGGTTTCCATGATTCAGATGATCAGATAATCTGTTACCATGGTAGGATGGTAGTACCTGATGTTGATAACTTAAGAAAGTTAGTTTTGGAAGAAGCTCATTCTTCAATGTATGATATGCATCCAGGGAGCACCAAAATGTATCATAACTTAAAAGATATGTGTTGGTGGCCTGGATTGAAGAAAGATGTAGCTGAGTTTGTTATGCGGTGTCCGTTGTTTCAGTAGGTTAAAGTTGAACATCAAATCCTGCAGGAACAATGCAACCTCTGCCTATACCGCAGTGGAAATGGGATCATGTAACCATGGATTTTGTGGTTGGTTTGCCTAGAACAGCCAAAGGTCATGATTCCATTTGGGTAATAGTTGATAGGTTGACAAAGATAGCACATTTCTTACCTGTCAAAACAACCTACACTATTGAGAAGCTTGCTCAGATATATATATATATATATATATATATATATATATATATATATATATATATATATATATATATACATATATTTATATATATATATGAGATAGTGCGTTTGCACGGGGTTCTGTCTACTATTGTTTCTGATAGAGGTCCCCAGTTCACGAGTCATTTTTGGGAACGACTTCATAAAGCTTTGGGTACACGATTAAGGTTTAGTACAGCCTTTCATCCTCAGACAGATGGACAATCTGAGAGGACCATACAAACTTCAGAGGACTTGCTTAGGGCATGTGTCCTTCAGTTTGTAGGAAGTTGGGATCTACACCTGAGCTTGATAGAATTTGCTTATAATAATATCTATCATTACAGTATTGATATGTCACCATATGAAGCATTATATGGTAGATGTTGTAGATCTCCTTTATGTCGGTATGAAACAAGAGAATATCAACTTTTGGGTCCTGAGCTAGTACAACAAACAATTGAGAAAATTAAAGTCATTTAACAACAGTTGAAAGCTTCCCAGGATAGATAGAAATCTTATGCTAACAAACATCATAGACCCTTATAGTTCCAAGTTGGATACAGAGTATACCTCAAGGTCTCACCTTGGAAAGGTATCCTGAGATTTGGAAAGAAAGGGAAGTTAGCTCCTAGGTTTATGGGACCTTATTAGATCATTGAAAGGATGGGAAAGGTGGCCTATAAGCTGGAGTTACCACCTGAGTTGCATAGATTGCACCCAGTGTTCCATATCTCTATGTTGAGGAAGTGTCATCCTGACATAGAGTTAGTTCTGCAACCTGTGGAGGTAGAACTAAATAATGATATATCTTATATTGAAGGACCTATGACGATCCTTGACAGAAGAATTAAAAACCTGAAAAAGAAAGACATATGTCTTGTAAAAGTTCTTTGGCATCACCGTGGCGTTGAAGAAGCTACGTGGGAGTTAGAAGATGAGATGAGGAGGAAGTACCCTACTATTTTCTCTTAATGTTTTCATTGATGATTTTGGGGATGAAATCCTTGTAAGGGGTGGATAACTTATAACATCCCTGACCTGGGTTATGCTCTAACCCTAGGTGTTTTTTTTAAGAAAGATATCTATATGCTTGATATTATCTTTTAAAAGTAATTAAGGCTCAAGAGGAACTTATATTTCAATTTTAGTCCATTTTGAACTATGTTGAAAATAATGTTTTACTTGCTTTGGACTAAAGTGCAAATTACCCAAGTTGAGGGGTTAAATTGCAAATTGTGCATGATAATGTGTTCCTCATGTGTTTAAGCATCATGAGAATGAATATGACGTAGAAGAATGGCTTGTGGTATCCTGAGTACTAAGAAAGAGTTGATAAAGCAATGTTTGTGCATTAAAACCTAGTTTTGGTGTAAAGTGCAATTTACCCAAAACATAGGGTTCAATATGCAAATTACTACTTCAAGAGGGTCCCTCATGTTTCTTGGCATCATGTAGAGAAAATAAAATGAGAGGGGCGCCTCCTTTGAATCACTTTGGAGGAGAGGGAATCTTGATATTAAAATAATCAAGATTTAATCATAAATGGAACTTTACTTCAATTTAATGCAAAAATAAATATATTAATTGAAGGGTCTTCAACCAAAAACGAGATGGTTGAATTTTCTCAATTATGAACGAGCTTGTTCCTTTTCTAGGCCACGAAAATATCTTAAGTGAGTGGAGAATCCACTCACATTAAGTTAATGAAAAGTAATATCCACTAAAAATGGAATATTAGTATAATATGATTAAGGTGCTTAATTTATTTTCCCTTAATTCATGGATAATGGAAGGTAATTTGGAGATAAGGAAGATATCTTTGCATGCACGGAATTGAGGAGGAAGAGGTGGCGCCAATTTTGGAATTAAAAGATTTTTATAAGACATTTTCTCTCTCATTGATTTTCTTATAAAAACACCTTTTACAACTCAAATTAAAGGCTTTTTTTGAATCCACTTCTTCTCTTTGCTTGAAAAAATGACCAAGGGATCTAGGAGAAGCAGGATGATGACCCCCAACCTGTTGGTAAGCTTCTTGACCTTCGTTTACCTTGATTTCATGGTGGAAATCACAAATCAATGCATGATTTCTTCATATCTCGATCCCATCTTCAATTCTAACCATTCCTTTTCACTCAAAAGCTTGAGGAACGAACCATGTGGTGTGAAAAAGCTTCTTCCACCATTTGTTGACGTGAAGCTCCAAGATTTTAAGATCAATTGGAGGCGGGTTATATAACTTGAACCCCTATTCGTTGTTACTGAATTCAATTTCTCAATCAATTATGTTCAATTGCTCTTCTTGCAATTCCTTTGATTAGTTGATGCAACTACCATGATAATGGTAGTAGTTTTCGATGTAATAAGGCTTGATTATGATGACATCATCTTAGGCACACATCCCAACAAGTTTCTATTGCAAACGGTTTTAAGACCTTGGTCCAAACGGTTTCACCAAACCGTTTGGAGGTTTGGATTCCAAACCATTTAGAAGGGTTGACCATTTGGATGGGTTGACCATTTGAGGTCAGGACCCTAGTTCATGTTGGATGATGATCCAATGGATCCAATTGATTAATTCAATGTATGTACAATCCTCCAATTAGAAACCCTAATCGACTTGTTGAAAGAAAACTCAATTGATCCAAACGATTTCCAGTTGACTTGGACCAAACGATCTTGAGACCGTTTGAGTCCAAACGGTCTTGAAACCATTTGGGATCAAATGGTCTCAGGACCATTTGGAGGATTAATGGTTGAACCTTGATGGATGGATAGAGATCTAATGGTGTTGATTGATGAATCCTTCAATAGCCTAATTGATGGCCAATTCAATGGTGCAAATCATATTCAATTTGATTGATGAATGTATGAAGTGACCCATTCAGTTTTGAGGCTGGTTTGTCCCAAATGGTCTTGAGACCATTTGAGTCCAAATGGTCTTGAAAATCATTTGGGGTGAAACAGTCTCAGAACTGTTTGGAATCCAAACGGTTTCAAAACCATTTGGAGTGAAAAAGGTCAAAACTGATTGAATGATTCAGGGTGATCAAATTGATTGGAAACTTAAAGTGATGGTTGATCCTTTGATCCAAGGGTTAATCATGATGATTATCAATGATAGGAACAAAGGTTGAAACCCTAAAGTACCTAGATGATCAGTATCCTTAGAATGGTTAACCCCAAAATCTTATAGAAGCAGTAATTTCGATATACTATGTCAGCCATAAGTGTATGTACTTGAAATGATGGGTTGACCTTGTTAAATCAAGTTTTGTGTAACTAACATCCTAGGAAGGATGAGAGAGAAGTATTCATACATGAGTAGTAATCATTTGGTGATTAGGGTATAATCCTTAGTGAAGAGGTCATGAAAACCCTAATCGAGAAGGCTAATGAATAGTAACCCTAATTATGGGTAATTGAATATGAAACCATAATTGGGATAATTAGTAAATCCTAATTGTGAGATAATGTATCTAAACCCTAATCTTGGGAAATATGGTGATAAACCATAACCCTGATCTGAGTAATGGGATGAGTATCCCCAATTGACCTGAAATGGGAAACCCTAACCCTAGTGAGGAAATAGTGGTGTCCCTTGAATAGTGATGTTATATTTGTTTTGCATGGTGCTGATATGAAATTGATGTAACTGTTATCATCTGTACTAACCATGCAGGTATCATGAGATGATGAACATAGACAGGTATGAGCTATGATGTTTTATTTATTAAAATTATTATTGGGCCTTATGTGCCATAATATGCCTTGTTGCCTAGTAAGAGGTAATAAGAGAATTAATGGGCCTTAAGTGCCATGAGAGATGCTAGTGTAACAAGTATCATGTTTACCTTGGTCAGATGACCTGAAGGTGATAGTTACCTGAAAAAGTGGTAAAAATACTCAGTGATGAGTTAAGGGTTTGAATACCCAGAACCATATGATTATGACATTGAGTTTGTGAAGGGATGAGTATTCCCAGTAATTGAAATGAGGGACTGAGATCCCAATGTCTTATAAAGACTGAGAAGTAACTGATGAAAATAGTACATGTTTCTTTGTAGCATTTGTCCTAATAAGTTATGTTTGAAAACTTGACTGATGCTAAAAGAATATGATAATGTACTTAATTAATCAAGTGAAATCCTTTCATGTAGAGCCCTGACCATAGATCCATCATCGTCAGAAGTTGGTGATGGTGAAACAGGTTTTCCTTCAGGAATTCCTAAGGAACACATATTTTTGAATATGTGGGGGTAATGGATGCTAATACCTTATGCCCTGATGAAGGGATTGATGTGAGATAAACAATAAATCCCTCAATCCTTCTCTAAATGTGTCGGGATGGATGTATCATGAATCTCCCGATGATGATGAATGTCGGGTCGATATAAGATAAACATCAAATCTCTCGATTGCCGATGAGAGTGCAGTTGCCTCTGTAACTCTGTAGTGAAGTTGCCAGTATACCCTGGAACGCTATGTTGAGCAGTTGACATAGTCCTGCTTGTAGTCTCGCACTGACTGAGATGTGAGAGGTCATGGAATCTGGTTCTTCTTTTGATCTTATATTGTACCGATTTTGACTTCGTAGTGGTCGGTTGGAGGATGTTCGGTATACCTCATCTCCTCGGGGCATAAATAAGATTGTAAAGTGTAATCAGCCGTGTAGCATATTTGCTAAGGTCAAAATGCGAAAATCACTGGTTGATATACATTGCTTAGTATATCCTATAAGAATAAATGATATACATGTTTCTTCAATATCTTGTTGAATAGTGACATGCTGCTTTATCAAGTCATAGCTAAATTATTTTGAATAAGCATATTGCTCTAATCAGTTGAGATATTGATTTGTCTATTGCTGGATATATAAATGATTCTTCTGCTCAGTTATTTTTATTAAACTGCAATAATAATGTTTTCGGTGGAGGGTTATATCTCTCACTGGGGCAATTTACAAATTGTCTCACTCTCGTGGGATCCAACATTTTTAGGTGGATGCGGACGAGGTAGAGGCAGAAATCCCTTATCTAGGGAAGAGCATCAGCAACAGGGACCACAGTAATTCTACAGGTGGAAATATTGGTGGTCAAGTTTTGGAATAGATAATCTTTTGTGTCATCTCTATACTCTCAGGTCCTAGGAGTTAGTGCTTTTAATAAATCGATCTGAGATTTTTGGCTTTAAGCCTTGAGGTTTTTATATTGCTTGTGCACAGCTAAGACAAAGCAGTTGATGTTTGTATTCCTCAAGAAGGGATGATATATGATATGTATATATGGACCAGGATGTAAATATCATACTTTGGTTCTTGTTTAAAGAGTTTTCTTGAGAATGGATCTCTTTGTAAATGGTTTTTATTTTTAGTGATTTTCGTTAATCCGCTGCTAACAAACGTTTCCGCTTAAGTAAATCATGTTTTTATAAGTTGGATGTCACAATTTTCTTGCAGATTTAATCTCATATTTTAGTGGAACCGCATGGCCTTATTGATCATAGTCTTGTTTTCCCTAATGAGTCTTGTAACTCTAAAATGCAAGAAATGCTTCAAACCTCAAAATAACTAGAGAAAATGAAAGAAACCTTAGAATGACTTGAAACTTGAACCACACCTTCATGGTGGATCTTAAATCAATAAAATATCACCTCAAACTAGGCACCCGACCTATTAAGTGCATTATTTGGGTGTCTAAGGCCTTTTAGGCCCAAATTGTGCCATTTAAAGGATAAATAACCATGAATCAAGTCTGGATTTGGTAAATTTAGATCACCTTGAGTCAATTTATGTTTGAGAAAAATATGATATAGGCAAAATTAGGTCATGTTTTGGAAAATTGGGGGAAATAGGTTTGATTTGGGCCAAATTGGTAAGTCATCTTTGTTTGTGAAAAAAAATTACTTCCTCATATGTCTACTATTCTTGCTTCTTTTTCTTTTCTTTTTTTATTCTTTCTCTTGCATTTTATTCCTATAGCCTACTACTGCTGTGTTTTTTTTTCATGAGTTATTCCTCTTATATCCCCTCCTACTCCTAATCCAACTACTTCTGTATTTTTTTTAATTATATTTTCTTGTAATCCTCTTTTTTCATCACATATTCTTTATAATGTTGTTGATGTTATACTTTCTATTTTCCTCTTTTACATCACTTGTTCCTCTTGTTTTTGTTGTTGTTAATATTTCTTTTCTTTTCTTTTCCATCCTCTATTTCCACTCTATTGAGTTACAACCTCTTCCCACCCATTTTCCCCATTTTCTTTTATTTCTTTTCTACATCTCATGCTCTAATTGTTGTTGCAGGCTTGTTGATATGACTTCCCTTTTTTCTTCCTACTCCCATCTCATGCTACTACAGTCATAGCCTCCATCTACCCTCTTTTTATGTTTCCTATATAATTATATGTAATATATATGTATAATAAGAAGAAAATTATCATAATGAAAAAAAATACAAAAATAAAAAATGCCCACAATAGCCTTGTCGCCCGCCTAGGCGGGCTAGGCACTCCTTGGGACATGCTGACTGCCTAGCCTCCTTGACAATGGGATATCTTCTTAATCAAGTGGTTACTTGTGATTCAGATGATCAGGTATAAGTTAGTAGATATCTAAATTAGATATGTGGGATTTTAATAGTTATATGATAATAGTTTTTGTGATTGAATGTTTGACATGTATATATGTTTTTTACTTGGAAATATTGGCATGCAATATTGTTGTATTATACTCGATCCTTCCCTAGATGATTATATCACATGAACACATAACATATATATCCATTATACAATATTTGAAATATGTTTTTATCAAGGACTTATACCCTTGAGGTATCTCATGTAGAATAGAATTAGCTCTTGGCTTATAGCATTGAGGTGCCTCACAGAGCCCTTCGGATGTGAAGTTGGTTAAATGCCTTGTATTGATGATTCTCATGGTATAATGAAGTAAAACAAAGAAAAATGAGTTTTTCATTTTTCTAAGTAATTAACTCTTATTTCTATGTTCATTTACTTCTGTAAATCTTCCAACCTTAGATATATGTATCTTTATGTACATGTATTAGCACCTTGTGTGCTCATATGCTTATTTCTCGTATGTTCTAAGTTTGGAGATAGATTGGGAGAATATGTCTGTAAAAAGTTGTCCAAGTGTACCTTTTGTAACATACTAGTTTCATGTACATGATCTCTTAAATGTGTAACGACAAGTATGTAATAAACAATGCTACTACACACAGTTGTATACTTGCGGGGTAGTGTCTGGGTTATAAATATTAAGAATTGCGCACATGGCTAACACCAGTAAATTCCTATGATGACATAAAAGTCATTCATAAAAAAAGGATAATTCAGTAGTAGATTCATGGTTGAGGACTTTAATGGTGATGTATGATGGTTTCACAAAAGGATGGAAATATGCCGCCACTAGCGGTGGTGACATCTGGAACATAAACTAGATCCTTGAAATCCAAATAGTGCATAGTCACAATATTTTTAGAAATGCATTTATAGAACTTGATCCAAATACATCTTTGATCAAGTGGCCCAAAATATCAAGAATTCCTACATTTTATTCATGAAATTTGAGTTGTAATCACTTATCTTATTGTAGGGCATAGGAAAAAAAATTCCAAAGGTAGGTACCTTCTATAAGTCATTGGCATTGGCTTGGGCCTCTTCATTGTTGATGGTGAACACTTGGGCATGTTGGTGATCAGTAGTAGTATGTTATGGTACCCCTGGTTGGCTATATATATTGATTGCCACCATAGGGGAAAACCTCTACAGAACAGGGAGCAAACTGTTGGACTAGAATTGTCCCTCTTTCTTGCATTGATAGAATACTAGCTTCTCGTAGTGACACTTGTCAGCATCCTTCTCCCACAATCGTGGCACCTTAGGGGACCCTCTTGGTTGTGAATTTTAGTAGGTATTTCATCCTCCTATACCTCTACCCTTGCCATGGTTGTGGCCTTTTGCCTTCCTTCTACCATTCTTTGAAGTAGAAACACCTTTGATTAATCATGTGTCTCCCATGGGTGGGTTCTTGGAGGGAATGACTATCTTCTCCATCTTCAAGGTGAAGTCTAGGGCCTCAATGAGGTTAGGGGGATTGCTTGTCAACACATGTGGTTGCAGCTTGAGTTGGTCCATAATGACCCATACTGCATTGTATCCCTACTTCATCTTTTGAAATCCCTAAAATAAGTTCATCGTAATCCTATCCCACTTGCACATAAGAATTTTAAGAGGTTGTAGAAGACCTCTAAGTCTTTAAATATCAATCTTTACTTGTTAACACTAAGGACGGTAATGGTGTGGTGAAAATTGATATCCATAGATAGACACATCATAATTTACACCGCACAACTGCTACACATGGTTATGGCACTAATATGGTTTTAAATCTTTAAAATCACCATGGTGTGGTGTGATTATGATTTTAGATAAAAATGACCATGGATAGAAACCGCACTACAACTAATTTATTTAAATGTATACAATTATCTATAGAATAATATTCTAATCATATTATTTGTTGTTATTTTCACACAATTACTAGATCTCCATTTTTAAATGGAATTTAATGTATAAATAAGCATGATCTTCCATTTTCTACAATTTCTACACATATATGTTGCCCTCTTTGTACAATTAATAAGCATACATGTACACCTAGCACATGATGTTATTACCACTCATGTTTTTCTTTTATATATATATTTCACTTCATACTGATGTGTATCTTTTCAAAGTCATAGAGTCATATGTATAATGGTTTTAGATAGTTGTTGTCGTTGGTGGAATCATTTAATGTATTATGTATAAATTGTATTGACTTGTTTATTCCAATCTCAAATAGAAACATGCTAAAATTATAACATGGGAGATAGATAATTAAGATGATAATTTAGTTTATTACTATTAGTGAACTATTTTTCTGGATTGATTGATGTAGTTGTTAGTATACATAAAATAAAGTTACAAAAAATTAAATATAAAAACATAAAAGAGAGAGTCAAGAAGTAATGATTACTTCCATTATTACTAGCCATCTTTTCCATAATTATTCAAATATTTTACCATACTCTAGCGCAGAAAGTTTTGACTTTCACCTTTCTCTCAGAAAATATATCATTACACTTAATTGAAAATATTACTTTACTTTTCTCTCATTAAAAATAAATATATAGAGGAAAAATGATAGTTACACTCTTAAGATGAAGAGGAAGACTTAATAGGAGAGAGACTTCAGGAACCATTTTAAATAAGATAGGTTCATTTGAAAAAAAGAATGTATATTAGTTGTGGTATTTAATACATTTTAGAAGAGGATGATGTTTAAACTTTGGATGAGAAAATATATGTGTAGTTGGAAAAGATTATATGTGTTTACTAGTTTAAAAAATAGAAACAGAACATACGTTCATATGAATAAAAACATTTTTTATTATGTATTATGAACATGAAATTGTAGATTCATATTTTTACATTTTTATATTATTTATTGTGTGTATAATGTCTAGAGTAGTGAACAATTTATTCCCACTATGGAGTGGTGTGGTTAACCACGACTTTTTGGCAGTTTTGGATACTGCTTCTCATATCACATGTTGCAGTGGACATGGTGCAGATATGATGTTTGATTTTTAACCATGGTACGGTTATGGTTTTGGCATAAATTGTACCATATCCACACCACTGCCATCCCTAGTTGGGCACTTCAAGCATCTAGACACAAATTCAGCAATATCATTTTTCATGTTTTCGCACCAGAATGAGCACTGAAGGTTCTTATACATCTTTGTCATTCTAGGGTAAATGGTATATTTGGAATAGAGAACTTCTTTCAGAACCTTATTCCTCCAGTCAGCAACATTTGGCTCACAGAGTCATTGACAGAAATGGATAGCTCTATATAGGCCTACCTAAATCTTTGTCTCAGGCTTCTCCACCAGTTTTATGGCTTCCTCTAGCTCAAGACTAGTCTTCTGGGATCCTATGTAGACATGTAAATGGATCGAATATGGAACACGATACGGCTATATCTAATATATGAATCTGAAAAAATTGCAATATGATATCCGATGCATATCATATGTCAACATTTGATCTGATCTGACAAATAATAGTCGAATTAGGATATTATCTAATCTAAACAAAAAAACATACAATTAATAAATGTTATATATAGAAAAATTAATATTACATTACATATATAGGATTGAATATCTATATTTTCATATTTCTATACATATAAAAATATATATTTAATAATATATATATATATGTCAGATTTGGATTTTTTTGGAGCAGATACAACATTATCCTATATTTGATCCAAAATTTTCAGATTCAAAATTTGATATCTGAAATCCGATCCCAATTTTTTTGGGTGTCGATTTTTTTCAAAATTTCAGACTCAAATCGAAATTGAATGTGCAGATTCTAGATATCCATTTACAAGTCTAATTCTATGATCTCAAAAATCTAGCAAGGGGTAATGCAAAGACTAGACAATTTGACTTGCAACTCATAAGTCCTCTCTAGATGTCACTCTACTAGCACATTATATTTTCTCATTAAATGAGCCCCATAGAGAACATACAACATCTTTTCTCTACTTAAAGAATTAGAGACTATGTTTGTCTTGATAGGATGGTAAGAGATTGTAAAATTGTATACATTTAGGTACTCTACCCATCAACGTTGCCAGAGATTCAAGTCTTTTTTGTGTGAGTAGGTACTTGAGGCTCATGTTATTGTAGAAAATTATAAATTTCTTGCCATAGAGATAGTGCCTCTAGGTTTTTAAAACATAAACAATAGTTGCAAGATTGAGGTCATGTGTAGGGTAGTTCTCCTTATTTGGATTCAAACACCATGAACCATATGCAATTACTTGAGTCTCGTGCATAGGACACAACCCATACCATGTCAAGAGGGATGCATGTAGACTTCAAACTCTTAACTTGAACAGGTAAGGCCAAGCCCGGAGAGGAGAGGAGCATTCCTTTAGGTTCTGGAAGATAGCTTCACACTTTGGGGTCCATATTAACTTTGTGTTCTTCTTGGTCATCTTGGTCATGGGGGGACATGTTTTATAAGTCCTAAATGAAGTGTTGATAGTAGCCTCCTAAACCTAAGAAACCTCAAATCTGAAAAGGACTACAAAGCGTCTGCCACTTTTGAACAACCTCGACTTTTCTAGGGTCCACAACTATATAACTTAGGGAGATGGCATGACCTAGAACCATTACTTCAAAGATCCATAACTCACACTTTGAAAATTTGGCATATAATTGATGCTCATTAAGGGGGTTTAACATGATCTCATATATTGCTAATGTTGCTCAAGTGGCTCAAAATAAATGAGCACATAATCGATGAAGACTTCAATAAAAGAATCTGAGCGAGGCTTGAAAACCCTATTCCAGATGCATGATAGTAGTAGAGGCATTCATCAACCTAAAAGGCATAACAAAGTATTCATAGTTCCCATATCAAGTGTGGAAATAAATTTTTGGAATGCCATCTTCATTTGGTGGTAGTTGTTAAGGAGATCAATTTAGGAGAATATTGTGTTAGTATGTATGCCCATAGAGAAAGTCATATGATGATTGTAATGGGATACTTTGTAAATGATTTGAATAATAATAAAGGCAATTTCCAATCTATATTTTTTAACTATTTCTGAGAGGATAGTGTAACATGATAGATGTCTAAAGAATTGTTTTACTCAATGACGTATGCTTTTAGGTTAAGGACCTACACAATGAGATCATACGGATGTTAAGAGTATACATTCTTGTTTTGTCCCTAGTCGGTTGTTGTTGTGGAAATAACCATAGACATCAAAAACACTAAAGACTAGATTGTGTGTTGGTTGATGACAGAAACTCATCAGCCATGATATAGTGATATCAAACCAAGCACATAGGTACTTGTTAGAGAACAAGTGTATCAGACAGACCCATCGTGAGAGTGACACATGGAACCATGACTTGGTAGTCACATTCAGCTCTCACAGTGATGGTGGTGAGTGTGATTCTTTGACCTGAAATCACTACACTCAACACATGTCATTGGGTACACTTTGACATCATCAAACGCAGTCCTAGAATATAGATTGTTATAAAGGTGATGATTGGGTGACTTTGACACATGGGGCTTTTGAGGGGTGAGTGATAGATATGGGATTTGTCCCTCCTGGGGGAGTTTGATGTCCATGGCCACTTGATGAGTAGGACTGAGAAAGGCATGTGCATGCATGTGAGAATCAATATGTGATATTAATGTCACACATATCTCATTCAGTCTGCTATGAGATCAAGGAAGTGAATGAACGTTGAAAGGATGAATGTTTCATGCCTTGAGTCCATTCGGGATATCAGTGACAAAGTAATTATACATTCACTGTAACACCAGTCATGGATTATAGGATTGAAAGTTATTCTCCAACTTTTCTTTTCACTTGGGTAGCACTGATGTGTGACTAGGCACCGCTCTTTGCTTGTGAAGTCATAAGTGTTATGGACTTTCACTGCCAATGTGAAATGGGCATGCAGGGTCACACACATAGGATTTAACCTGGAAGAGGAGTTTATCCATGAATGATGTTTAGATTTTTTACTAAATGTGTTTAGTAGTTCAATTATACATTCAACCAATTGACTTGACTTAGAATCACCAAGTTCAAGTGTTGGACTAACTGATTTGGGTATCAGATTGATTGAGAATTGCATTGACTAATTTCTACACAACCTGGACTGCCAACCGATCGGTTCAATCTGTTGAACTGATCGGCTCAGGGTCAAGTGAGACGACCGGTTCAAGTGTTGAACCGAACGGTTCAGCGGGACCAAACGAGCCAGTTTGAGAAAGTTAGGTTGGTGAGAAAATATTTTCATTTCACTTGTACAATTCGATTGGGACAAGTATTGATCTTTGTATTAATTAGAAATACAAAGAGGAAAGTTAATTGGTAGACTGGTTTATGAATGAACTGATCAGTTCAGATCCCCAAACGATTGGTTCATGAAATGAATTGATCGGTTTAGTTCCCAAATGACTAGTTCGTTTGTGAAATGACCGGTTTACTTGTCGTAGTGTATCAATTCATGGAAATTCCAGACCCTTCTACTCCCGCTTTAGTCCGGCATTGCCCGGGGCTGAGAACCCTGACCCTGACCCCTCCTATATATAGAAGGGTATTGGGGGCTTCTCAAGTACAACTCAGAGCATCAGTTGCTCTGCAAAGTTGTCCTCTCTAGTTGTGGTAACTGAGAGAGCCCAAGCAAGTGCTACCCAACTAGGGAGGCACAGCGAGGGAAAGACAAGTGTAGGACGACAACTAGTGGAGGGAGAGCACGTGTAACAACCTCGCCTCCCAGTAACCCCCAATTAAGGGAGACCAAGAGGTCAGAGTTGTTATCCCAATTTTTCGGATCAAAGGTTTGACAAATAATCGATAATAATTATCAAATTCTACCAAACTAAACTGAAAGGTTGTAATAAAATTAAACTTTGCGTACTTTTTTCAAAAACTTTGATATCTACATCTATCCACATCTGGAGTCTATTCTAACTAATCCTCCTTTATACTTTAATTCTTATTTAATTCCACATATGCCACTTTACTATTTGTCCTTTTCAAACTTAGACCTAAAACACCGACAAACAAAATGTCAGTCAGCATAAATGAATATGTCGATATGTGGGGGAAACAATAATTATGCAACTATGATAACAATGTAATCAGCCAAATATCATTTAACATCCAAGATTCCATCTTAAGCAATACTACTCAATCCTTACCTATCCCCTATCTCTATGTTGTCCCTACAGCGGACTTAGATACTACCTCTTTCACATGGTAGATCCTTACCCCCATGGCCATACCTCATAGGTAGCCAATACTTAGGGTTATGGAGTTGCATGGCCCTACCCAAAGGTAGCCCAATCTCTGACTCAAGGTGACTTGATGGCCCTACCCCATTGGTAAGCATGTACTAAGTCATCCTATGACCTGATGGACCTACCCCATAGGTATCCATGTACTAGGTCAATCTATCAAGCTACATCGGGGACTAGTATCTGAGACAGTAGGCACATATCTTAGGTGATAGTCATATCCAGATTATAGTTTGCATGAATTAAATTCATCCAAAAATTTATCTCAAGTCACCGATGAAAACTTTGGAAATCCTCGGAAAACTAATTCGAGATATTCATAAGCATAACCACATACCTGTCAGGCTGATTTGAGACAGAATTAATCCGATCAATGCAAGACATCTAATAGGCAAGCAAGTACACAAAGAGATCCTTTTTACCCTTATGGGTAATGTGCAGCCCCAGGGGTCCTTGTGTCATTTCTCTCTTAATCATCCCCTTCCTCACAATTCTCACAGACGCCCGCCGCGGTGCTTTGTGTCGGCGCTCTCTCCCACGTGTCCACTGCGTAGTGAGGCCATGTCCTCGGTTCCACCTTCCCTCCACATCGTTCTAGAGGGTAGGGTTATAGCATCTTCACCTTTCTAGAAAAGAACGTGGTTGCAAAGGCATCCGATCATTTGATTTCTAAAAGCCCCATCTTTCCTTGTTTAATATATAACTCCTCTCTTTTAATTATTGAAAGATGCCCTTTCTTATTCATGATCCTTGGTTATTAAGGAAACCTGAATTTTACCTCCTTTATGTTCCGTGTGCTTGGATTTTAACCCATTGGCCACGAAATTCTACTTTCTTAAAGCAAATAATATCTCTTTTTACTAATATCAAAAATTCATTAATTATGTATCACATTATCCTCTTATTTTGTAAATTTGTATTTTCTCTTTCTTTTTCTCCAGTGGGACTCCTTGGACCCCAAGAAACTCTAATATTTCAAAATTCCTTTTTAAGGATACTTATTATCCTTCTAGATGCATCTACATCCTTCATTTTTCATTATCTTACTTATTTCTTTATTAAGATACTCTTTTGCAAGGATTTCTCATTATCTTTCATCTCATTTTTCCTCTTTTCATATTTCTTTTATTATAAATCATATGTAAATAGATTTTACTCAATTGTGGCCATTAATGCCACTTTTTAGATATTTCCAAGTATTTCTCATAAATACTTTTGTTTAATATCCATTATCACGTATCTTTTTCCATTACTTGGACTTTTCTTCTTTTCTTCTCTTTTATATCCACTTTTGGATTAATATAATAATAGGAACCACAAAATTCCTATCAAAGGGAGATTTGCAACGAAATCCATCCTTTAAAGAAAAGCATACAACCTTTTCAATTAAGTCCAAATTCACAAAATAATTATATTTCAATTATGAAAACACATGCAAAATTGGGGTTGTAACATCCTTCCCCTCTTATAAGAATTTTTTCCTCAAAATTCCATCAAACAAACAAACAATTCAGGATAAGACTTTTCCATGTCCATCATTGACCCCTATGTGGCTTTACCCTATCCATGGCGATTCCAAGGAACCTATATCATCACATATTCTTTTCTCTGAGTTCTTTCACCTTGGCCTCTATAAACCTCACAGGTGACTCAGGTCATTTCAGCCTCCCTTGGGGCTTACTAGGTTCATTGCTCAGCACATGGCCTGGGTACCTCACATAGTGCTCTAGATTGGACTCATGGAACACATTATACATCATGTTATCTTGAGGGGTAAGGCTAAACATAACCATATCCACCAATCCATCTCAAATGGATCTATGTATTGGGGACTCAGCTTTCTCAGCTATAGCTCAGAGGGGTCGGATTTTCATATCACATATCCTCCCATAGTGAATTGTATGTTAGTCTACTTTACATCAGCTCATGACTCATGTCGTCCATGGGCTCTCTTTTCTAGCCATTGCATGATCAAAGCGACTTCATCTACACACATTGTGGTCTTTTCTGATCTTCGTGAGATCCTTTCACCAGCATCATCTTAATGAAGTGGTGATCGACACAACCTCCCTTACAGAGCTTCTTTCCATCCCGATACTGACTATGGTGGTTATCATCACATCTTATAGTGGACAATAACTGTCTTTAAGTATCACCCTGAATGAGTACCCATGCTCTCATCAGACCTTCTAGTCTGGATCATACTAACTATTAGTTAGGGGTGATAAAATATGCTAATATCGAGTTCTTCATGTACCTACTCCCACCGCATGGAAGTGAATCTCTAGGTTATACTCAAGAACTTTTGAACTCGCATCATGGTGTAGTTTAACCATCTCTCTCATATGTAATTCAACCGGATCGGACCCTTGACAGTGTTCTTTCTTTCTCATGTCATCTACCATAACCCATATTACATCTTGACCTTCCTTGGTCTAGGGGAGACTTAAAACAACATCCATAGTGATGAACTACCATTCCCTCTCAGGGACTCTTTATCCTCAATATCCACTCATTGGGTTACTGGTATTCATCCTTCACCTCATGGCTTGTAGGGCAACAAGCCACATGCATCCTTGTACACTTTTTATCTTAGGCATCAAAGTATTGTTACCACTTAATAGTACCATGGTGTATGGTGATCTTAAAATCATGATCTCTTGTATGTCATGATTCCTCAAGATTGACTCCTCAGAAACCCTAAACCACTCTAGTCAGGGTTTCATCACCTTCCTTTCCAAAGAAATGCATATGAGGTTCTACCGCCATCCCTCTATTGCATCAAACACCCACTAACTTGTTCAACAGATCTCGTTACATCTGAGTGTTAGCCAAACTTATCTCTTTTTCAAACTTAGGGCTAACCCAACAGCCTCTTCTAGCCTCTAACTAAACTAGGCAGCTGCATCTCAACTAGAGCATCCATTACCACTTCACATTCTCAGGTGTTAGGTAATATTGAAGACATACACCTCACTATATTCCACTTATTATCTCATCCCAAACTCTAATTCTATCTTCATCAAGAAAAATCAGAGCTCATCCTCTTGGTTATCGAACTCAACCTTGTATAACTTGCAAATTCCACATAGCTCATGATAAAACATCCTCTCAAAATGACTACCTTAATAATTTTAGTGTTTGTAAACCATCCATGTATCGTTCACTCCACCAGGGTATTTTATCATCTCTGTCCTCATACCTCATAGCAACGTTCCAACTCACATCATCTTTATCCTTGGTGTATGGCATGCGTACTGTCCTATCTCTCACTCCCATAACAAGATGAAATAAGCATTTGGTTGTAGTACACATACAAAGTTCTTCTTGTTCCAAGAGTAGAGATGATACACCCCACCTTGCCAGTACACCTTCAAATCTAAGTTGAAATGTGCAACATATGTCTCTTCATCATGATATCAAAGTTACTTCCATGGAAAACTAGTCTCAAACCTACTTGGGTCCACACACAATCCTTGGTCATCTCCTCTAGGTCGGTAGGGTGCCATAAATTTTGGGGTCATCCCTCTTCCCTTATGCATCCAGAGAGTGCCCTCCTCATCTACCTTTTGGGTCCCATGAGTTCATGAAGGTGATCAATCTCCTAACCCATGGCCCTCAGACAATGATAGTTGTTACCTCTCGACCCTATGGTCATGTGCAACTAGGGAATTAGGCAACTCCTACTTCCATCGATCTTATCCCTACCTGATCATAGGATAGACTTAGGATTCTATTATAGTAAATGTCCAACTTAGAACCTTACCCAAGCCTTCATCATCTCTCTTTGTATTCATGGGCTGACTTTCATCCTTTCATATGGGTCATGGCAACCTGCCTACCTTGGTCAGGCCCCATACCGATTACCTTCATGGTAACACATCCACATGCATTTAGATATGGTTATCTATGGGTCTACAGGTTCATTCTCATACCATGCACTTTTCACTTAGCTTCTCAAGATCCTATGAGACCTCTTTAGGTTACCTTAAACCAAAAAAACTAGTATACACTCTACAAGAGGGTCTCTCTCCCAGGATGGGAGGAACTACATCTTGATAACAAAGGTCACAAACGTCCTTATGTCTAGGGTTTACATCTACATGAGCATGCTTAACCCTATCAAGCTACTAAGGCACAAGCAGACCACCTACTAAACCATGCTAGGTCATACGTGTTCTCATTCCTCAACATTGGATCAAGATCATGCATCCCCATGTCATCAACTTAGTTGTGAGGGGTTCATCAAACACACCTTAAACTTAAGGGGTTTCCCTTTCCTCTAAACATGAGGATTACCATGCTCGAATCTATACAAACTCAAATCTCATCATGAGCATCAGGTACACCACTTCCCCTCTTAGGCCTAGGAACCCTAGGTTCACTTTTCTGATATCCAATTGCCTGCTCAACTTTTGACCATGAGACAAGCATGTACATGGTATGACATGCACTTCCCATGATCCTTCTACTTGAACAACACTTTAGAGTGGAGTCCTTCTCAAGGACAACCAAATAGGTATAAGGCCTCACAACCTATTACTAAACCTCCTCAGGGTCTAAGGAACTCTTCTTCCCATCTCAGAAGGTAAACATCTTTACCATAGGCACATAGGTAACAAAAGCTTCATCCTCTCTCTAGGGTTTGGTTCCTCTAATGGAAACCAAGATATCATCAGCATCCAGGGATCAAGCATGAGGCAACCACTATCATCCACTTAGGTCACATCATCCTCAACTCCCCACTATTCCTCATATCTCAGAGTCTATGCTTCCAACCTTCTTGCTTGGGTCCTGCTCTCTCTCTCTAGAGCTAACTCCACAACCATCCTAACTACTAGAGGTCCTCCCTTCATGAAGGTGGATCAAGCTCACAAGAATACCCCTACATGGGTGAAGCCTCTGTTCAACTTATGTTCGCTCAAGATTATCCATAGCTCTTTATGCTTATCTCACAAGCTATCCATCATACTCTCTTGGCCAGGGTTTCAATTTTACTATCACACTATTGACGTACTCTGGGTGCATGTTATGCCCTACTCGCATAAACCCATAGGGTTTCCATAGGTTCTTGACTAACCTCATCATTGAAGGAGATATCCTTCACTCTAACATGCACGCCTTTTTCTAGGGTTGGTTTGCCAAAGGCACTAGGTCATCCAACCTCACATGGCTCATATCGCCATGGGCATATGAAAGCATGTCCACACACATGGTCTATCATGACATCTAACTCATCATGTCATATCTCTCTCTAACCACCACTTAGGGTTAGGGTTAGCATCATCCTCAGAGGATGTACCAGGTCTCTACTTTTAATGGAGATCTTTGCCTCCAAGACCAACTCTCTCTACTCATCCTCTTGATAAGAAGGTCTAGCCTCAGGTCTCTCCTGAGGGCATGACAACATATGTCATATGAACTAAGCATGTATCTATTCTTTACTTTACGTTTAAACTATTAAGTTTATGTCCATGACATAAATATATACATGCTTTTCATTAATTTGGTGGAGGATTCCTTAAACCTTATCAACTTTACCCATACCTCAAGAGGGTGAGGAAAAGAGAGAAAACTCTAATCCTTAAAATCCTTAATAGCATTTGAGTTGAGAAGGGATGAACAAGATGAGAGAGTCCTAAAGGTATCTTATTTCGAGTCAATTCCTAAGACATTGGCCAGGCAGTCACACAAATCTGGGAGTCCTCATATTCTGACTAGCGATGCGGAGGAAAATCTTGCCAGCCCCCAGATGTGATCCTTTTCTAGACACCTCTACCTTTCACAAAATCCTCTAATAACTCCCTTGGGTTCTACAGAGTTTGTAATATTTAATAATTATTAAAGATTAAATGAGGAACCTATGCTCTGATACCAAATGTAATGACCCCGCCTCGCAGTAACCCCCAATTAAGGGAGACCAAGAGGTCAGAGCTGTTATCCCAATTTTCCAAATCAAAGGTTCAACAAATAATCGATAATAATTATCAAATTCTACCAAACTAAACTAAAAAGTTGTAATAAAATTAAACTTTGCATACTTTCTTCAAAAACTTTGATATCTACTTCTATCCACATCTGGAGTCTATTCTAACTAATCCTCCTTTGTACTTTAATTCTTATTTAATTCCACATATGCCACTTTACTATTTGTCCTTTTCAAACTTGTACCTAAAACACCGACAAACAAAATGTCAGTCAGCATAAATGAATATGTTGGTATGTGGGGGAAACAATAATCATGCAACTATGATAATAATGTAATCAGCCAAATATCATTTAACATCCAAGATTACATCTTAAGCAATACTACTCAATCCTTACTTATCCCCTATCTCTGTGTTGTCCCTGCTGCGGACTTGGATCCTACCTCTTTCACATGGTAGATCCTTACCCCCATGGCCCTACCTCACAGGTAGCCAATACTTAGGGTTATGGAGTTGCATGGCCCTACCCAAAGGTAGCCCAATCCCTGACTCAAGGTGACTTGATGGCCCTACCCCATTAATAGCCATGTACTAAGTCATCCAATGTCCTGATGGACCTACCCCATAGGTAGCCATGTACTAGGTCAATCTATCAAGCTACAGAGGGGACTAGGATCTGAGCTAGCAGGCACATATCTTAGGTGATAGTCATATCCACATTATAGTTTGCATGATTTAAATTCATCCAACAATTTATCTCAAGTCACCGATGAAAACATCAAAAATCCTCAGAAAACTAATTCGAGATATTCATAAGTGTAACCACATGCCTGTCAGGATGATTTGAGACAGAATTAATCCAATCAATGCAAGAAATAAAATAGGCAAGCAAGCACACAAAGAGATCCTCTTTACCCTTATGGGTAACGTGCAGCCCCAGGGGTCCTTGTGTCATTTCTATCTTAATCATCCCCTTCCTCGTGATTCTCACAGATGCCCGTCGCGGTGCTTTGTGTTGGCGCTCTCTCTCCCGCGCGTCTGCTGTGCAGCGAGGCCATGTCCTCGACGCCACCTTCCCTCCATGTCGTCTCCACGTGAGGGCATCTCCTCCGCAATCGGTGCCATCCCCAGCTTCATTGACTCTTCCTTCTGGCTGCGGTGCAGACATGCTCCATCGAGGTCTGTACTTCTGGGTTGGCAGGACCCTCATCCACGGTGAGAACTAACACCGTCCTCAACTCCTCTTAGCTCCCTGACAAGGAACAACCTCCAAACTTCCCTCGTAAGTGTGATCAAAGGAGCGGCTGCTCCGGTGGGTCTGCAGATCGTGGACGCACCACAGGGTCTTCAACAACCTCCACTTTGCCGATGACACCGCCACCCTCCAACCTTGCACCCAGGTCCGGTCAGAGGAGCCCCCTTTCATAGTCGTCGTATCCCTAGGGAATAGGAGTGGGTGATGGTGCACATAGGAGATCTTCCTGCATCGGCCACCACTATGTCAAGGAGGAACTAACGTGGATAAGGGTTCTTCTTCTCTCATCTCCTTCGGTCTATGGAACCCAGTGAGGATGCCTGGGTAAGCAATGTGGGATCTGTCCTTATATAGTGGTCCTTTCTATTAGGGTAGGACCAAGAGGAGGGGTAGGGTTATAGTATCTTCACCTTTCTAGAAAATAATGTGGTTGCAAAGGCAACCGAGCATTTGATTTCTAAAAGCCCCATCTTTCCTTGTTTAAGATATAACTCCTCTCTTTTGATTATTAAAAGATGCCCTTTCTTAATCATGATCCTTGGTTATTAAGGAATCCAAATTTTACCTCCTTTATGTTCCTTGTGCTTGGCTTTTAACCCATTGGCCACGAAATTCTACTTTCTTAAAGTAATAATATCTCTTTTTGCTATTATCAAAAAGTCATTAGTTATGTATCACATTATCCTCTTATTTTGTGTTTTTTTATTTTCTCTTTATTTTTCTCCAGTGGGGCTCCTTGGACCCCAAGAAACTCTAATATTTCGAAATTCCTTTTTAAGGATACTTATTTTCCTTCTAGATGCATCTACATCCTTCATTTTTTCATTATCTTACTTATTTCTTTATTAAGATATTCTTTTGCAAGGATTTCCCATTATCTTCCATCTCCTTTTTCCTCTTTTCATATTTCTTTTATTAGAAATCATATGTAAATGAATTTTACTCAATTGTGGCCATTAATGCCACTTTCTAGATATTTCCAAGTATTTCTCATAAATACTTTTGTTTAATATCCATTATCACGTATCTTTTACCATTACTTGGACTTTTCTTCTTTTATTCTCTTTTATATCCACTTTTGGATTGATATAATAATAGGAACCATGAAATTCCTATCAAAGGGAGATTTGCAATGAAATACATCCTTTGAAGCAAAGCATACAACCTTTTCAATTAAGTCCAAATTCACAAAATCATTATATTTCAATTATGAAAACACATGCAAAATTGGGGCTGTAACAGCACGTCGGTGACTAGTACACCGACAGAAGGGGACGACTCCTTCCAATGTCCTGTAGGATAGGATGATTAGAGTTCTTGGTGGTCTGTGTGGACTACTACAGAGGCGGGAGATTTCTGTCGCTTGGAGGACAGTTGTCAATCCGTCAGTCTGGGTGCGACCAGGAGTTGTATAGACAATAAGTTAGGGTACATATATGTGAAACGCTAAGGTGGGTAGTACCTTAATATGACATAAAAAATTCGAGGATGAAATTTTATTAAGGTGGGTAGGTTGTAACGAACCTCAAAATTTAGTCCCAAAAATCCTTGGTATTTAATAAAGGCAAAACCCTAAATTGAAAGAATCCATTTTTCATATGATGACTTAAGTACAGACCATGCTTAATTTGTATTTCAAAATGAGCTAAATGTGCCAAGTGGACCTTGAATTGAATCATTTACATCAATAATTAGTCATATTAATGTCATGTATAATGCATGAAAACTTAACCCTAATTATGCAATGGTGACTAGTTGGGATTTAATGATAGTTTGGATATGTATACATGTATAATGTGTCCCACATGTTGGTATATGAGTAGATATTATAATTATAGAGCTTCCCTCGGATTTGGTAATAAAATTCCCTTGCAATGATTATTAATGTGTTAATTACCCTAAGTAACTAATAATGTAAAACACATGTTTCCCTAACTCATATCCAAAATCTAATTGGATAATTAGATTCCTCATGGTCGTATTAGCTTGCTCACCAAATTTGGTTACTTTTGGATAATTCTAAAGGCTCCCAATGGTATTAGGAAGGAAATAGGAGATAATGACAATTCATTGATTAATGAACTTGATAGTCCCTGTGATTATCCTTCATTTTTTCAAGATTCGGGAAAACTGTGTGTCACGCACAACTTAAGTGAACTGGGCTCTTTGTGAGCCATTGGATGGGGATCCGAGGTTAGGGCCTTCATCCCCTACCTCCCATAGTACCCGTACGAGAGGGGGGATGATACCCCGATCCTTGGCCCATGATATCTCTCTCTCCTCAACAGTTTCCTATTATCTCGACCCTAATAGAACCATGAGATCTACGTGATCCTAGCAAGCCCTAGATCAACCCCTATAAGCTCTCACGGTAGAAATGCCCAACTGACCTTCCTCCTCCAGTCGACGGCGCCATCACCCCAGGTCACGAGGGACCATCGCACCAAGAGCTAGCGAATTAGGAAGCACACTCAGGCATCGTTCAACCTTCCTCCACCACCAATTTGGACCGAGTCCAGCCTAAGAGCCACCACAGACTCGATCTTCCTCACTGCCACCGGTGAGCTCGAGCATAGGGCTCTGACCTTCCCAGTTCAATACAACCTCCGGTAAGCATCCTCACCCCCAGTTCTAGCTTTTCTTGATGTCCTTAGCCCTCACGATGTATCCCACTGTTGTACCCACGAGACCGTTTTCCGGTCAGTAAAGTACTCCTTCCAGCTATCCCTCACAGTGGCTTCTTGTAGCAAAGACACCTGCATTAGACTCAGTAGATCATCCCAAAGTCAAGACCATTTGTGCTCGAACATTTTACTTTTGTGATCTCTCTTTTCCAGTCGACCCCCATGGGACTCTGTTTTCCACAAACTATAGTTTTGCTTTGTGGTTTCCAAGTATTTCTATGCGATGTTGTTTACATCATTGGCTTCTTACTGACCTTGCGAATTCAATGGGTGGTTTTCTTTGTGTTGCCGAGTGATGCCTAGATTCTGAGACCTCCACCTGGTACTCCAGCAGGACCTTTGACGCCATTGCAGTGAAGAAGAAGCCAGGCGGAGAAATTACTCACCTACCCTTGCAAACCAAATCGAATTGTCATATATCCAAAGGGGTGTTTCTGGTATCTCACGAAGTTTATTTGATAACATATGTGTTTGATTTAACTGAGATTTTGACCAAGTCAACCCCTGTCACACTATTCTTAGAAAATAGCTTGGTGGGCACATCGGTCTTTTCCCCTGCGCGAGGACAGGTTTTAGAAATCGCATTTAAATGTTTATCTAGCTTCTGATTGGCCAGTTTTGACCTGATCTTTAATAAATCATAGAAAATAATCTAGAGCTCTGATGGGGATGATTTTTATATGGTTTTTGATCAGTTTTTCGAGATCTATCACATGGTTTTGGTTTGATACCCATACACCCAACCTAATTCCCAAAATTAATTAGGGAATCATACACCTATGTTAATCATATGTAATTAATTAATAATTATGTTATTCACAGGATATTATGATTGATCTGGACTGCATCTACCATTAGTATACCTGTTCAGGATCAGGTGAGTGGATCATGCACACTAAGCATAATTCTAGGGTTATGGGTTTACATTATTCGTTTATATTGTTATGATTACTCAATGATGTGCAACTATGCTATTATTCGATTTATGCTTATGAAAATCATGAAAATGCTATGAATTTACATTTTCTACTGTTTTGATGAATATGCTTTCTTTTGGAACACTACTAATCATTGCCATGTTAATTGATCAAGAAATCAGGGTAACTATGTTCAAGTATAATAATTCATGTTATGTTGATATAGTTCTCTCAATCATGTTATGTGGCCTTAATTGGCCTTATGTGAGCCTTAATTGGCCTTATGAGCTCTGTGGGAGCATTATGTGAGCCTTAAATGGCCTTATGAGTATTGTGGGTGCAAATCAGGAGAGAAACTATATCAACTCAAGTAAAATTCAATCTTATTATGAAATCATGTCAAGTTAATCATGTTCTCATGCAATCATGTTAATTATGTTATGTAATTATATTCCAAGTTATTTCTCCATGTCATTTCAATTGTAAGCTATTTTCTTATATAACTGCTCAGTGCCACTCACATAGTTTTATGTTGCCTTGCATGGGCTGGGGACGAGATGTCCGCAGACGAGGAGGAGAAGAAGTAGACTTCAGGGACGTCAGCTCAAGCTCAAAGATAGTTCGTGAATCCTACTTGGTGGGGTGCCATTCTAGATAGTTGTCTTTCCTTTTAGTTATGTTATGTTGGAGTTTCATCCTTTGAACTCTTTTATGTTGGACTTAGAGTCTTTTGTTTATGGTTTGTTATAAGGCACTCTGATGGATATTTCTTTTATTCTATGGATTGTGATTAGTCAATGATATCAGTCCACAATTTGTCATGATCTCCATTATGTTCAAATGCTTCCGCTATGGTTGTATTATTATTTTTATTAAAAAGGAGGTCGTGAAAAAATGGTATCAGAGCAATCCTAGAATGGCCACCATAGTAGTATCTTATGTGTCACTCCATGTGCTTATCTAAGTCTCCTTTCCTATTCCAGATGGCCCCTAAGCGTCGCCATGAGCATGACAAGTCACCCCCTCACTCTGGTGGAGAGAGTGATCATGACTTTGAGCATGAGGAGAACCCCCATGGAGAAGACCCTCCACTCTCATACAATATGTTGGTCAGAGCTTTATCTGATGCAATGGGAGGCCGTCATCAGAGGAGGAATGAAGTCACCTTAATAGACTTCCTCAAGGTGAAACCTGAGACGTTCACGGGAGAGGAAGAGTTGGATGTTGTAGGTAAGGTTGAGGCCTGGATTCGCAACCTAGAGCATTGCTTCCACGACTTGGACAGTTCTGAGGAGTCACGTGTCAGGTTC
Source organism: Alisma plantago-aquatica (assembly GCA_963693085.1). Classification (NCBI taxonomy): domain Eukaryota; kingdom Viridiplantae; phylum Streptophyta; class Magnoliopsida; order Alismatales; family Alismataceae; genus Alisma; species Alisma plantago-aquatica. Next base: position 1,251,803,773 of record OY856410.1, on the reverse strand, counting down.
GGGACTCACATGCTTAGAGGATAAGCCCGCGTTTGGTGGGAAAACTTTTGTGATGCCAGAGACCCAAATGAAGAGATACTCACATGGGAGGAGTTTGTACAAGCTTTCAAGGGCCACTATGTGTCAGAAGCGATGATGGACAAGAAGGAGTTAGAGTTCCTTCATCTGCGACAGCGTGGCGACATGACTATCACCCAATACGCAATGAAGTTTCACATCCTACAGAAGTACAGGACTGAGATGACTGAGCTAAAGCGAGCCAAGAAGTTCATTTGAGGTCTCAAGGATGATCTCAGCTACTCACTTTCTGGACGAGGCCACAAGACGATGCAGGAAGCTCTTGATGCGGCACTTGAGCTCGATGATCACCCAAGGAGGGCTTGGAAGAAGAACTCCCACAATGGACATCGTCACCATCACAACCACAACAATCGGGACCGGCACCACAATGACCACAAGAAGCGCAAGGCCCCTAAGGATCCCCCAGTGAGGGATGCATGTCCCAAGTGTGGCAAATCCCATGCAGGACTGTGCAGGTTGGGCTTAGGTGTTTGCTTTTACTGTGGAGGAGAAGGGCACTTCAAGGACAAATGCCCTAGGTTAGCTGCAAAGAAAGGAGCAGATCAGAACCCTAACCCAGGCCCCACAGAGAAAAGGAAAGCTAGGGTTTTTTCTATGGTGGATGATGAAGGTAAGATATCATTAAGTTTTACCAGTCATGTTAGATATAATGCAAAGGTTATCCGTGTTAATACCATACCATGATTATGCTTAGTGTTGGCTTATGAAATGTTATGATCAGACAATAAGTTAGGGTACATATATGTGAAACCCTAAGGTGGGTAGTACCTTAATATGACATAAAAATTTCAAGGACGAAATTTTATTAAGGTGGGTAGGTTGTAACGACCCTCAAAATTTAGTCCCAAAAATCCTTGGTATTTAATAAAGGTGAAACCATAAATTGAAAGAATCCATTTTTCATATGATGACTTAAGTACAGACCATGCTTAATTTGTATTTCAAAATGAGCTAAATGTGCCAAGTGGACCTTGAATTGAATCATTTACATCAATAATTAGTCATATTAATGTCATGTATAATGCATGAAAACTTAACCCTAATTATGCAATGGTGACTAGTTGGGATTTAATGATAGTTTGGATATGTATACATGTATAATGTGTCCCACATGTTGGTATATGAGTAGATATTATAATTATAGAGCTTCCCTCATATTTGGTAATAAAATTCCCTTGCAATGATTATTAATGTGTTAATTACCCTAAGTAACTAATAATGTAAAACACATGTTTCCCTAACTCATATCCAAAATCTAATTGGATAATTAGATTCCTCATGGTCGTATTAGCTTGCTCACCAAATTTGGTTACTTTTGGATAATCCTAAAGGCTCCAAATGGTATTAGGAAGGAAATAGGAGATAATGACATTTCATTGATTAATGAACTTGATAATCTCTGTGATTATCCTTCATTTTTCCAAGATTCAGGAAAACTGTGCATCACGCGCAGCTTAAGTGAACTGGGCTCTTTGTGAGCCGTTGGATGGGGATCCGAGGTCAGGGCCTTCATCCCCTACCTCCCACAGTACCCGCGCGAGAGGGGGGACGATACCCCGATCCTTGGCCCGCGATATCTCTCTCTCTCTCCTCAACGGTTTCCTATTATCTCGACGCCAATAGAACCATGAGATCTCCGTGATCCTAGCAAGCCCTAGATCAACCCCTATAAGCACTCACAGCGGAAATGCCCAACTGACCTTCCACCTCCAGTCGACGGTGCCATCGCCCCAGGTCACGAGGGACCATCGCACCAAGAGCTAGCAAATTAGGATGCACATTCAGGCATTGTTCGACCTTCCTCCACCACCAATTTGGACCGAGTCCAGTCTAAGAGCCACCGCAGACTCGATCTTCCTCACTGCCACCGGTGAGCTCGAGCATAGGGCTCTGACCTTCCCAGTTCAATACAACCTCCGGTAAGCATCCTCACCCCCAGTTCTAGCTTTTCTTGATGTCCTTAGCCCTCACGATGTATCCCACTGTTGTACCCACGAGACCATTTTCCGGTCAGTAAAGTACTCCTTCCATCTATCACTCACAGTGGCTTCTTGCAGCAAAGACACCTGCATTAGACTCAGTAGATCATCCCAAAGTCAAGACCATTTGGGCTCAAACATTTTACTTTTGTGATCTCTCTTTTCTAGTCGACCCCCATGGGACTCTGTTCTCCGCAAATTGTAGTTTTGCTTTGTGGCTTCCAAGGATTTCTATACGATGTTGTTTACATCATTGGCTTCTTACTGACCTTGCGAATTGAATGGGTGGTTTTCTTTGTGTTGCGGAGTGATGCCTAGATTCTGAGACCTCCACCTGGTACTCCAGCAGGACCTTTGACGCCATTGCAGCGAAGAAGCCAGGCAGAGCAATTACTCACCTACCCTCGCAAACCAAATTGAATTGTCATATATCCAAAGGGGCGTTTCTGGTATCTCACGAAGTTTATTTGATAACATATGTGTTTGATTTAACTGAGATTTTGACCAAGTCAGCCCTTGTCACGATGTGCTTAGAAAATAGCTTGGTGGGCACATCGGTCTTTTCCCCTGCGCGAGGACAGGTTTCAGAAATTGCATTTAAATGTTTATCTAGCTTCTGATTGTCCAGTTTTAACATGATCTTTAATAAATCATAGAAAATATTCTAGAGCTCTGATGGGGATGATCTATATATGGTTTTTGATTAGTTTTTTGAGATCTATCACATGGTCCTGGTTCCAGACCCATACTCCCAACCTAATTCCCAAAATTAATTAGGGAATCATACACCTATGTTAATCATATGTAATTAATTAATAATTATGTTATTCACAGGATATTAGGATTGATCTGGACTGCATCTACCATTAGTATACCTCTTCAAGATCAGGTGAGTGGATCATGCACACTGAGCATAATTCTAGGGTTATGGGTTTACATTATTCATTTATATTGTTATGATTACTCAATGATGTGCAACATGCTATTATTCTATTTATGCTTATGAAAATCATAAAAATGCTATGAATTTACGTTTTCTACTATTTTGATGAATATGCTTTCTTTTGGAACACTACTAATCATTGCCATGTTAATTGATCAAGAAATCATGGCAACTATGTTCAAGTATAATAATTCATGTTATGTTGATATAGTTCTCTCAATCATGTTATGTGGCCTTAATTGGCCTTATGTGAGCCTTAATTGGCCTTATGAGCTCTGTGGGAGCATTATGTGAGCCTTGATTGGCCTTATGTGAGCCTTAAATGGCCTTATGAGCACTGTGGGTGCAAATCATGAGAGCAACTATATCAACTCAAGTAAAATTCGATCTTATTATGAAATCATGTCAAGTTAATCATGTTCTCATGAAATCATGTTAATTATGTTACGTAATTATATTCCAAGTTATTTCTCCATGTCATTTCAATTGTAAGCTATTTTCTTATATAACTACTCAGTGCCACTCACATAGTTTTACATTGCCTTGCATGGGCTGGGGACGAGATGTCCGCAGACGAGGAGGAGAAGAAGTAGACTTCAGGGACATCAGCTCAAGCTCAAAGATAGTTCGTGAATCCTACTTGGTGGGGTGCCATTCTAGATAGTTGTCTTTCCTTTTAGTTATGTTATGTTGGAGTTTCATCCTTTGAACTCTTTTATGTTGGACTTAGAGACTTTTGTTTATGGTTTGTTATAAGGCACTCTGGTGGATATTTCTTTTATTCTATGGATTGTGCTTGGTCAATGATATCAGTCCACAATTTGTCATGATCTCCATTATGTTCAAATGCTTCCGCTATGGTTGTATTATTATTATTAAAAAGGAGGTCGTGACAACAGATGTAAAGACCGCGCTAGCCGTGAGGTAACGTCGCCGAGCAAGCGTCTGGATAAGGTACACCTCTACAAACCATCCTTCCTACCGTATAGATGTTAACGAGATCTCTTTGGGTTCTGGGTTTGGGGAGAAATTTTTTGTTTTCGTTGCCATCTCTGCCTCCCCTAAAACCCAACAGTGGTATCATAGCCACATCAATGTTTTATACTTTAGGATAATCGATATGATCGGTTTTTGGTTTGTCTCCTTTTATTTATTGCATATGATGCAAATAATTAATTGGCTTTATGCTTGTCCAATATAAATCCACAAATCTCAATATATGCATATATGATATGGTATATAAATGCATTTGATATGTGTCACCCTTAAACGGTTTATGTGATGATTGTAGCGTGATTGTGGCCATAAACCCTAAATTTGTGTGTGGTTGATTGTTGTTGCTTGCATCTCGGTCTGCATACTGATTCCCTATTTCCTATTCCTGATGTAACTCGATATAACTCGAGATTCTTTTCTACCTTTGCTCCCCCAGAATGTAACTCGTGGTTTCCCAATGCATATGTAAATATGATTAGTTTATATACTTGTTATGTCAGAGAACGGTAGACACCTAGAGGATCGATACGATCGTCTCGGGTGTGAGACGGTCGGCTGGTGGACCAAGGCAGTCGGCTCCTGGAGCGAGATGAGTGGGTGGCAACCTGAGGAGATGCACGATGACCGGTGAACCGATCGGCTGGAGGCGCCAATCGATCGGCTGGTGGCACCCAACCGACCAGTCTGATGGCGAGCCGATCAATCATGGAGATATTAAACCCAGAATAGCAAAGCACAGAGTTCATCTTCTACAGGTTGCATATTATGTGGACCTAGATGACCGTGATTCCTCTTGGCTCGAGGAATCACATTAGGATGGTCATAATCATTGATTTTTATCATTTTGCATGTTTTCTTTGGGATATAGCATGTATATGATATGTACTATATATTGTGGTGATTGGATATGTATATGTACCTATAAAACCAAATCCCTCAATAAATATTAAGTTTTAGATGCCTTCCAAATGTGACACATGTGAAAATCTTGATCGACCAAGTGTGGGCATGTCCTAGCGTGGTGCACCGTCTATCTCGTGGAAGCGTGAAGGATGGATATGTGGGTCTACCCTAGCAGGGTGCATATTCATCGTGTTGGCTTTGGGTCAGAATTAACAAGGTGACCTAGACAAGATCTAGCACCTTGAGTCATGGAGGTGATCATGGTAAGGAGTTGTGCATGACATCTTTCAAGAGTTGCATATGATGCAATTGGCAAGAGTTGCCTACCTGGAAGATCTGAGTTGTGGGTGACAGCCCTAGCTGGTCTATGACTGAGAGGATTTTGAGATCTTGACCCACTAGAAGGTTGTACACTACAATCTTCTGAATTGATGGTGAGGGTTGTCAATTTGAATCAAAATGGTGGGAACGGTAATTAATTAAAGGCCAAATTAACTATCATCAAACCTTATTCAAATCAAATCAAATCAAAAATGAATTTGACAAATGCAATTTTCTCTTGTAGAATGGCAAAAGAATCATCTTTTAAAATGGGCAAATTAATTGAGAATAAATTCCATAACTGGTTGAGGATTGTGAGAAGTGTTATGCACAATCCAGATAAACTGGTGGCCTTTGAGTCCACTCTATGTATGCTTAAGGTGTTGTTTGAGGCGGAAAATAAGAAGGATAGTTAGTTGATAGAGATCAATGGAACGGAGTCTAAGGACAAAGGTGAGGGAGAGAAGGGTTCTCTCGCCAAACCAATGTCCAAGTCTTCTGCGCTCAAAACATGGAGAGGATGGAGGGAACGATGGAAGAAGAAGCATGAGATAGAGATCTCTACTTCTGGTGTATACATTATAGAGATTAACTTTACTACTTCTTTGTCATGGGTACTTGATACCGGATGCAGATCTCACATTTGTTCAAATGTGAAGGATCTTAAGAGAAGTAGGCCTTTGGGGAAAGGCAAGGTTGAACTACGTGTTGCCAATGGGGCAAGGGTTGCCTCCAGTGTCGTAGGAACCTATGAGTAATCTCTACCTAGTGGGCTAATAATAGAGTTGAAGAACTGCTATTATGTACCTGCCATAACTAGGAATATCATTTCCATTTCTTGCTTGGACAAGGATGGTTGTGAATTTCTTATTAAGAATGGAAAGTGTTCCATTTCTAAAGATGGGATCTTTTACGGTAGTGCCCTGATGTCTTATGATCTATACTTGATAGATCTAGAGATAAGTGTATATAATGTGAACACCAAAAAGCAAAAATTCAATGACTCAAACAAAACATATCTTTAGCATTGTCGTCTAGGGCACATAAATGAGAACGCATTTCTAGACTCCATAAAGATGGTTATCTAGACTCTTTTGATTATGAATTAATAGAGACATGCAAATCTTGTTTGTTAGGAAAGATGACCAAGATTCCCTTTTTAGGTAAAGGTGAGAGAGCTAGTGATCTATTAGGACTCATACATACTGATGTATGTGGCCCTTTTAGAACAAATGCCACAAATGGGTATCAGTACTTCATTACCTTCATTGATGACTTCAGTAGGTATGGCTATGTGACCCTGATGAAACATAAGTCAGAAACCCTTAAAAGGTTCAAGGATTTCATGAATGAAGTACAGAACCAACTTGGTAAAAGTATTAAGGCTCTTCAATCTGATCGAGGTGGAGAATACTTAAGCCAAGAGTTTGAGGACCTTCTGCGAGCCCATGGTATTGTATCACAATGGACTCCGCCTAGAACACCACAACATAATCGTGTTTCCAAAAGAAGAAATCACACTTTACTTGATATGGTGCGATCAACGATGAGTTTTTCCCATCTTTTGATTTCCTTCTGAGGTCATGCTCTTGAAACTGCCACGTTTACACTTAACCGTGTACCGTCTAAATTGGTTCAAAAGACACCATATGAGATATGGCACGGGAAGCGTCCTGATGTGTCTTTTATGAAGATTTGGGGTTGAGAGGCTTACGTCAGGAAAATGTTTCCCGGTAAGCTTGGACCAAAGTTCGATAAATGTTATTTTGTTGGATACCCCAAGGAAACAAGGGGATACAATTTATACCACCCTACTGACAACAAACAGAACAGTTGTGTTCCTAGAAAAGGAATTTATTTCCAAAGGAAATAGTGGGAGGAAAATAGAGCTTGAAGAGGTTCAAGTCCAACAAGAAAGGACATGACCTGTGTATGTACAAGAGTAACATGGAGTGTAAGGACCCTGACCTTTGTTTAGGGCTTACCATGTTTGCTTTGCTTAACCATGGTGTTTTGGTGCTTGCTAATCACCTTTAGTGGTGATTAGGGTTTGGTTGTGCTTTGTTGAGAGTTAGAGGTGCTACTTGCAAATAACCCAAGTCTAGGGTTTTGTAGGCAAGTTTGCCACCTTGTGAGGTGTTTCTCCCTCTCTTTGCTTCCTTTTGTGTAGAAGGGAAGGCTTGGGCTTGTTGCTTGAGTTCTTTGGGCCTTGGTCGAGCTTGTTGGGCCTTGAGGTGCCTTGTTTGGGCTTGGTTGAGCCTTGTATCAGCCTAGGAGTGTTTGTGTCAGCCAACATGGATGTGTGTCGCCCATGGAGCAACATGTTGTGTCGCCCATGCTCTTTGGTCTAGCCTTGACCTTGTTTAGTAGACACTTGGAGCACTTCTTGGCCATGTGGATGGAGCTTGCTAGAGTAGTGGCTTGAGCTCTAGGACAAGTGTCCCTATGCAAGTGACACCTTGCTTGGACCAACCTTGTTTTCTCCTCCCTTTCCTTCTATATAGGTGTGTCCTTTCCTTAGCTTAGGGTCCCTTTTGGTCCTTTGTTTCCTTCTCCACCTTGAGTGCACGACACTCCCTCCTTTCCTTGCTTGTGTCGGCCGATACATCCCTTGAAGGAGCAGCTTGGTGGCCGACACACCTTGGAGAAGCAAGTGGTGGTCGATAACCTTGGAGTATCCATCTTCCTTGCTTGGTGGTGCGTGGAGCTTGGAGCTCTTCTTCTTCCTTGGAGCTTGAAGCTTAAGGCGGGTTGCATAACTTCTAACCCTAGTTACATTATCTCTTGTTATAATCTTGTTTACATGTTAGTAGCTTAGTTTCCTTGTGGGCCGATCCATGTGAGTTAGGGTTTAGGGAGCAATACTCCTTTCTCCCCTTGGTCTAGAAGAATGAGTTTGAGCTACTAGTGCCATGAGCAACACCCCTCCTTCCTAATCGATTGAGGTGAGCTTGTGTCCTAGTTGCTTAAGCAACACTTTCTTCTCACCATGGGCTAGAAGGTGAGCTCAGTTTGGTGATGAGTCATCTTTCTAGGGTTCGGGTGCCCTTCTATTTGGGGGAAGAAGATGAACTTGTTGGATGATATCTCCTAACCTAGCTTGTTGGGCGATAGGCATGTGTGACGGGCGTTATCCCTTGTTGTTGTTGTGATAAGCGTTGGGTTCTGGTTCTATGACGGCCGTTAGGCCTTGGTCCAGCAGGTTGCACGATATGTGGGTTGTTTTTTTTCTCTTGAACGTTAGCCTTATGTGAGCTGACCTGACCGGGATGTTAGCACATGTGATGGTGTTTCTAGGTAGCTGTGTCCTACATGGGACCCCAAGATGATTATTTCTGATTGGGGTTCGAAGTTCACTTCCAGACTCTAGAAGCAAATATACAATGGGTCGGACACTCGATAATCCTTTAGCATTTCTTATCATCCCTAGATGGATGGACAGTCCAAGTGCATGGTACTATTATTCAAAGACTTTCTCCATTCATGTACTATGGATTGGAGTGGATCATGGTTCAAGTACCTTCCATTGTCTGAATTTGCATATAATGATAGTTATCTGACCAACATTTGGATGTTACCATATGAAGCTTTGTATGGTAGACCTTGCATATCACCCTTGCATTGGGATGACGTGGGTGAGAGTTTTTTATAAAATCAGAAGACCTACAATTCTATGTCAAGAAAGTTCATTTGATTAAGCAGGGGATGAAGGAAGTAGAAGACATGAAGAAAATGTATGTTGAGAAGCACAAGATAGACAAAAAGTCTAATGGTGGGAGATTCTACTTTACTGAAGGTGAAGCCCTTGAATTCATTTTCTAGGTCAAAAACTCAATGTCAAGTTGATTCCCATACTTTGTTAGCCTAGCTCTATTGTAAATCATTGGTTTGTAATCACTTTAATTAACACTATGTAGTACTAGTTATTTCAAATATGGATAACTAATGAAGATAATTCATGGAGGGGAACTGAAAGAATATCAGTACGAGTTATTATTTTTATTAATAACTAGACATTATTAAGAGTCTACTATTAAAAAAATTAGTTCAAAATATGCTAATATGTAGCCTATATATATTTTACAAAATAACTCATTTTGGAGCAATGCCAACTATCCATTCTGGATCAGACTGACCATGACCATCCGTAAGATTTGGGAGGGCCATGCAGCATAACCACATCATCTTACATGACCGTGGCAGTTGATGGACTCCTAAAAGGCAAGTAAATTCTACCCCATCCATTTGCATTAACTCCTAGTAGCTTCTAGAAAATGGTTACTTGGCTGCTCCTCTATCCTGATGGTCATCCAGAGACCTATCTCTCTTACCGGTGTGCAAATGCCCAACTGGATAACACCTAGTATCCCAAACACCTATGAAGAAAATGAAACCACCCATGTGCATCCTCAACTTCAATTCCCTTGCCCTAAAGTTTCCTTAATGTTCCATAAAATGAACCTTACCCTAAGATACTCCTATAAAAGTCCCTACATGACCCGTTGACAAGTCGACAATATTAAAAGCTTCTGGTGAGCTTCATTACTTTGAAATCTAGCCACCTATGATCCTAGTTGCTACTCCATGGGTATCTTCACCAACCACCCAAGAAGCTCCTTGGCCCCTCACCTTGCACCAAGGACTCCTAGAATTGCCCTGTGCAGCTTTGCACCACCGACAAGCTCCACATCATCTAGGGAGCTCCATGCTATCAATGACACTTCAGTCAGCTACTTCTTGTTCCCTAGAATCTTGTATCCAACCTCAAGTCCACAAATCTGGATCCAATCTCCCCCCACACACTGTTGACCCTTGTCTCTATTCCAGTGGCCGACAACACCAAACAACCTGCTTTGGACACCTAGCTGCTTCATGAGGCAACCAGAGGCGACACCCACTCTGGTGACCAGCCAGGATAAGAAGTGGACATCACCTAAAGAACATAGACTCCTAGAGCCCCTCAACCACCTTGCTTAGATCGTCTTCCCAACCTACTCGACATTTTTTCTCCCCTTTGTTTCTTGTATTATTCACAAATCCAATGAAATATGAAAAATATGGATATAGATTTATTGATATGATAGTGTGACAAGTGAATTAAAAATGCAAAATCAAGCATTAAAATTGTCAGATGGTATTAGGATAATGACAATAAATCGGGAAACTAGGGAAAAAAGATTAGAAACTTAGGTACACGACACATCTAGTCTATTAATTGCATTAGATATTAAATAAATATCATATGTTGATCTAAGATCTTATTGAAGAGTAGTGAAAAGAAGAAAACCTAACAGATCATTTTAGTGCTCAACAACATAGGAAGTAGTGTATATGTGACTATAATCATCAATTTATATAACTATTATCTATGATTTCTAATTATAATGATAAATGCTTATAATTTATTTTTTAACCAATTCTTTGAGGAAAATGGAATATGTAACTATAAATAAGAGAAAACTAAAAAAATATGAACTAGTAAATAATCAATGTTTTACCTTTTCTTCACCAAAATCCTAAAATATTTATCCCTCTTTATTTAATTAATCATTTTCTAGACCTAAGTGCATAATAATGTAAAATAGTAAGTAATTAATGCTTGGATTTATGAATATGAAAAATGATGTACCTTATGTTATTTTGTATGCATGATCTAACCATGTGAATGATACCATCATAATATTCAACTCATTAAAGACACTTGGACCTAAGGATCATATGAATGTGTATATGTAAATATGAACTTATGAATTATATGTTAGAACATGGGTAGTGATTAGTATATTGTGTATGAGATGATGACTGCGTTGAAGGAAATGAACTTAATGACTTATAATGAGACTTTATATCAACCAAATATGATTATGAAGTATCTCATCCAATACAGGGCGAGTGGTAAACTCACATAAGAAGAAATAAAGAAGTGATTTCCAAGCCATATGACACATAATGACCCTAGTACATTCTTCTTGCTAAATTTTTGGTTACATGGCATCTATTGAGCTTTTGTGTGAATTTTGATTGGAAATAATGTACTAGATTCTCTATTTACTTATTAAGTTTTTTTTCCCTTTTGAATTCAATACATTTTGTTTGGTGGTGAACACTAAAATATTTTATAGCAATCCATGCCTCTTTATGGCCACTACCAATAAATTTATAATTGTTGGATACTTATGAATATTGAGATAGCACTAGGGTTGATCTAGGACTTTTGACTCCCTTCGGGCTTTGGCCCTTTAGAGGTTTTTCTCACTTGAGGTAGGATACTTACCACCACCCCGTACACAAGTGTAATGGATTACTTGTCCCTAATCGAATGGTTAAAATAGAAATTAAGCTAATGTGTCATTCTTTCATAGATGATTGAACACATGGCACTTTGGCCCTTGAAAGAAATGATATGACATCACTTAATATTAATATTTAAAGTTGATCATTGCAAATAATCTTGTTATTTTGATATATTGAACCTGGACACTCTTTCTTAGTTGATAATCTTGTAGAATTACCATCTTGAATTATAAATAGTGAATCATTGATACATATAATCCTTCTTTTGCTAAACAAAGTCCACCAAACAGTTCCCTCCTTGAATTGATATTACCTTTAATCATAATTTGTGCCTATATTTTTTTAAATATCTCAATATAAGAATATAGTACCAACAATTGCTGACCCCTTTTTGTCTTGGTCCATGTCGTGCATTATTTATCCCTTTGGTATATTGCATGGACAACGAGACCTACTCATTTGGTGTCTTCTAGTATAGGTTACTAATAGCAATCTAGGATCTTGAAGATGTTCCCTTTATGTGACCATATCATATTTTTCTCTCTTTATTTGCATGTTGATATAGTCCCTCGTGTGAAGAGGACTCTTTTCTTTTCCTTAATGTTGTGTTTTATGCCAAGAAAACAAACACTGTGTTTTCATATTGTTGGTGTTATGGACAACTTAGGAATCAACTCATGTTGCAAATGATTTGAAATTATGTCATAACAAGTATGGAGCTCACCGACTAGTCTACCATGGATATGTGCTTAAAATCATATCCACTAATCTCAGGAACACTCTAGGTATATCGGTCACAATACCAAACATAGGGTGATAACCCCTTATAATATTCCATCTTATCATCACATATTGCATACATACCCATTGGACCATGAACCTTTGTCGAGTCCAACAAATTATTTAAAGATGATAGGATGTAATGATGCCAAGAATCACCATATACTTATTAATGTCTGCCTCGGAGCATCATCTCACAACTCATTATTGCAAGATTTACTCATTTTAATACTCCCCCCAACAACCCAAGGGAATAGATATATAGATTTAGGGATTTGCAACTTAGATTTATATTTAATAGTTAGATTCATTATTCTATGACTACATCAACTAGGGTATAAGTCAAGATAATAGAAATAATCAAGTAATCATGTTGTTATAACTTCATAATGCAAAAAAAATAATTAATCATAAGAATCTAATTTCTCAAGGCATCCCTCTAATCACATGGAGACATTTCACATAATTCTACCCTCAATTAATGTTCATCTCGGTACTCTAGCTGCATAGATTGAAAGTATATTTACAACTATCCTTTTTCCCATGAAGGATCTATTTTTTGTATTCCAGCAACATAACAATAAAAAAATCACTTAAAGCATGTACTAAGGACTAAATCAGGAAAGATCAACATGTCGATTAACATCTAACATGCATGTATGTCATATTATATCGGAAAATAGGATACATGTAACTTCTAAAGTCATTAAAAGTTGAAACTATAATAAGAAATAACATGAAACCATATTTTAATGTAATAAATGGTACTTATGATATATAACCCCAATATGCAGACTACATACTCGTTAGTCTAGGCTCAAGGTGCCTAAAATCAAAACATTTTAGCATTCTTAAGTGATACAATAAAAAAATCTCAACTTGGAATCATGTAGTAGAAGATAAATGAGCAAATGTTATATCACTCGCCTGACAAGGGTAGAAACAAGTCTGCTCATGATGAAAGCCTCACAACAACCTAGGTGCCAGAGGAAAACTCTCTAAGATCTAGGCTCATCCCCTCTAACACATTATACAACAATTTATCCATGACCTAAAGAAACTAATCAAGGACAAAGAAGGTAGAAAGAGGAATATGACTCCATAGTCAAAACCCTAGAGAAAAAACACCTTGAAAACATCCAATGTAAGCAAGAAGGTGAGAGATCATCAAAATATCATAGGATCAGGGTTCTACTTACTTGGATCTAGATCAAAATCCACCAAATGGCAAAATGTGCATCAACAAATAAGGTAATGAAGGTATATAGTGTATTAAATTGAATATCAATGAAAGTAGAAATCTCATTTGTTGTTGTCAATTGATGACATCTACTTTTGCAACAAAAATTTGAGGTTTAGGTTGCACAAGTGAGGAAAGAAGGGAAGATAAAGGGGGGTATATATGTCCCCAGAGGAGAAAGGAAAAATGAATGAACTGTCCTATCATTTTAGAGCATTTTACCTTTATCACACAAATGCATCATTGGTTGATAAACCCCAATATTCCGTTGGTACACACAACCAGAAACTCCATCTATTGATGTGACCAAGAAATCATCAGTCATTGTCCTTAGTTCAGTCTCTTCAACAAAACCATTTGAACACATTCTTAGGATCATCATTGATAGATCATATACTACAAACCATTGATACACAATGTAGGCTCTCCAATGGTACTCAATCCATGGAACCCTCTACCTAGTCAGCTAGTTGTTTTTTTAATAAACAAATGATCAATATATAGAAGGTCATTGGACTGGATACTTCCATTGGTCATCTACTAGTGGAAGAATAGAGAAACTCCATCAGTCTTCAATTGAATAAAAGACAAACACACACAAGTTGACATAATGACAAAAGAGTTTCTTCGACACTCGCTCGACAAATAAATAGAACACTTTCATAAGTTCTCTAGAAATGGAATGATAGACCGCTTCCAGTGGTCCTCAATGAATGAAAGGGAAATGAAGCTAGGTTTGATCAAATAAGTCTATTGACAAATGTATAACGTGCGTGTAATACGCAAGTGAACATATCAAACTAATATAGGCCCTTTGAGGTCCGGGTCGAATACAAGGAAACGTTCTCCAGAAGACTACTACTAACTATGGTCAAATCATCTAGGCCGATGAAATTTAATTGGTTTGATTGAACAAAAACAAAAATAGAATGAAACAAACTTAACACTTAAATTACTCAGATTTAGGGAATTCCTTAGGATTATGGTTTCACCTTAGATAACATTGCAATTCATTCCACACACCAATATCTATTACTCCTATCCTTGGATAAAGAGCATGTAGTCAGAACTACCCACTCCCACATCATAGTTCACTACCTATTCTAATGCCAACCCCATTTCCATAGAAATTGGTTGATTAGTTAGGTGCTTTATGATTATACTCTAGATTTCTCCTCGCATTTATTCTCTGCCTTTCCCAAGGGGTGAAATAAATGGGTATAACTATGCTTTCCAACCCTTAACCTCTCTGCCGAAATGATTAAGATTCTAATAATCTATCTATGTTGATAAGGCATAAAAAAACAATGCAACTTCATAGATATATATCCATAAAATAGGGACAAAGATGATATTAATGCATGGAAATCAGTTACAATGCATATCCATGCTACTCCTGAATCCTAAGGAATCAAGGGGTTTAGCCTCACATGGTTTTCATTGATGAATACATGGTAGAGAAGGAGAAAAATGTGGGAAACATTAGAAAAATGAAGTAACCCCTGGTAAATAGCTGATCCGGATGATCCCCTACGTCGTGCGTGCAATCAACTATCTTTTGGCTGCCGATTCATCTTCCGGAGGTGCTCAGATCTTCTTGGGTGAAGCCTTTGATTCCTTTGTTTTCTCTCCTCTCTCTGGTGTCGTGTAATGCAAAATGGCTTTCTCTCCTCTCTCTGGTGTCGTGTAATGCAAAATGTCTGTCTCCTTATATCTGGCCGAACTCCCGTTAGGTCATAGGAGTCACTTACAGTACGAAATAACGCCAATTGTTGGATTAGATTGCCATCTTCAAATTTGCCAAACCGGACAGACTCAATAGTAATGACTTGGTAGTCGGTAGTACTGAGTTCCTAGGGTAGCCACAACTCATGACAATGTCGGTACTATCAACTTGCCTCGATAGCACCGAGTCTTTAAGTCTCCCGAGCACTACCTTACTGATACCATCGCAGTAGTACCAAGTATGCAAACTCATTAGTATCGACTTTTCGGGATTCCTCCTTGTGCTTTACTGATGTGGTTTCAGTACTACTGACTTTGAGTGTCGATGGTATCGAGTCATAAAGTTCAATTATACCTGAAAATGCTCAGGAACGTGGATAATTTCTCAAGATAAATATTAAACCATCTTAAATAGTAAAAATCATATAATTTGATGCATTTAGATAGCATAGACCATTAATAGCATTCCATGCATTATTAATCAAATAAATGACAAAACAACATATAAAATCAGGGAAAATATGCATGTGAAAATGACTAAAAACCCATGCATCAAACTCCCCTAAGATTAAATGTTTCTTGTCCTTGAGTGAAATTACTCTTGGATCTGTTTGATGTAAGTCAGTAAAAGGATATAACACATGAAATCTTTTCTTAATCATGTCTACCAGACAATCCCTGAACCGGCCTCCAATGACCACTGAACCCATAACTGCTCTATAGTGACCAAAAATTTCCATAATAGACGTCTACCTTTTGATCAATGAACACTATGAAGAAAGCAATTAATATCATAATAATTTAGGCATTCACTTGGTGCAATATGTGATTCCCTAATCTAAATTGCTCTCTCCTAACTACCAACTACTTGGAAGTATATCTCCTTATAGTAATGGATGAGGAGATAAATCATTTGAGTGGCCTCCCAATGAGAGCAATTAATGATATGAGATGGGTGCCAATTGAATAATCACAAGTACATCCAACTTATTTATGCAAAAAGAATGATGACATGTATGCATGAAAAGAATGTTATGCATGAGAGCTAATGCCTCCTGACTTTTTCTTTTTGACACATGATGCATGTATGAAGTTATCTCATAATAGAAAATGAGACTTTCAAAAGAAAACAAATGCGTCATGTGAATTAGTTCATCCCTTCAAGAAGACTTAGGGACATACTTTCTCCTTAAGAAATTTTGAGATTAAATTTTTTCTAGCCCAATTTTTTTATGTCTTTGGCATGATTGGGTTATGATCGGTCTTTCACTTCATATTTTTTTCTTTCTCTCCTTTTTTTTGATGTGGAGGCATACCCCTTCCTCAATCTTCACAAATAGAGACTACAATCCACATGAAAAAAAGGAATGAATGCGATGAAATGTATGTAATCTACATGCAATTTCTATGCAACTAAGATATATGCACTAAGATTGTTTGTGCATACAAATGCAATTCTTGTTTTTTTTAAATGCACATAAGGATATGCTAATCTACCATGTCACCTATCATGCCATGCAATGCAATCAAATGAAATAAGTTGGAGCACTTGTTCATTTTGTGGTGGTGATTCAAAATTGGATGGAAAGGATGGACAAAATCACATAACTAAGAGACAACGCCTTTCATACGATTACGATATGTCCCTCTTTAATGACCTATGCATAGGGTAATCTTAAGGTTTCATTCTTATATTTCCATTTAAGATCTCATTAGAGGTTCGATCAACTTAGGCTCAACAACATCTTCGTTCACTTTCCCATTTTGATTTAGATGTTCATACATATCCTATATCTTAGAGCTGACTTAACCAAACACTTCCTCAAGTGGTGATGCACAAAGATGTCAAAAATTAAGCTATGAAGACACATCCATTTATTTTCACTAACACATATGAATCAACATATGGAACCATGCATTACTACTCCATGATTAAACTATATAGGTGTGGATCCTAACAACGCATAACTCAAACTAAAAATAAAACAACTAAGATAAAAAATGTAAGAAAAATTATAAAAACTAAGATAGAAAGTTGTTCCAGCACCCTCCTAAGCTTGAATATGACTATGTCCACATAGTCAATACTTGCACTCTAGAGGTGGAACAGTGGTACCATTGCTAAAAATGGAGGTGGATGAGGCATGTTGGGGTCATCAGGAGGAAACATCCCCTGAAAAGATAGATCCGACAGTGGCATCTACGGTGGCTACGGGTACCCTCCAAGGTACCCCTGGCTCTAATAGTGATCGAAGAAGGGATGACGATACTGCTCTATTCACTGTAGGTGCATGTGAACATTCTCTTGGTTGGCTAAGAGAAGGCGTTCATTCTCGTATATCACCTACTGGTTTTGGTACAACCTTCCTTGTATGTTTTGCACACCAGCCAATGTTGCATGATACTGTTGTTGTCCAGTCTGGATCTCCTGTAGCATCCCATACATACCCATCATGTTTTATGAGTCTTGCTCCTCTTGAGAACGGGATGGGGTAGAAGAGGTCAAGGAAGCGTAGTTATGGGCCCATTTACATGGGGCCTCTCTCCGAGTGATGGGGATAGTGACCTCCTCAACACCGCTAGAGTTGTCATCACCTTGCTACTCATTGTTGTCCTGAGCTTCTGCCCTGGGTGGATCTTCTGACTCCCCCTTGTACAATGGCCACCGAAGATGGTCTACTCTGTGCAGGTTGAAGATGGGGTCAGGGAGGCTCCGCTCCTGGAACGTTCCTCGACGTGTGCGATTTTCATACAACATGTTGTGGTGGAAGTCGAGGATGGTCACCTTGCAAAAGTGCAGGAGGTCCAACTTCTTTGTATTTTTCATTGGCACGAGGAAAGACAAGTCAAGATAGAAGTGTAGGGCAATGGGGGTGATGAGCCCCTAAAATACAACTGGCACCTTCCTTGTCACATTGCGCCGAACTAAGGTCATGTTGAGAAGAAGGAAGTCTTTAAAGTTGACGGTCTCTCCCTCCAATAGCCTATAGAGGAAGTAGAGGTCCGCATGTTGAACCTTTCCTTGAGCATGATTGAAATAAGCAAATATGGTGTGGGCATAGAGGCGGTGAAGGATATGAGAAAAAGTATGCTCGATGTCAGTAATAGAGTTGACATGCCAGCTATGTGAAAGCCCTCTGGAACCTCAGTCAGGTGATCCTAAGCCAAGTCAAAGTCAAAATCAGAAGAGACTGAGCGTTTTGGGATGTGAGCCCAGTTGAAGATGTTGTTTAAGGCACACAGAGTGATGGAGTAGTTGTTGTTGAAGAGGTAGAAGCTGACTCTTCCTTCCCTGCATTCACCTCCTAACTGCTGCTTGGGGGCGACAAGAACATCTAGTGACGCCAAGAACTCAAGCATGAGCTCTGGGTAAGTCTACTGAAGAAGGGATTGTCTTCCTCCATGATTTTCTTGTGACACACCCATCATATGTTCTTGGTGAATCCCACTCGTTCGATCAATGCGCAATCTCCATTTCGCGTTGGCACCATCAGCCTTGTCTGTAGCTCTTCATAGACTTTCCTGATCTCCGAGGACAAATGTTGGATGCATTTTGGTTGAGGGACCAACTCGCCTTGCTCCACTGACGTAGAAGGGCCTCTCCTTGGTTCCATTATGCTAATGCAAGGAGGAAGAAGAGGAAAGAGAAGCTCAGTGAAGATCGTCAACACCCGTTACAGCTCTGATCTGAGTTTTAGCAGGAGTGGAGTAAGTGGTGTGGAGAAAATGGATTCACCACCCCTCCTTATATAGATGAGTTTGGTAGAGTTGGTACTACTGAATTTTGTATCTGTAGTACCGAGATCCAAGCACAAATCCGTGGCTCGGATGTATTAATGACTGATATTTGATGATGTCCCGAACGCTGATCGCTCAGAGTCAGTTGTACTGAGTTCAAGTTGCTAGTACTGACTTGAGTCACAGATCGGTGTTACCGACCATGTGATGAAGACTGCATTTTTCATTAAATCAAGCATCCGCAGATTGCTAACATCTTGCATCGGTACTACCGACAGGAATGTTGGTAGTACCGAGTTGGTAGTGATGGCTTAGTACTTTCAAATTTTTTGCCTCGATGTTCCTATTCTGGGAGTGCCAAAAAGTCAGTAGTACCGAATCAAATATTGATACTAGCGAGTGCTTATCAGTTAGCGCTCGAAAATCTTCAGAGACTTGGTAGTACCGACTAGGATAGTCAATAGTATCTAGTCTGTCGATCGGTTATGGGTGACTTGCTGATGTAATCTCAGTAATACTGACTGGGTGTCTCAGTATGACCGACTTGGGAAAAATCTACACACTCCACACACAAGTCAAGGTACCTTTTTTTAAGAATTAAAAATACAAGGACAACTACATTGTGAAAATGAACATGAATAAAGGGAAATTGAAGGTTGGGTTGCCTCCCAACAAGCGCCATTGTTTAACGTCCTAGACTAGACATTCCCAAGAGTAAGAATCTAATGGATTTCCATAAGTTGTACCTCTTCTATTCTCAGCTCCACTTACCCACCATAGTAGTTCTACAATATTTGGTCATTAACAAGGTATGTCCTAGTCCCATCTAAAATCTTCACAGCACCATGGGGAAAAACCTGCTCAATCACAAATGGTCCACTCCATTTGGACCTCAGTTTGCCTAGATGTAACTTAAGGTCGGGAATTAAAAAGGAGAACCTTTTTGTCCTAGAAGAAACACCCTATTCAAAATTTTCCTATCATGAATCTTCTTCATCATCTCCTTATAAATCCTAGAACTTTCATAAGCATCCATCCTAAGCTCATCTAATTCATTCATCTCTAATAGTCTTTTCCTACCTGCTTCATCCAATCCAAATTTTAACTTTCTCAATGCCCATTTCACCTTATGCTCAAGCTCTACTGGTAAATGAAGCACGTCCATAAACCAACCTAAAAGGCGTCATCCCCATAGGTGATTTATAGGCCGTACTATATGCTCAAAGAGCGTCATTAAGCATGAAACTCCAATTTGTCCTATTAGTCAAGATTGTCCTTTCCAAGATCTTCTTCACTTCTCTATTGGACACCTCAACTTGGCCTTGTGTCTATGGGTGGTAAGGAGTACCCACTCGGTGTTTCACCCCATAGGACACCAAATCTACAGAAAATGTTTTCCTTCACAAATTTTCACACCACTTGGGCATCATTGGTGTGGGTTGGAATTGCTTCCACCCACTTAATTACATAGTCAACCATAAGTAAAATATAAAGGTTAGAATTATACGTCACAAATGGACCCATGAAATCAATGCCCCAAAGATAAAAAACCTTAACCTCTTAAAACACATTCAATGACATATCTTGTCACTTAGAAATGTTACATGTGCCTTGACATGCATGACAATGACGAACGAAATCATATGCATCTTTAAATAATGTTGGCCAATAAAATACACTCTCTAAAACTTTGGCCGCAGTCCTAGAGCTAGCATGATGCCCTCCCATAGGTAAAGAATGGCAGTGTGACAAAATGCTCTCTACCTCACACTCGAGTACACACTTCCTCAAAAGTCCATCCCTACATTGTTTAAGAAGAATCGGGTCATCCCTATTGTAAAACCTCAATGACTGGAAAATTTTCTTCTTTTCTTGATACCACCAATCTGCAGGAATCTCTTTGTAGGCTAAATAATTAACAATATCTGCAAACCATGGATCCTTAGTCTTGATAGCAAAGAGTTTTTCATCTGGAAAATCCTCAAAAATGGGAATGTCTACATCTTTTTGATTCACTCTTTCCATCCTAGTTAGGTGATCCGCTACCACATTTTCCACCCCTGCATTGTCTTTAATTTCTATGTCAAATTCCTGTGATAATAAAATCCACCTAATAAATCTAGGTTTTGCATCTCTATTTTGTAATAGATATTTGATGGCAGTGTGGTCAGTCCAAACAATCACCCTCGCCCCTACCAGGTACTGGTAGAACTTCTCAAATGTAAAAACAACCTCTAAGAGTTTTTTTTTCTATGGTTGTATAATTAAGTTGCACATCACTTAAAGTTTTAGATGCATACTATATGACAGTAGGAGCTTTATCTTTGTGTTGACCCAACACATGTCCCACATCATAGTCTGATGCATCACACATCAACTTAAATGGTAGGCTCCAATCAGGAGCCTGCAAAAAAGGTGCAGAACTTAGCTTCTCATTTAATATTTTAAAAGCATGCAAACATTGATCATCAAAAGAAAACTCATCATCTTTTTCCAAAAGTTCTGACAAGGGTTTAGCAAATTTTGAAAAATCATTGATAAAATGACGGTAAAACCCAGCATGTCCCAGAAAGCTTCTTACTCCTTTCACCGATGTCGATGGAGGTATCTTGGAGATGCCTTCTGTCTTAATTGGTTCTACCTCAATACCCTTGTTAGACACCTTGTGTCCAAGCACTATGTCGTCACTCACCATCATATGACACTTTTCCCAATTAAAAACTAAGTGAGTTTCCTCACACCTTTGTAAAATATTATCCAAATTATACAGACAATCACTAAATGACTCCCCATACATGAAAAAATCATCCATAAATACCTCCAAGCACCACTCTACCATATCATAGAAAATGGCAAGCATACAACGTTGGAAGGTGGCAGGGGCATTACAAAGGCCGAATGGCATCTGTCTATATGCAAACGTGCCATAAGGATAGGTGAAAGTAGATTTCTCCTGATCCTTTGGCTCGATCAAGAATACCCGTTGAGGAAGCAAAAGTGTGAATGAACGACGAGTCATTCCAAAATCTGATCAATGAAAGGTAGCGGAAAATGATCTTTTAAAGTGACGAAATTCAAATGACAATAATCTATGCAAACACGCCACCCCATCACCGACCTAGTTGAAATCAACTCATTAGCTGCATTGGTCGTGACAGTGATCCCCCTTTCTTAGGAACTACCTTAGTTGGGCTAACCCACATATAATCTGAGATTGCATAAATGATACCTAATGATAGGAGCTTGCCCACTTCTTTCTTCACTACCTCAGTCATGATCAGGTTGAGTCACCACTGAGGTTGAACTATTGCTTTATCTCCTTCTTCTAACTGGATCTTGTGTTGGCAAAAACTCAGGGAGATTCCTTTGATGTCCGCTATAGATCACCCAAAAGTAGCTCGGTGGTTCTTCAATATAGTAAGCAACTGCCCCTCTTCTTCACCACTCAAAGACAATGATATGATCACCATGAGCTTCTCTTCTACAACCAGGAAGACATACTTCAGATGTGGCAGAAATGGCTTCAATTCCAACTCAGGAGGGCACAGTAGAGATGGAACCAGTGGTAGGGGAGGTGGTCCCAAATCTTCAAAATATCTTGTGTAATAGTAGGGTATTGCTTTCAGCATCAATATACACTTCTCCAGATAGCAGCTGCATGTGTTGCCATCTACTCTATTCATCAAACATGTTTCCAAGAGTAATTGTGGATATGTTTGCATTAGGGAATCGATAGTGACCTCCTCTATGGTATCTTGGTCATAATCTTCTTCTTTATCATCTGGGTAACGTATTGCTAGTTTCAATCACTACTACAGAAATAGCATTCAGTGTCGCTTTTCTGGGCGTCGGTTATTAAGGAACACGGACGCCTTATATTAAAGGCGTCGGTTATTTAGAAGAACCGACGTCTATATTCAAAGACCAGCCAAACACGGGTACCGCTTTGTATACAGCTTCGGTTGTTTATACAAAACCGACGCATCATGTCATCCAATTTTTGAGCGAAAAAAATAATGTCACTTTCGGCGTCGAGTCTGTAGTTAAAACACTGACGCTTATGTGCGATGGAAATTTGCACGAAAAGTGTCCTTTTCCGCGTCGGTCGTCCTTTAATCACCGACGCTGAATGTGGTTCCCGCCAAACATTTTCACGAAAATATCGTCCAAATGGACGTCGGATGTTGCAAACGACTGACGGTAAAGATGTTTAGGCGTCGGTTGTTGTAAACAACCGACGCTATTGGGGAACTTCATAACCTTCGATCGCCCGACTCTTCCCCTTTCTTATGTTTCATTGCTACCCTATTTCCCTATTGCGGCGATTTCTCCGGCGATTTCTCTGCTGCTGGTACTAGTTTTTCTCCGGCGCTTCTCTCCGGCGCTTCTCTCCGGTGCCCCATCTCCGGCGTCCCCTCTCTGGCGCCCCTCTCCGACGCGTTTCTTCTCTGGCACCCCTGCTGCCCGCCCTGCTGCTCCAACCGCCTGCGCCGCCGCCACGCCTGACAACCAGCGCCGCCGCAACGCCTGGTGCCCACCTGCCTGCCACGCCTGAGAACCGGCGCCGCCGTACCCCCTTCTCCTTCTCCTCCGCCTGGCCGCTGCCTGCCTGCCGCCGCCTGGCCGCCTGCCTGCCTGCTGCGGCTGACGCTCCTGCTCGTCGGAGTCACTGCCGCTGGTTCTGGAGCTCGTCGGCCGCCACCCACGTACTCAACCAGCTCGACCTCACCCTACTCTTCTTGCCCAGGTACCTGCAGACCTACCCAGGCGCGAAATTGGTTCTTTATGTGCTGACCTAATCTGCTTGCCTAATCTGCTTGCACGAAATTGGCTCCCTACTCTGCTTGCTTAATGTGCCTAATCTGCTTTAAGTGGTCCTAATATCATAACATGATAGTTTTATTATATGATTTGTGGCACTTTAGGGTGTATATACATGCAAATTATATAAGTGATAGATGTTGGATGTTTGTCAAGGTTTCTTGAAGATTGAATAAGTGATAGATGTTGGATGTTTATTTATTTCATCTATCCATGTTGCCTATAGTTTATAACATTGCATTGTGAATTATTGCATGTTTGAAACTATGAAATTCTTGATTTATTAGATGATATTCAAGAAAACCCTAGTTTGATGAGCATGTTGTTAATCATGTTAATTATGATTCTTCTATATATTCTGATGTCATTATATAATTATGTGATCCCAACATATTAAATTGAATTAGAATGATTTCATGAATTATAGGGTTTATATAAGAATGACAACACATGTATTTGTTGGCCTAGAAACCCGTCCAAGATTTACTCAGTAGGAGTAAATCTTGGATAGTCCCCAGTTTGGGATTGTTCTTGAACACCTAATCTCACTTAGGATGTAAGTGTATAATGTGTATTGGGTTTTCGAGAAAATTTCGGTAGCATTTCCCCGTTTGTTCTCTAAGTACATATGTACTTAGAGAACAATGGGGAAATGCTGCCGAAATTTTCTTGAAAACCAAATACACATTATACACTTACATCCTAAGTGAGATTAGGTGTTCAAGGATGGGATAGGTGGTACACATTTATTATATATAAGATTGACATCAAATGTGTTTGTTGGCCTAGAAACCCGTCCAAGATTGACTAATATATACTTGTTTCCTAATATATACTTGTTTAAAAGGTTAACTGATGTTATACAACTTTTTCTGAAAATATATAACATCGTTATATGTACTTACACTTTGTTAATACTAATATTGTGCAGTCTCTGTCTTCCCATAACAATGACTATGAATTGGGCCTCTATGTCAATGTTAACGTTCCCTATTGAAGAACAATTGGACATCATCCTAGATGACCATTCCTTAAACCAATTGGTCATACCCAAACATTGGCGTTTTCTAAAAGGAAGACACTACATGCCTGGTAAAGTGACCCTAACTTTTGGAAATTATTCACATGTAATCGAGGTTGAGTATGATTTGGTGGGAAATCTTGTATCAAAATCCGGTTGGCGTGATTGGATTGGAGAGCTGCATGTGGTCCATTGGAATAGGCTTTTTCTCCGTCCAGTTGGCGATAATTCCATCAAAGTTTGGATAACCAACAGCAACTGCGAGACCCCCGATCATCTTCTGCGGTATGAGCGCACGGCGTCGCATATCAGCTCAGACAAATCTGAATCTGAGGCCCCTATCAGTTCAGATTCGTCTAAATACAGTGAGGAGCTTCGTGACACAGCTTCATCATCAAAAAGAAGTTACTGATGCATGCGGGACCATGTTGGTGTAGTATTTAGTTGTCTATCTATCTAGACTTGTCTGTAGTAATAGTTTTTTTTAATTATGCGCATGTTTAGGGGTACACCAACCCCTTTGTTTAGTTATTGTTAAAACTAAAGTGTGTGTTCCCATGAATGGAACTGTAAGTTGCTACATGAATGCTTATAACTGAAGTGTGTGTTCCCATGAATGTTCCCATTTACATGATTACACTACTATTTTCTCATATTGTCTTGCCTCAAAAAAAAATTCTTTTATTGTTTAGTCTATTTTAATACGACATACTTGCTTATATCTTTCTTAATGATGAACTGTAATACGACATACTTGCTTATATACTTGCTTTCCTAATATATACTTGCTTTCTCTGATCATAGAATGGATAGATCATGGATGTCCATTCGTAATCGTTGCACCCCAGAGTTTATATCTGGTCTTGATCAGTTTATTAGATTTGCCGAGGAACATAGGAAAAAACCTACAGATAGGTTCTACTATCCATGTAGGCATTGCGGTAACAACTTGAAACTCAACACTGGTGAGGAAATCAAAAGTCATGTCATGTGCAACGGGATTGTACAAGGCTATACAGAATGGCACTGGCATGGAGAGATTTCAAAATCGAATCCAGTAGATGTCAATAGCAGTGCTTGGGTGGAAGAAGAAATTGCCTCCGATGACGTAAATGTGAACGAACCAGTTCCAGCAGACATTGTTGATGCGATGCTGGATAGTTGTAGGGTAGAGCACACCGATCCACCTCCTATCTTTACAAACATTGTGCATGATGCTGAGATACCGTTATACACAGGCTGTGCTAAGTTTACGAAGCTTAGTGCTGTGCTGAGATTGTATAAGTTGAAAGCTAACAATAGATGGAGCGACAAAAGCTTCACTGAATTGTTGACTTTGTTGAAAGAAATTCTTCCTGAAGGAAACGAGCTGCCAATCTCAACATACCAGGTAAAGAAAATGTTGTGCCCAATGGGAATGGAGGCCAAAAAGATACACGCATGCCCGAATGATTGTGTATTATTTCAAAAGGACTATGTAGATTTGAAAGATTGTCCAAAATGTGGTGCGTCACGATATAAATTGACGACTTCGGGGGAGTCCAAAACTGGTTCTCCTGCCAAGGTGTTGTGGTATCTACCTATAACATCACGGTTTCAACGCTTGTTTGCAAATCCGAAAGATGCGAAGAATTTGAGGTGGCATGCAGATGTTAAGAAAAATAATGATGGGATCCTACGACATGCGTCTGATTCCCCACAGTGGAAGAAGATTGATGTATTGTTCCCTGAATTTGGTGAAGAAGTCAGGAATCTAAGACTTGGGCTTTGTACAGACGGGATGAATCCGTACGGGACATTGAGCAGCCAACATAGCACTTGGCCAGTCATGCTTGTTATATACAATCTTCCTCCCTGGCTGTGTATGAAAAATAAGTACGTTATGTTGTCATTGTTGATATCGGGCCCTAAACAACCCGGAAATGATATCGATGTTTATCTTGAACCTTTGATTGATGACTTAAAGAAACTTTGGGCTGAAGGTGTGATGACCTATGATGCTTCAGCAAGAGAGACATTTCGTTTGCATGCTATGTTGTTTTGCACTATTAATGACTTTCCGGCATATGGGAATTTGTCTGGATATAGTGTCAAAGGAGCTAAAGCGTGTCCTATATGTGAAGAAAACACTGATTCAATAAGACTAAAATATGGCGGCAAGACTGTATATCTTGGTCATCAAAGGTTTCTTTCAAAATTCCATCCGTATCGTAGGAAGCGCAAAGCATTCAATGGATGGAATGATGAACGGAGTGCACCCTAACCTATACCAGGGGATGTTGTTTATGAAAGAGTAAAAGACATTGTCAATGAATTTAGTAAGAAATCACAATGTAGTATGGCCACACGGAGTGACAATTCTTCATTCAAAAAGAAGTCAATATTTTGGGATCTTCCTTATTGGAGTTCTTTGTCAGTCAGGCATTGTATCGATGTAATGCACGTTGAGAAAAATGTCTGTGATAGCATCATTGGTACTCTATTAAATATACCAGGTAAGACTAAAGATGGGATAAAATCCAGACTGGACCTACGTGAAATGGGAATAAGGTCAGAATTAACAGAATTACGTGAAATGGGTAATAAAAGAACATACTTACCTCCCGCTTGTTACACGTTGTCTAGAAAGGAGAAGAAAACTTTTTGTGAATGCTTGGTAAATGTTAAGGTGCCACATGGTTACTCATCCAACATCTGTAGATTGGTATAAATGAAAGATCTGAAGTTGATAGGTCTTAAATCTCATGATTGTCACACTCTAATGCAACAAATATTGCCCGTGGCAATTCGATCTATATTGCCGAAGCATGTAAGGTTTGCAATTACCAGACTTTGTTTCTTTTTCAACAGTCTATGCAGCAAAGTTATTGACCCTGATACTCTCGATAATTTGCAAAGAGAAGTGGTTGTTACCCTATGTCAGCTTGAGATGTATTTCCCTCCTTCGTTCTTTGATATCATGGTACATCTTGTTGTCCACTTGACTAGGGAAGTGAAAATCTTGGGACCGGTTTTCTTGCATTGGATGTATCCCTTTGAACGATACATGAGCATTTTTAAAGGTGATGTTCGAAACCGTTATCGTCCTGAAGGGAGTATTATTGAAGGTTATGTGGCGAGAGAGGTTATGGATTTCTGCAATGACTTTCTCAGTGGTAATGACACTCCTGATAATGACAAGAATATTGAGGAGGGCAAAGGAATTTTGGGATCACGGGTGAAAGTAATCAGCCGTGAGCAGTTGGAACAAGCTCACTTGTATATTTTACATAATATGGACGAAGTGAGTGTTTATATCGAGGAACATACCAATTTCATAAAGAGACAAAATCCTCGAGCAAGTTCAATGTGGCTTGCTAGAGAGCATAATAAGACTTTTACTAAGTGGTTTGAAGATAAAGTCTTACATCAACTATCTCAAACACCAAATGATATTACAGAAACTATCAAATGTCTCGCCTTTAAACCAAAACCGAATGTTATGTCTTATGAAGGGTTTGACATTAATGGATTCACATATTACACAAAGCGCCAAGATGATAAGAGTGTCGTCCAAAATAGTGGGGTCACTCTTCAAGCGTCAACTATGTACTTTGCAAGTGCAAAGGATAAGAGTCCACGTGAAGCTAAAATGTCATATTACGGTGTCATTGAAGACATTTGGGAGTTTGACTACATAGATTTCAATATTCCGCTCTTTAAATGTAATTGGGTTGATAACACCAAAGGAGTTATAGTGGATGAATTGGGTTTCACTTTGGTGAACTTTGAAATGATTGGCGAGAAGGCTGAACCATTCATATTGGCATCACAGGCAAAACAAATATTCTATATCGATGATCCTGCAAATGATAAATGGTCGGTTGTTCTTCATGGTAAAAGACAGTTCATTGAAGATCCTATAGATGAAGAAGAGTACTATGATAAGTATGATGACTCCAGTCCATTCTCAGTTGGGTTGCCAACTCCACAAAATATTGAAGCTAATGATGACTTATATGTGCGCGGAGATCACAATGAAGGATTGTTAATTGATAAAAGATCACAATTTTAGAGACATGTATGTTTATACAAATGGTAAATGTTTTCCTTTTTCTAATTTATACAAATGCTAAATGTTTTCCTTTTTCTAGTTGATACAAATGCTAAATGTTTGCCTTTTTTATGACATTTTCAGATGGCTGACCATGATGAGAATGATGTTCATGATGAGCATGAAGTCCATGATGAGCATGTTGTCCATGACGAGCATGGCGAGGATACCAATGTAAGTTCTAAAAACATATCCTGTATTTCTATAAAATTCATTATCTTCTAGTTATGTCATATATCCTATATTTCTATATTGGCCTAATTCAGTGTGTTTATTTTTGTCAAATTTTAGGTTGATGATGCACATGTACCCACTGAAGCACTGGAGCAACTTGATGCGCGGAGAGGACATTCCAACTCGAGATATCGTCTACCGTTTCCTCCTCCTCCGCAGTAATATCCTCATCTCTAAACGTTTCTCGTAGGATTCTGAACCCCTCCCTTCCCTCTACTACATCAAAGTCATGCCGCAGTTGAACCCTTTCGCCGAGCCCTACCCGGCCAAGCAGGCGTCGCCTGAAGCACCACCGTCGTCGTCGTCTCCACCTCCATCGCAACTTGCTGTGCTAGTCCTGACAGTTTATCACCCCACATGCCTTCCTCCTCAGTTCCTGCCGCTAGACAACCACACAATGGATCCAAGAGGATATGCAGGCGTTTGCCAAAGACTATAGGCTGAGTTAACTCAGTTCCTGCCGCTAGACGACCACACAATGGATCCAAGAGGATTGCAGGCGTTCGCCAAAGACTATAGGCTGAGTTAACTCAATAGTTAACTCAGCCTATAGTCTTTGGCAAACGCCTGCATATCCTCTTGGATCCATTGTGTGGTTGTCTAGCGGCAGGAACTGGGGAGGAAGGCATGTGGGGTCATAAACTGTTAGATATAATTGGGATGTTGATAGTGATGATGAATGATACTTTGTAAATGAATGTTTCTGAATGTTAAAACATGTATTTGAATGATTCTATATGTGTGAACGTGACAATTGAATTGATGTCTGAATGTATCTACTTGTGTGAATCTTTTTATGTTAATTTTGCAGGTTTGTGGCCTGTTTGTAGGCTGATATCAATGGATGTCGTAAACCTGCAGTTCAGAAAACTGAACTGCAGGTTCTCATCCTGCTGACCAGCCACAGCAGGCCTGCAAACAGATTTATAAAAAAAAATAGATATAGGCGTCGGTTATTTACCGATAACCGTCAGCACAGACTTACAGCGTCGGTTTTTTGTTGAACACCGACGCCAAAAGGGTTCGCGCCACAGAAAACGGCGTCATCTAGGACACTTTTCTGCGTCAGTTTTTTAGTATATAACCGATGCAGAAAGCGTCCTAGATGACGCCGTTTTCTGTGGCGTGAACCCTTTTGGCGTCGGTGTTTTATAATAAACCGACGCCTTTATATTAAATAGGCATCGGTTTTTTAACCGACGCTGAAGTGTCCAACCTTTTAGCGGCGCCCACATAGGCGTCGTTCAGAAACCGACGCCAAAGGGGGTTAAACAACCGACACTAAAAGGCACTTCTGTAGTAGTGAATGACATCATCTTAGTGTTTTCAATTATATCAAATGCGAGAGTATCTTTTTCCACCTTAGTCATCACATGAGCCATGTCGAGAAATGGATTCCCCAGACACAGAGAAATCTTGCCCTCCATAGATGTAGCGTGTTACACTGTGATGTATCCTCTCTTTCTTTTGAGTGTTCAGGAATCTTAATTTCAAACCTGTCATTATAAGTGCCCATTATTAGACATCATCTTCCCATTTCCAAGATCATGTCAGCTATGTCTTGGAATGGCCTACCTATCAAAAGTTTATTTCCTTTATTCTCCTACATTTCTATTACCACAAAATCCGTAGGGAAAACAAATCTATCCACTTTCACTAGGACATCTTCATAAATGCCATATGGCCTAAACACAAAATTGTCAGCCAATTCAATAGTCATAGCACTTTTTCTCATCTCCCTAAGACCTGGCTTCTTGAAAGTTGACAAAGGCATGAGGTTGATATTGGCCCCTGAGTCATATAGAGCCTCACCGAACTTGGTCTTTCCTATGAAGCACGTGATTTTGAAGCAACCATGATCTTGTCTTTTAGGAGGTAGTGTTCCCAAAATAAAAGCACTCACCTACTCTTTTAACACTCCCACATCATCCTCAGGTGTCTGTCTCTTCTTATTGATGATGTCTTTCAAGAACTTTTCATATGATGGTATCTGCTCAATTGCATCAATGAGTGAAATATTGACAGATAACTTTTTAAACCCTATAAGAATTTCTGGAATTGTCGATTTGCTTTGGTTGCCTTCAAGCTATTTGGAAATGGTACTGGAGTCATGGGTGTCATCTGGTGAGGCAGGACATATGCTTTTGATCTAGTATCCTCCACCTCATCAGTGTTCTCTTCAATTGTTTTCTCCTATTCCAAATTATCCGTCTCAGTTACATCTGTTGTTACAGTCTGAGTTGTTGTTCCTATAGCTTCACCTACATCTGTGGTTGTTGGTGCCTTATTCAACAACGTCTTACCAATGTGGAGTAGAAATGCCTTGACGCGTTGATTTCCAGAAGGCACATTAGTATTAACTAGGAACCCATGTTGGTTTGGCTGCTTCAAAGTACCCACATCTGCTGCTATTTGAGAAATCTGATTTTCAATACTGTGGATCCTGGCCCCTTGGTTCTAGAATTCTCTTTGAGTTTATCCTATCAGCACTTCATTCTGACTGACCAACTTTCTAAGCATTTCTTTAATATGGTCAGTCTTCTTTTGTTCTTGTTGATATTGTGCCTGGCCACCAAAGTGTTGTGGCTTGGGTTGTTGCACCCGTGATGGGTCCTATTGGAAATTGTTAGGATCCTTCCATGAAAACTTAGGATCCTTCCTCCATGCGTAGTCATTGCTCTTATATTGCTATTGTTGGCACACAAACTTACACTCTTCATCTTCTTCTTCTGAATGTGGTCCGTCGTTAGCACATAAATTTTTAGCAATCAGGTCCAACTTCTCATTTAATCCAAAGATGACCTTAGACTTGTTGATGCTTTTGATTATTGTCAGAAGCTCTCTCTCATCACCCCACAATTGATTCTTGGATATCTTCTTCAATATCTCATGATAGCGGGTAGGTTTGTTGTTCAGGAAGAATCATGCTGATGCACTGTCAAGTGTAGTCCTTTCTCCCTTGTGTAGACTGTAATAGAAGATCTTTGCCTATCCTAAAAGATCAATACCATGATGAGGTACTTTCCGTAGCATATTCTGGAACCTCTCCCATGCTTCAGAACAAGATTCATCGACTTGTTATCTAAAATTATGGATCTTCTTCACCAAAAGATTTGTCTTTTTTGGGGGAAAGTAGTGCTCGAAAAAGGCATCAATCATCTAATCCCACGCCTCAATACATTCGTCATCAAGATTGTGATACCATGACTTTGCACAGTCTTCCAGAGATGACAGACAAAACTTCATATATATGACAGTTGCTGGTATTCTATCTATCTTGACCATATCACAGTTCTCCACAAAGTTACTGATGTGCACCATCTGGTCTTCATAACTGTGGCCATGGAAAGCTTGAGATTTGACTAAAGAGATCAACCCTGGGTCAATCTTGTAGCTACCCACATTGATGGCTTATCTTTTGATTGGTCCTTTTTAGCTATTGAGGCAGAGCATCTGATCCTTTCCCATATAGTCTGTTCTTCTGCTCCATTCCCCATTTCTACTGACTCAGGTTCTTCTGGTGTTACAAGTCTTTCAGGCGGAGGTGTCGGTGGTGGAATTCGGTTGAATCTATCGACATACCTTCCAACTTCCCTCTCTCTGTGAAAGAGTTTTGCTTGCCCAAAACCCAACAAAGATGGCTCCTTATAATCATGGGCTCAAGTATGCACCACACATCGGTACCTAAAAGTAGAAACTTTATTGTCAGAGTACAGTAGCAGAGATAGAAACAATAATGATTTCATGATTCAACTCTAAGTGAAATGGAAAATAAAAAAATAAAAAAGGGTTGGCCTAGAGTGGCTGACCACAACACTCGTAGTGTTGAATGTTGCCATTTCCCCGATAATGGCACAAAAACTTGACACGCATATAACATGTGTGTCATACGCAAGTGAATGTATCAAAGTAATATAGGCCCTTTTGAGGACCGAGTCGAACATAGGGAAACATTCTCCAGAAGACTACTACTAACTATGGCCGAATCAGCTAGGCCGATGAAATTTAATTGGTTTGATTGAACAAAAACAAAAACAAAATAAAAACGAACTTAACACTTATATTACTCAGATTTTGGGAATTTCTTAGGATTATGGTTTCACCTCAGATAACATTGCAATTCATTCCAAACACCAATATCTATTACCCCTATCCCCGGATAAAGAGCATGTAGTCAAGGCTATCCACTCCCGTAGTGTAGTTCACTACCTATTCTAATGCCAATACCATTTCCATAGCAATTGGTTGATTAGTTACGTGCTTTATGATTAAACTATGGGTTTCTCCTCCCATTTATTCTCCTCCTTTCCCAAGTGGTGCAATAAATGGGTAAATCTATGCTTTACAGCCCTTAACGTCTCTCCCAAAATGATTAAGAGTCTAATAATCTATCTATGTTGATCATGCATAAATAGAACAATGCAACTTCATTGATTTATATCTAGACAATAGGGACAAAGATGATATTAATGCATGGAAATCAGTTACAATGCATATCCGGGCTACTCTCAGGTCCTAAGGAATCAAGGGGTTTAGCCCCACATGGTTTTCAATGACGAATACATGGTAGAGAAGGATAAAAATGTGGGAAATATTAGAAAAACTAAGTAACCCCTTACGAATAGCTGATACGGATGATCTCCTACGTCGTGTGTGCAATCGTCTATCTTTCGACTATTGATTTGCCTTCCGGAGGCGCTATAATCATCCTGAGTGAAGCCTTTGGTTCCTTTCTCTTCTCTCCTCTCTCTCCGATGTCATGCAATATAAAATAGCTACCTCCTTATGTCTGTCTGAACACCCCTTTGGTCATAAGAGTCACTTATAGTACAAAACAACACCACCCGTTGGATTAGTTACAAAGTCAATACTACCGACACCAAAAGTCAGTGGTACCGACTTTACATCAGTACTTTCCCAGAAAAGACTTGCACAGACTCAATACTATCGACACTCAAAGTCAATAGTACCGAAACTACATCAGTAAAGCACAAGGATGAATCACAAAAATTCAGTACTACTGAGTTCGTAGACTCTGTACTATCGAGATGGCGTCAGTAAGGCAGTGCTTAGGCAACCTAAAGACTCAGTTCTATTGAAACAAGTCGATAGTACTGACATTGTCATGAGTCATGGCTACCCTAGGAACTCGGTACTACCAACTACCAAGTCTGTACTACCAATTCTGCCCGATTTGGCAAATCTGAAGATGGGGGCTTAGAGCATGGTGATCAGGCCCGTGGCTCAGTTTTACTAGCGTCGTGACATGTACCAAGGCGGGCCAGGTAGAGGGTAGCCTGAGGAGCTGACCCTGTGGCTAAAAGACCACTTCAGCATGAGACGCGGTCCTACTTTGTTTCTCGTGTACTGACCACGAGGGGTGAGGTCGTGGATTCCGACTCTTCCATTGACCTTGTATGGCACCGGTTATGGACTTCGCAGCCGAAGGTTGGATTTGAACGGTACGGTTCACTTCCTCAGGGCATAATAAAATGTAAGCCAGCCGTTTAGTTATTACTGCTTAGGACAAACCCGAAGCATTGGTTGAGGCCTTGTTTGTGTAATTAACTTTATTTGTATCTTGCAGTTGTTTATACATTTCTCATATGTGGTAATATTTATACATCCTATCTTGTTATTCATAATTCATAAGGAATAGTTGGAATAGTGATTGAGTACTTTTGGTAAGCTTGATAGTATGAACAGTCTTATCTTATAACTATTCTTGTTACACTTTTTATCTGCTTTACATATATCTGAGGTTTTGTAGTTTTGGCGCGGAGTTATGTTTCCCGTTGGGACAATGTTCAATTGTCTCGCCCCACTGGTTTACACCCTTTTTAGGTGGTCGATCTAGACGTGGTCGTGGTGTTGCGGCCGAGCAGCAAGAAGACCAGTAGAAGGCCAGTGATGGATATGCTGCTATTTTGGATGTTTTGTGATAGAGTCTAGAGTCATCCCTGTACTCTCAGGTCCTTGGCGGTGTTTTGACATTGTTTCACGATGTATGATCGTTGATGTTTTGTATATCCTGTTGTTGGCCGGATGTGGGCCTTTATGTATATGAACAGGTGGTGAACTCATGTGATGGATGAACAGTTGTTCCTGTAAGCTGTGGACACGTATCAGATCTTGTATATGTATATATATGACCTGTTTCTGTGCAGGATGAGGACTTGAATGTAATAGTTTTCAGTTTATCAACTTTCCGCAAATGGTTTTAATTAACTCGTATTTTTGAGTCTTTGGTTATGGTGATTTCCACACGTTTTCACGTAACACCTCGATGTCTGTGTGATAGTGGCATGTGTTGCCACAAGTTTTGGTATCAGAGCCTTAGGTTCGCTGAGTCTACAGGGATTTAGGACTAGGTCGTATGTTCTTGTGTGTTGTCCAAATTTTCTTACAACCGTCTTCTTCCCTCAGTGGAAGAAAAGTCAAGATGTATGGAAACCATGAAGAACACTCAGCTGAGTACAGCGATGCTGCCTCAGTTGAAGGGCAGACACATGAAAATCGGGTGCCTGAGGTCCCCCAACCTAACCCAGCCATTCATGAACATCCTGCCTACCAACAACTTATGGGGTAGATGATGGCTACGATGAATCTCATGGTTGAGCAATTACCAGTGCCTCCTCCGCGAGCACAGGTTCCCCATGGAGAAGCATCAGGTATTGGAAAGACCTTCGAGCGACTTTGCCGAGTCGGAGCTTTGGACTATGTTGGAACGGCTGATCCAGCGGATGCAGATCTGTGGCTGATAAGTCTTGAGAAGGCTTTCCGGATCCTCGACATCCCCGAAGCAGACAAAGTAAAGCACGTTGTCTACCTTCTGAAAGGTAGTGATGGTCACTGGTGGACCATCGAGGAGGAGAAGCGGCCTGGTGAGGTGATCTGTTGGGAAGTTTTCCGGCGCGAGTTCATCCACAAATACTTTCCGAAGACGTATCTGGATGAGAAGATCAGTCAGTTTGAGAGTTTGCGGCAGGGAATGATGAACATCACTGAGTACGAGGCCAAGTTCATGGATCTGTTAAGGTTTTGTCCTCACATGGCAGTGACAGACGAGGAACGGATCAGACGTTTCGAGAAGGGTCTGAGTGCTGAGTTGACGACACCGGTTTCTACATTGGAGAATCGGGAGCGGTTTACGATGTTTGTGGAATCCATCCAGAGGATCGAACGATCTGTAAGGGAGAAGAGAGAGCCTATGGCTAAAAAGAGACCTGCTCAGTTCCAGGGTCAGAGGGTTGGTGGCTTCAAGAAGCCCAGGTTTTCGACACCGACAGTGATGAGAGGTTCTGGTGGACCGTCTCAGTGGTCTCCGAGTAAAGGAAGAGGTTATGTTTCTTCACCATCTAAGGCACAAAGTTCGGCTTCTGTGGAAGTGACAAGGCCATCCAGGCCATGAGTTGATGTTAGGACATGCTATGCCTGCGGTCAGATAGGGCATGTCAAGTCGAGTTGTCCCTATAGAGATGTTGAGGTGACACAGCAGCTGAGACAGAATCTTCAAGGATCAGATCGACAGCAGCCCATGGTAGCAGGGGACGAGGACGCGGTCAAGCGTCTCAAGCCGGATCGTTTGCTCAAGGAAGCAGAGGTCGTGCACAGCAAGCAACAGCTCGATTCTATGCTATGAATCAGTCGGAGGCAATAGTCAACTCGCGAGTAGTGACAGGTCAGATGGAGTTATTTCATTCTGATATGTCTTCTTCTTGCTTTATATATGTTCTGGTTGACCCGGGTGCTACGCACTCTTTATCGCCTATAGTATGCTTGAGAACTATCGTTTACCTGTTAGTCGTAAGAAGGATAGTTTGTTATTAGAAACCCCTCTTGATGGTTCCTCGTTGCTTCGAGAAGAGTGTCCATCTTGTGTCTTGTCTTTATCGGGACACCGCATTCAAGTGGATCTCATACCTCTTGATATGTGTGGTTTTGATGTTATCCTTGGGATGGATACCTTAGAGAAGTATGAGGTTGTTTTGGACTGTGGATCCAAGCAGGCAGTGTTTGTTGATGCCGGAGAGAAGTGGATCTTCCTGGGAAATAGGAAGATTCTTCCGATATGTCTGGTATCAGCTATGGTGGCAGATAAGTTGCAACGACAAGAATGTGAGGCGTTCTTAGCTCATGTGGTAGATATCATTGTAGCTACCAAGGCGAAAGGTCCTAGTCTCGAGGAGGTACCAGTTGTCCGAGAGTTTGTAGATGTGTTTCCTAAGGAATTTCCTGGTGTTCCCCCACCCTGAGAGATTGATTTTGAGATCAATCTGGTCCCAGGGACACAGCCAGTTGCACAGACACTGTATAGGATGGCTCCAGTGGAGATGGCAGAGCTGAAGAAGCAGTTACAAGAGTTGCTGGACAAAGGTTTCATCCAACCGAGCACATCGCCTTGGGGTGCTCCCGTTTTGTTCGTCAAGAAGAAGGATGGTTTGATGTGGTTTTGTATAGACTACCTACAGTTGAACAAAGTCACAATCAAGAACAAGTACCCGTTGTCGAGGATAGATGATTTGTTTGATCAGTTGTGTGGTGCTACAGTGTTTTAAAAGATCGATTTACGGTCCGGTTATCATCAGTTCAGGATCAAGGATGATGATATACCAAAGTCATCTTTTTGAACGAGGTATGGTCATTTCGAGTTTGTGGTTATGTTGTTTGGGTTAACCAATGCACCTGCTGCTTTCATGGACCTGATGAACAGAGTGTTCCGTCTGTTCTTAGATCAGTTTGTTGTAGTTTTTATAGATGACATCTTGATCTATAGTCGGGATAGGCAAGAGCATGAGCAACATCTTCATCGAGCGTTGACTCTTCTTCGCCAACATCAGTTGTATGCCAAGTTCAGTAAGTGTGAGTTTTGGTTGGAAGAGGTGACTTTCTTGGGTGACGTGATATCTGCTGAAGGAGTCAAGGTAGATCCGAAGAAGGTGGAATATGTTGCAGAATGGGAACAGCCGAAGACGCCGATAGAAGTTCACAGTATTCTGGGTTTAGCAGGATACTATCGGAGGTTTATTAAGGACTTCAGTGTGATTGCATTACCGATGACAAAGTTGACAAGAAAGGATGTGCCTTTTGTTTGGTACAATCAATGTCAGCAAGCTTTCCAGAGTTTGAAGGAGAAACTGACCAATGCTCCAGTGTTGATCCTGCCAGAGCCTGGGAAGGGCTATGTTGTTTTCTGTTATGCTTCCAAGAAAGGTTTAGGTTGTGTGCTGATGCAGGATGATCATGTGGTTTCTTTTGCTTCGTGACAGCTTAAGAAACATGAGGAGAACTATCCGACTCATGACTTGGAGCTAGCAGCAGTGGTTCATGCGCTAAAGATTTGGGGACACTATCTTTATGGGGAAGTGTGTCAGATCTTTACGGATCATAAGAATCTGAAGTACATCTTTATGCAGCAAGAGTTGAACATGCGACAGCGGCGATGGATGGATTTTATCAATGACTATGACTGCACAATCGAGTATCATCCTTGTAAGGTGAATGTGGTAGCTGATGCGCTTAGTCGAAAGTCTTCTTTTTCTTCCAAAATGGCACAGTTGAGTTCCCTGGTATGCGATAGGCGGGATATGCATGTCTCTTTGCGGCAGATGAATGTGCATATGGAGGTTTCCTCGTGAGCTATACTTCTAGCACAGATGCAAGTCAAGCCTACGTTAAGACAGCAGATCAAAGATGCACAGCAGACATATGATGTGATACAGTTGATCAGATCAGAGTTTGGCAGCGAAAAGTGTGATGGGTTTCATGAGTTCAAGGATGGGCTAGTTTGCTATCATGATAGGATGGTGGTTCCTGATGTTGATGAGCTGAGAAAGTTGGTGCTCGAGGAAGCACACACATAAATGTATGCTATGCATCCAGGTGTCACCAAGATGTACCATAATCTGAAGGACTTGTATTGGTGGCCCGGTTTGAAGAAAGATGTAGCTGAGTTCGTGGCTAGATGTGCGGTTTGTCAGCAAGTGAAGGCTAAACATCAGAAGCCGGAAGGTACGTTGCAACCTTTTCCACATTGGAAATGGGATCATATAACCATGGATTTCGTAGTTGGTCTACCCAAGACAACTAGAAATTATGATTCCATTTGGGTGATAGTGGACAGATTGACGAAGTCTGCCCATTTCCTACCTGTGAAAACAACATATACAGCCGCGAAGCTCGCTAGAGTGTATGTGGATGAGATAGTTCGTTTTCATGGTGTGCCAGTGATGATAGTTTCTGAAAGAGGTCCTCAGTTTACAGGTCGTTTCTGGGAACAGTTGCACAGAGCGTTGGGAACGCAGTTGAGGTTCAGTACCGCTTTCCACCCACAGACAGATGGACAGTCTGAGAGAACTATTCAGACTTTGGAAGATCTCCTTCGAGCTTGCGCTTTGTAGTTTCTAGGCAACGGGGATGTACATCTTAGTTTGATAGAGTTTGCCTATAACAACAGTTATCAGCGGAGCATTGACACAGCTCCTTATGAGGCTTTGTATGGGAGGAAGTGTAGATCTCCTTTGTGTTGGTACGAGACTGGTGAGCATCAGTTGTTGGGTCCTGAGCTAGTGCAGCAAACAACCGAAAAGATCAAGGTGATACAACAACAGTTAAAAGTGGCACAGGACAGGCAGAAGTCTTATGCAGACAATCGCCGACGACCTTTGGAGTTCAGGGTAGGAGACAAAGTATATCTTAAAGTCTCGCCGTGGAAAGGTGTGCTGAGATTTGGCTGGAAGGGTAAGTTGGCACCCAGGTTTATGGGGCCTTACCCAGTTATAGCACATGTTGGAAAGGTAGCTTACGAGATAGAGTTACCTCCAGAGTTGCACAGGCTACATCCAGTGTTCCATGTCAGTATGCTAAAGAAAAGTCATCCAGATTCGGGAGCCGTGATACAGCCAGTTGAGGTTGAGCTTGATGAAGATGTGACCTACATGGAAGGACCTATGGCGATCCTCGACAGAAGGGTTAAGAAGCTGAAGAGGAAGGACTTGGTTCTTGTGAAGCTTCTTTAGCATCATCGTGGTGTTGAGGAAGCCACGTGGGAGCTTGAGGAAGAGATAAGGAGGAAGTACCCCTCACTTTTCTCTTCGGATTTTGGGGATGAAATCCCTTAAAGGGGGTTAGCTTGTAAGGACCCTGACCTTTGTTTAGGGCTTACCATGTTTGCTTTTCTTAACCCTGGTGTTTTGGTGCTTCCTAATCACCTTTAGTGGTGATTAGGGTTTGGTTGTGCTTTGTTGAGAGTTAGAGGTGCTACTTGCAAATAACCCAAGTCTAGGGTTTTGTAGGCAAGTTTGCCACCTTGTGAGGTGTTTCTCCCTCTCTTTGCTTCCTTTTGTGTAGAAGGGAAGGCTTGGGCTTGTTGCTTGAGTTCTTTGGGCCTTGGTCGAGCTTGTTGGGCCTTGAGGTGCCTTGTTTGGGCTTGGTTGAGCATTGTATCGGCCTAGGAGTGTTTGTGTCGACCAACATGGATGTGTGTCGCCCATGGAGCAACATGTTGTGTCGCCCATGCTCTTTGGTCTAGCCTTGAACTTGTTTAGTGGACACTTGGAGCACATCTTGGCCATGTGGATGGAGCTTGCTAGAGTAGTGGCTTGAGCTCTAGGACAAGTGTCCCTATGCAAGTGACACCTTGCTTGGACCAACCTTGTTTTTTCCTCCCTTTCCTTCTATATAGGTGTGTCCTTTCCTTAGCTTAGGGTCCCTTTTAGTCCTTTGTTTCCTTCTCCACCTTGAGTGCACGACACTCCCTCCTTTCCTTTCTTGTGTCGGCCGATACACCCCTTGAAGGAGCAGCTTGGTAGCCGACACACCTTGGAGAAGCAAGTGGTGGCCGATAACCTTGGAGTATCCATCTTCCTTGCTTGGTGGTGCGTGGAGCTTGGAGCTCTTCTTCTTCCTTGGAGCTTGAAGCTTAAGGCAGGTTGCATAACTTCTAACCCTAGCTACATTATCTCTTGTTATAATCTTGTTTACATGTTAGTAGCTTAGTTTCTTGCTTAGTTTCCTTGTTGGCCGATCCATGTGAGTTAGGGTTTAGGGAGAAATACTCCTTTCTCCCCTTGGTCTAGAAGAATGAGTTTGAGCTACTAGTGCCATGAGAAACACCCCTCCTTCCTAATCGATTAAGGTGAGCTTGTGTCCTAGTTGCTTAAGCAACACTTTCTTCTCACCATGGGCTAGAAGGTAAGCTCAGTTTAGTGATGAGTCATCTTTCTAGGGTTCGGGTGCCCTTCTGTTTGGGGGAAGAAGATGACCTTGTTGGATGATATCTCCTGACCTAGCTTGTTGGGCGATAGGCCTGTGTGACGGGCGTTATCCCTTGTTGTTGTTGTGATAAGCGTTGGGGTCTGGTTCTGTGACGGCCGTTAGGCCTTGGTCCAGCAGGTTGCACGATATGTGGGTTGTGTTTTTTCTCTTGAACGTTAGCCTTATGTGAGCTGACCTGACCGGGATGTTAGCACCTGTGATGGCGTTACTAGGTAGCTGTGTCGGGCGTTGTGCTGGTCTTGTATCGGCCGATGACACCCTGTTGTAACGGGCGTCGCCCGATAGTGCTATGTGCCCGATACTTTTCCCCCTTGATGCGCGACACATCCCCCTGTAACGCCGCGTCGTGCGCACTTGGTTGTCTTAGTGGCAACGCAGCGTTGTGGGTTGTGGTAGGTTGTTCTTTGGTGAGGGTAGGCGGCCCAATACAGCTATATAGTGAGGATCCCTAGTACTTCTAGTGAGGGTTGTAGCACATATAGTGAGGGTTCCACGATGCATCGAAGCCGATTGTTATATATTTTTGTCCTTGCTTCCGAACGATGGTTACTCCTTGCTCATATAATGGTGATGATAATAGTAAAGCTTGTCCTTCATATCTGACATGACTACATGCATTAAGTAATTATCTTTATTATCTATATAATGATGAGATAAGGATAGGTACATAGATAGTTGCTTAATAATGCTCCTTGTGCATATGATCACCAGTGATGTATAATTGATAAGTATAGCATCTTGAATGACGTTACATAATGCTAAGCATAGTTCTTACGATTGAAGCTATGATTATTGTATACACTAACCATGCAGGTGATGCTTAGCCATAAAAAGGCTATGAGAAATATGTGATGAGTAACATCACTCTAGTTGATGAGATTGCATGTATGATGTGTTTGTCCCATGATGATGATGCGAGCATGATGAGGGATTGAGATCCCACGGTATGTGATGATCCTTGAGATGGATCTGGATGGTTGGCAAGAGGCCAAGTGATAACATGTGATGTTGGATCCTTGAGATGGATCAGGTACAATAATAACATAATGTTGAGTTACGTTGTTTACTTCCTGTTATATCTTGCATGTTATACAACTTGGTTGAATCTTGCAATCCATCTAAAAGATACTAATTAATTACAGTGAAATATATCATGTAGTTTGCCCTGGCCATAGATCCATCATCGTCAGGACTTGGTGATGGTGAAACGGGTTCTCCTGCGGGTTAACCCAGAGCGCATATTTTTGAATATGTGAGGTTTCTCCTAGCCTCAAATAGAGAGGTAAACG
The DNA here is from genome assembly GCA_963693085.1 of Alisma plantago-aquatica. Classification (NCBI taxonomy): domain Eukaryota; kingdom Viridiplantae; phylum Streptophyta; class Magnoliopsida; order Alismatales; family Alismataceae; genus Alisma; species Alisma plantago-aquatica. Next base: position 1,251,761,039 of record OY856410.1, on the reverse strand, counting down.
AGTGCAGCTGCGGTTGTAGACTCGGATGTGTGATGAGCATGGTGAACAGGCCCATGGCTCCGGATATGTGATATACTGAGCATGAATGCGTTCATGGCTCAGAGCACGGTGACCAGGCCCGTGGCTCAGTTTTACTAGCGTCGTGACATGTACCAAGGCGGGCTAGGCAGAGGGTAGTCTGAGGATCTGACCCTGTGGCTAAAAGACCACTTCAGCATGAGACTGCGGTCCTACTTTATTTCTCGTGTACTGACCACGAGGGGTGAGGTCGTGGATTCCGGCTCTTCCATTGACCTTGTATGGCACCGGTTATGGGCTTCGCAGCCGAAGGTTGGATTTGAACGGTACGGTTCACTTCCTCAGGGCATAATAAAATGTAATTCAGCTGTTTAGTTATTACTGCTTACGACAAACCCGAAACATTGGTTGAGGCCTTGTTTATGTAATTAACTTTATTTGTATCTTGCAGTTGTTTATACATTTCTCATATGTGGTAAGATTTATACATCCTATCTTGTTATTCATGTTTCATAAGGAATAGTTGGAATAGTTATTGAGTACTTTTGGTAAGCTTGATAGTATGAACAGTCTTATCTTATAACTATTCTTGTTACACTTTTTATCTACTTTACATATATCTGAGGTTTTGTAGTTTTGGCGGGGAGTTATGTTTCCCGCTGGGACAATGTTCAATTGTCTCACCCCGCTGGTTTACACCCTTTTTAGGTGGTCGAGCTAGACGTGGTCGTGGTGTTGCGGCCGAGCAGCAAGAAGATCAGTAGAAGGCAAGCGATGGATATGCTGCTGTTTTAGATGTTTTGTGATAGAGTCTAGAGTCATCCCTATACTCTTAGGTCCTTGGTGGTGTTTTGACGTTGTTTCACGATGTATGATTGTTGATGTTTTATATATCCTACTGTTGGCCGGATGTGGGCCTTTATGTATATGAACAGGTGGTGAACTCATGTGATGGATGAACAGTTGTTCCTGTAAGTTGTGGACACGTATCAGATCTTGTATATGTATATATATGACCTATTTCTGTGCATGATGAGGACTTGAATGTAATAGTTTTCAGTTTATCAACTTTCTGCAAACGGTTTTAATTAACCCGTGTTTTTGAGTCTGTGGTTATGGTGATTTTGCACATTTTCACGTAACACCTCATTGTCTGTGTGATAGTGGGATGTGTTGCCACAAGTTTTGGTATCAGAGCCTTAGGTTCGCTGAGTCTACAGGGATTTAGGACTAGGTCGTCTGTTCTTGTGTGTTGTCCAGATTTTCTTACAACCGTCTTCTGCCCTCAGCGGAAGAAAAGTCACGATGTCTGGAAACCATGAAGAACACTCAGCTGAGTACAGCGATGCTGCCTCAGCTGAAGGGAAGGCACATGAAGATCGGGTGCCTGAGGTCCCCCAACCTAACCCAGCCATTCTTGAACATCCTGCCTACCAACAACTTATGGGGAAGATGATGGCTACGATGAATCTCATGGTTGAGCGATTACCAGTGCCTCCTCCGCGAGCACAGGTTCCCCATGGAGAAGCATCGGGTATTGGAAAGACCTTCGAGCGACTTCGCCGAGTCGGAGCTTCGGACTATGCTAGAACGGCTGATCCAGCGGATGCGGATCTGTGGCTGAAAAGTCTTGAGAAGGCTTTCCGGATCCTCGACATCCCCGAAGCAGACAAAGTAAAGCACGATGTCTACCTTCTGAAAGGTAGTGTTGGTCATTGGTGGACCATCGAGGAGGAGAAGTAGCCTGGTGAGGTGATCTGTTGGGAAGTTTTCCGACGTGATTTCATCAGCAGATACTTTCCGAAGATGTATCTGGATGAGAAGATCAGTTAGTTTGAGAGTTTGCGGCAGGGAATGATGAAAATCACTGAGTACGAGGCCAAGTTCATGGATCTGTTAAGGTTTTGTCCTCACATGGCAGCGACAGACGAGGAATGGATCAGACGTTTCGAGAAGGGTCTGAGTGTTGAGTTGACAACATCGGTTTCTGCATTGGAGAATTGGGAGCGGTTTGCGATGTTTGTGGAATTTGTGTGGAGGATCGAACGATCTGTAAGGGAGAAGAGAGAGCCTATGGCTAAAAAGAGACTCAGTTCCAAGGTCAGAGGGTTGGTGGCTTCAAGAAGCCTAGGTTTTCGACACCGACAGTGATGAGAGGTTCTGGTGGACCGTCTCAGTGGTCTCCGAGTAAAGGAAGAGGTTATGTTTCTTCACCATCTAAGGCACAAAGTTCGGCTTCCGTGGAAGTGACAGGGCCATCTAGGCCACGAGTTGATGTTAGGACATGCTATGCCTGCGGTCAGATAGGGCATGTCAAGTCGAGTTGTCCCTATAGAGATGTTAAGGTGACACAGCAGCCGAGACAGAATCTTCAAGGATCAGATCGACAGCAGCCCATGGTAGCAGGGGACGAGGACGCGGTCAAGCGTCTCAAGCCAGATCGTATGCTCAAGGAAGAAGAGGTCGTGTACAGCAAGCAACGGCTCGATTCTATGCTATGAATCAGTCGGAGGCAATAGTCAACCCGCGAGTAGTGACATGTCAGATGGAGTTATTTCATTCTGATATGTCTTCTTCTTGCTTTATATCTGTTCTAGTTGACCCAGGTGCTACACACTCTTTTATCGCCTATAGTATGCTTGAGAACTGTCATTTACCTGTTAGTCGTAAGAAGGATAGTTTGTTATTAGAAACCCCTCTTGATGGTTCCTCGTTGCTTCGAGAAGAGTGTCCATCTTGTGTCTTGTCTTTCTCGGGACACCGCATTCAAGTGGATCTCATACCTCTTGATATGTGTGGTTTTGATGTTATCCTTGGGATGGATACCTTAGAGAAGTATGAGGTTGTTTTGGATTGTGGATCCAAGCAGGCAGTGTTTGTTGATGTCGGAGAGAAGTGGATCTTCCAGGGAAATAGGAAGATTCTTCTGATATGTCTGGTATCAGCTATGGTGGCAGATAAGTTGCAATGACAAGGATGTGAGGCCTTCTTAGCTCATGTGGTAGATACCGTTGTAGCTACCAAGGCAAAAGGTCCTAGTCTCAAGGAGGTACCAGTTGTCTGAGAGTTTGCAGATGTGTTTCCTGAGGAATTTCCTGGTGTTCCCCCACCCTGAGAGATTGATTTTGAGATCAATCTGGTCCCAGGGACACAATCAGTTGCACAGACACCGTATAGTATGGCTCCAGTTGAGATGGCAGAGCTGAAGAAGTGGTTACAAGAGTTGCTGGACAAAGGTTTCATCCAACCGAGCACGTTGCCTTGGGGTGCTCCCGTTTTGTTCGTCAAGAAGAAGGATGGTTTGATGCGGTTGTGTATAGACTACCGACAGTTGAACAAAGTCACGATCAAGAACAAGTACCCATTGTCGAGGATAGATGGTCTGTTTGATCAGTTGTGTGGTGCTACAGTGTTTTCGAAGATCGATTTATGGTCCAGTTATCATCAGCTAAGGATCAAGGAGGATGATATACCAAAGTCAGCTTTTTGAACAAGGTATGGTCATTTCGAGTTTGTGGTGTCGTTTGGGTTAACCAATGCACCTGTTGCTTTCATGGACTTGATGAACAGAGTGTTCCGTCCGTTCTTAGATCAGTTTGTTGTAGTCTTTATAGATGACATCTTGATCTATAGTCAGGACAGGCAAGAGCATGAGCAACATCTTCGTCGAGCGTTGACTCTTCTTCTCCAACATCATTTGTATGCCAAGTTCAGTAAGTGTGAGTTTTGGTTGGAAGAGGTGAATTTCTTGGGTTACGTGATATCTGTTGAAGGAGTCAAGGTAGATCCGAAGAAGGTGGAATCCGTTGCAGAATGGGAACAGCCGAAGACGCCGACAGAAGTTCACAGTTTTCTGGGTTTAGCAGGATACTACCGGAGGTTTATCAAGGACTTCAGTGTGATTGCATTACCGATGACAAAGTTGACGAGAAAGGATGTGCCTTTTGTTTGGGACGATCGATGTCAGCAAGCTTTCCAGAGTTTGAAGGAGAAACTGACCAATGCTCCAGTGTTGATCCTACCGAGCCTGGGAAGGGCTATGTTGTTTTCTGTGATGCTTCCAAGAAAGGTTTAGGTTGTGTGCTGATATAGGATGATCATGTGGTTTCTTTTGCTTCGTGACAGCTTAAGAAAGACGATGAGAACTACCCGACTCATGACTTGGAGCTAGCGGCAGTGGTTCATGTGCTAAAGATTTGGAGACACTATCTTTATGGGGAAGTGTGTCAGATCTTTATGGATCATAAGAATCTGAAGTACATCTTTATGCAGCAAGAGTTGAACATGTGACAGCGGCGATGGATGGAGTTGATCAATGACTATGACTGCACAATTGAGTATCATCCTGGTAAGGCGAATGTGGTAGCTGATGCGCTTAGTCGAAAGTCTTCTTTTTCTTCCAAAAAGGAACAGTTGAGTTCCCTTGTATGCCATAGGCGGGATATGCTTGTCTCTTTGCGGCAGATGAATGTGCAGATGGAGGTTTCCTCATTAGCTAGACTTCTAGCAGAGATGCAAGTCAAGCCTACGTTAAGACCGCAGATCAAAGATGCACAGCAGACAAATGATGCGATACAGTTGATCAGATCAGAGTTTGGCAGCAAAAAGCGTGATGGGTTTCATGAGTTCAAGGATGGGCTAGTCTACAATCGTAATAGGATGGTGGTTCTTGATGTTGATGAGCTGAGAAAGTTGGTGCTCGAGGAAGCACACACATCAATGTATGTTATGCATCCAGGTGTCACCAAGATGTACCATAATCTGAAGGACTTGTATTGGAGGCCCAGTTTGAAGAAAGATGTAGCTGAGTTTGTGGCTAGATGTGCGGTTTGTCAGCAAGAGAAGGCTAAACATCAGAAGCCGGCAGGTACGTTGCAACCTTTGCCAATACCGTAGTGGAAATGGGATCATATAACCATGGATTTTGTAGTTGGTCTACCCAAGACAACTAGAAATTATGATTCCATTTGGGTGATAGTGGACAGATTGACGAAGTCTTCCCATTTCCTACCTGTGAAGACAACGTATACAGCCGAGAAGCTCACTAGAGTGTACGTGGATGAGATAGTTCATTTGCATGGTGTGCCAGCGACGATAGTTTCTGACAAAGGTCCTCAGTTTACAAGTCGTTTCTGGGAACAGTTGCACAGAGCGTTGGGAACGCAGTTGAGGTTCAGTATCGCTTTCCACCCACAGACAGATGGACAGTCTGAGAGAACTATTCAGACTTTATAAGCTCTCCTTCGAGCTTGCGCTTTGCAGTTTCTAGGCAACTGGGATGTACATCTTAGTTTGATAGAGTTTGCCTATAACAATAGTTATCAGCGGAGCATTGACATGGCTCCTTATGAGGCTTTGTATGGGAGGAAGTGTAGATCTCCTTTGTGTTGGTACGAGACTAGTGAGCATCAGTTGTTGGATCCTGAGCTAGTGCAGCAAACAACCGAAAAGATCAAGGTGATACAGCAACAGTTAAAAGTGGCACAGGACAGGAAGAAGTCTTATGCAGACAATCACCGACGACCTTTGGAGTTCAGGGTAGGAGACAAAGTATATCTTAAAGTCTCGCCGTGGAAAGGTGTGCTGAGATTTGGCCGGAAGGGTAAGTTGGCACCCAGTTTTATGGGGCCTTACCCAGTTATAGCACGTGTTGGAAAGGTAGCTTATGAGATAGAGTTACCTCCAGAGTTGCATAGGCTACATCCAGTGTTCCATGTCAGTATGCTGAAGAAAAGTCATCCAGATTCGGGAGCAGTGATACAGCCAGTTGAGGTTGAGCTTGATGAAGATGTGACCTACAAGGAAGGACCTGTGGCGATCCTCGACAGAAGGGTTAAGAAGCTGGAGAGGAAGAACTTGGTTCTTGTGAAGGTTCTTTGGCATCATCATGGCGTCGAGGAAGCCACGTGGGAGCTTGAGGAAGAGATAAGGAGGAAGTACCCCTCGCTTTTCTCTTTAGATTTTGGGGACGAAATCCCTTAAAGGGGGTTAGCTTGTAAGGACCCTGACCTTCGTTTAGGGCTTACCCTGTTTGCTTTGCTTAACCCTGGTGTTTTGGTGCTTGCTAATCACCTTTAGTGGTGATTAGGGTTTGGTTGTGCTTTGTTGAGAGTTAGAGGTGCTACTTGCAAATAACCCAAGTCTAGGGTTTTGTAGGCAAGTTTTCCATCTTGTGATGTGTTTCTCCCTCTCTTTGCTTCCTTTTGTGTAGAAGGGAAGGCTTGGGCTTGTTGCCTGAGTTCTTTGGGCCTTGGTCGAGCTTGTTGGGCCTTGAGGTGCCTTGTTTGGGCTTGGTTGAGCCTTGTATCGGCCTAGGAGTGTTTGTGTCGGCCAACATGGATGTGTGTCGCCCATGGAGCAACATGTTGTGTCGCCCATGCTCTTTGGTCTAGCCTTGACCTTGTTTAGTGGACACTTGGAGCACATCTTGGCCATGTGGATGGAGCTTGCTAGAGTAGTGGCTTGAGCTCTAGGACAAGTGTCCCTATGCAAGTGACACCTTGCTTGGACCAACCTTGTTTTCTCCTCCCTTTCCTTCTATATAGGTGTGTCCTTTCCTTAGCTTAGGGTCCCTTTTGGTCCTTTGTTTCCTTCTCCACCTTGAGTGCATTACACTCCCTCCTTTCCTTGCTTGTGTCGGCCGATACACCCCTTGAAGGAGCAGCTTGGTGGCTGACACACCTTGGAGAAGCAAGTGGTGGCCGATAACCTTGGAGTATCCATCTTCCTTGCTTGGTGGTGTGTGGAGCTTGGAGCTCTTCTTCTTCCTTGGAGCTTGAAGCTTAAGGTGGGTTACATAACTTCTAACCCTAGCTACATTATCTCTTGTTATAATCTTATTTACATGTTAGTAGCTTAGTTTCTTGCTTAGTTTCCTTGTTGGCCGATCCATGTGAGTTAGGGTTTAGGGAGCAATACTCCTTTCTCCCCTTGGTCTAAAAGAATGAGTTTGAGCTACTAGTGCCATGAGAAACACCCCTCCTTCCTAATTGATTGAGGTGAGCTTGTGTCCTAGTTGCTTAAGCAACACTTTCTTCTCACCATGGGCTAGAAGGTGAGCTCGGTTTGGTGATGAGTCATCTTTCTAGGGTTCGGGTGCCCTTCTGTTTGGGGGAAGAAGATGACCTTGTTGGATGATATCTCCTGACCTAGCTTGTTGGGCGATAGGCCTATGTGATGGGCGTTATCCCTTGTTGTTGTTGTGATAAGCGTTGGGGTCTGGTTCCGTGATGGCCGTTAGGCCTTGGTCCAGCAGGTTGCACGATATGTGGGTTGTGTTTTTTCTCTTGAACGTTAGCCTTATGTGAGCTGACCTGACCGGGATGTTAGCACCTGTGATGGCGTTGCTAGGTAGATGTGTCGGGCGTTGTGCTGGTCTTGTATCGGCCGATGACACCCTGTTGTAATGGGCGTCACCCGATAGTACTATGTACCCGATACTTTCCCCCTTGACGCGCGACACATCCCCCTGTAACGCCGCGTCGCGCGCACTTGGTTGTCTTAGTGGCAACGCAGCATTGTGGGCTGAGGTGGGTTGTTCTTTGGTGAGGGCAGGCGGCCCAATACTGCTATATAGTGAGGATCCCTGGTACTTCTAGTGAGGGCTGTAGCACATATAGTGAGGGTTCCACGATGCATCGAAGCCGATTGTTATATATTTCTGTCCTTGCTTCCGAACGATGGTTACTCCTTGCTCATATAATGGTGATGATAATAGTAAATGTTGTCCTTCATATCTGACATGACTACATGCATTAAGTAATCATCTTGATTATCTATATAATGATGAGATAAGGACAGGTACATAGATAGTTGCTTAATAATGCGCCTTGTGCATATGATCACCAGTGATGTATAATTGATAAGTATAGCATCTTGAATGACGTTACATAATGCTAAGCATAGTTATTGCGATTGAAGCTATGATTATTGTATACACTAACCATGCAGGTGATGCTTAGCCATAAAATGGCTATGAGAAATATGTGATGAGTAACATCACTCTGGTTGATGAGATTGCATGTATGATGTGTTTGTCCCATGATGATGATGTGAGCATGATGAGGGATTGAGATCCCACGGTATGTGATGATCCTTGAGATGGATCTGGATGGTTGGCAAGAGGCCAAGTGATAACATGTGATGTTGGATCCTTGAGATGGATCAGGTACAATAATAACATAATGTTGAGTTATGTTGTTTACTTTCTGTTATATCTTGCATGTTATACAACTTGGTTGAATCTTGCAATCCATCTAAAAGATACTAATTAATTACAGTGAAATATATCATGTAGTTTGCCCTAGCCATAGATCCATCATCGTCAGGACTTGGTGATGGTGAAACGGGTTTTCCTGCGGGTTAACCCGGAGCGCATATTTTTGAATATGCGAGGTTTCTCCTAGCCTCAAATAGAGAGGTAAACGAGTGCAGCTGCGGTTGCAGACTCAGATGTGTGATGAGCATGGTGAACAGGTCCATGGCTCCGGATATGTGACATACTGAGCATGAATGCGTTAATGGCTCAGAGCACAGTGATCAGGCATGTGGCTCAGTTTTACTAGCGTCGTGACCTGTACCAAGGCGGGCTAGGCAGAGGGTAGCCTGAGGAGCTGACCCTGTGGCTAAAAGACCACTTCAGCATGAGACTGCGGTCCTGCTTTGTTTCTCGTGTACTGACCACGAGGGGTGAGGTCGTGAATTCCGGCTCTTACAATGACCTTGTATGGCACCGATTATGGGCTTCGCAGCCGAATGTTGGATTTGAATGGTACGGTTCACTTCCTCAGGGAATAATAAAACGTAATCCAGTCGTTTAGTTATTACTGCTTAGGACAAACCCGAAACATTGGTTGAGGCCTTGTTTGTGTAATTAACTTTATTTGTATCTTACATTTGTTTATACATTTCTCATATGTGGTAAGATTTATACATCCTATCTTATTATTCATGTTTCATAAGGAATAGTTGGAATAGTGACTGAGTACTTTTGGTAAGCTTGATAGCATGAACAGTCTTATCTTATAACTATTCTTGTTACACTTTTTATCTGCTTTACATATATCTGAGGTTTTGTAGTTTTGACGGGGAGTTATGTTTCCTGCTGGGACAATGTTCAATTGTCTCACCCCGCTGGTTTACACCCTTTTTAGGTGGTTGAGCTAGACGTGTTTGTGGTGTTGCAGCTGAGCAGCAAGAAGATCAGTAGAAGGAAAGCGATGGATATGTTGTTGTTTTGGATGTTTTGTGATAGAGTCAAGAGTCATCCCTATACTCTCAGGTCCTTGGCGGTGTTTTGACGTTGTTTCATGATGTATGATCATTGATGTTTTGTATATCATGTTGTTGGCCGGATGTGGGCCTTTATGTATATGAACAGGTGGTGAACTCATGTGATGGATGAACAGCTGTTCCTGTAAGCTGTGGACACATATCAGATCTTGTATATGTATATATATGACTTGTTTCTATGCAGGATGAGGACTTGAATGTAATAGTTTTCAGTTTATCAAATTTCCGCAAACGGTTTTAATTAACCCGTGTTTTCGAGTTTGTGGTTATGGTGATTTCCGCACGTTTTCACGTAACACCTCGCTGTCTGTGTGATAGTGGGATGTGTTGCCACATGGAGATTCACAAGGTGTTGTGGAATCTCAGTCTCCTCAAGTAACACAAGGACCTCGTAGATCTAGTAGGACACGCCTTGGACCTGAGAGGTTTGGATACCTTGTGACTCAGGAATGTGGTGAGTTGATCATAAATGATGATCCAACTACCTATTTAGAGGCTATGGAGGGACCAGATTCTAAGAAATAGCTTGAGGTCATGAGATCTGAGATGGAATCCTTGTATTCCAACAAATTATGGACTTTGGTGGAACCACCCGAAGGGGTAAAACCCATAGGGTGCAAGTGGGTCTTCAAGAAGAAGATCGACATGGATGGCAATGTGCAGACTTATAAAGGCAGATTGGTTGCTAAGGGTTTTCGACAAGTTCAAGGTGTTGACTATGACAAAACCTTTTCTCCGGTTTCCATGATTAAGTCCATAAGGATCATGCTTGCTATAGCGGCCTACTATGACTATGAGATTGGAAGAAGGATGTTAAAACCACATTCCTTAACGGGAATATTCATGAGGATGTGTACATGACACAGCCTGAAGGTTGTATAGATTCAAAGAGTGCCAATAAAGTTTGTAAGCTGCAAAGATCAATCTATGGATTGAAGCAAGCATCTTGGAGTTGGAATCTTTTATTTGATGAAGAAGTCAAAGTGTTTGGCTTTATTCAAAATGAAGATGTACTTTGTGTGTATAAGAAGGTTAGTGGGAGCACGACCACATTCCTCATATTGTATGTGGATGACATACTATTGATGGGGAATGATGTCTTAGCCTTAGAGAAGGTAAAGACTTGGATTGGGAGTACTTTCTCAATGAAGGACTTGGGAGAAGCATCCTACATTCTAGGAATTAAGATCTATAGAGATAGATCTAGAAGGCTTCTCGGACTAAGTCAGAGCACGTACATTGACAAGGTGCTGAAGCGGTTCAGCATGGAGAACTCAAAGAGAGGCAACATCTCCATGCTGCATGAAGTTACCGTCTCTAGATATTAGTGTCCCCGATCTTGTGAAGAGAGGGAGCGAATGAATGGGATCCCATATGCATCATCCATCGGATCCATCATGTATGCTATGTTGTTCACATGCCCAGATGTCTCGTATGCCCTCAGCATGATGAGCTGGTACTAGTCAGATCCCGAAGATGCTCATTGGACAGCCGTGAAGAACATCCTAAAGTACTTGTGAATGACTAAGGATCAGTTTATTGTGTACAGTGGTGCGTAAGAACTGGTTGTAAGGGGTTACACCGATGCGAGCTTCCAAACCGATGAAGATGATTACAGATCACAGTTAGGATTTGTATTTTTCTTAAATAACAGATTTGTGAGCTGGAAGAGTTCCAAGCAAGAGACAGTTGTCGATTCTACTATAGAGACTGAGTATATTGCTGCTTCACATGCAGAAAAGGAGGCTAGGTGGATCAGGAAGTTCATCTCTGAACTTGGTGTAGTTCCCAGTAGCTATGATGCAATTGAGCTTTATAGTGACAACAATGGAGCCATTGCTCAAGCTAAGGAGCCCAGATCACATCAGTGGTCCAAGCACATACTGTGGCACTTCCATCTCATATGAGAGATCATACAGCGAGGAGATGTGAAGATTTGCAGGGTACCAACCGAAGACAACATAGTTGATCCACTGACGAAGGCACTTTCACAGCAGAAGCATGACGGTCATGCTAGGTCACAAGGACTGAGGTTCCTAGGTGATTGGCTCTAAGTGCAAGTGGGAGTCTGTTGGTATGTATGCCCATAGAGAAAGTCATATGATGATTGTAATGGGATACTTTGTAAATGATTTGAATAATAATAAAGGCAATTTCCAATGTATATGTTTTAACTGTTTCTGAGATGATAGTGTAACATGATAGATGTCTAAAGAATTATTTTACTCAATGATGTATGCTTTTAGGTTAAGGACCTAAATGATGAGATCATACGGATGTTAATAGTATACATTCTTGTTTTGTCCCAAGTCGGTTGTTGTTGCGGAAATAACCATAGACATCAATAACACTAAAGACTAGAGTGTGTGTTGGTTGATGATAGAATCTCATCAGTCATGATATAGTGATATCAAACCAAGCACATAGGTACTTGTTAGAGAACAAGTGTATCAGACAGACCCACCATGAGAGTGGCACATGGAACCATGACTTGGTAGTCACAGTCAGCTCTCACAATGATGGTGGTGAGTGTGATTCTTTGACCTGAAATCACTACACTCAACACATGTCATTGGGTACACTTTGACATCATCAAACACAGTCCTGAAATATAGATTGTTATAAAGGTGATGATTGGGTGACTTTGACACATGGGGCTTTTGAGGGGTGAGTGATAGATATGGGATTTATCCCTCCTGAGGGAGTTTGATGTCCATGGCCACTTGATGAGTAGGACTGAGAAAGGCATGTGCATGCATGTGAGAATCAGTATGTGATATTGATGTCACACATATCTCATCCAGTCTGCTCTGAGATCAAGGAAGTGAATGAACATTGAAAGGATGATTGCTCCATGCCTTGAGTTCATTTGGGGTATCACTGACAAAGGAATTATACATTCACTGTAACACCAGTCACGGATTGTAGGATTGAAAGTTGTTCTCCAACTTTCCTTTTCACTTGGGTAGCACTGATGTGTGACTAGGCACCGCTCTTTGCTTGTGAAGTCATAAGTGTTATGGACTTTCACTACCAACGTGAAATGGGCATGCAAGGTCACACACATAGGATTTAACCTGGAAGAGGAGTTTATCCACGAATGATGTTCAGATTGTTTAATAAATGTGTTTAGTGGTTCAATTAAACATTCAATCAATTGACTTGACTCAAAATCACTAAGTTCAAGTGTTGGACTAACTGATTTGGGTGTCAGATTGATTGAGAACTGCATTGCCTGATTTCTGCACAACCTGGACTACCAACCGATCGGTTCAAACTGTTGAACCGATCGGCTCAGGGTCAAGTCAGAAAACCAGTTCAAGTGTTGAACTAGTCAGTTCAGCTGGACCAAACGAGCCAGTTTGGGAAAGTTAGGTTGGTGAGAAAATATTTTTGTTTCACTTGTACAATTCAATTGGGACAAGTATTGATCTTTGGATTAATTAGAAACGGGAAGAGGAAAGTCAATTGGGAACTACCCTGGGAAGTGAAACGATCGGTTCATGAATGAACCGATCAGTTCATCTCCCCAAACGACCGATTCATGAGATGAACCGATCGGTTCAGTTCCCAAACGATCGGTTCATTTGTGAAACAACCGGTTCACTTGTCGCAATGTATCAATTTGTGGAAATTACGGACCCTTCTACTCCCTCTTTAGTCATGCATTGCCCGGGGCTGAGAACCCTAACCCTGACCCCTCCTATATATAGAGGGGTACTGGGGGCTTCTCAGGTACAACTCAGAGCATCAGTTTATCTGTAAAGTTGTCCTCTCTAGTTGTGGTAACCGAGAGAGCCCAAGCAAGTGCTACCCAACTATGGAGGCATAGCGAGGGAAAGACAATTGCAGGACGACAACTGGTGGCAGGAGAGCACGTCGGTGACTAGTACGCCGACATAAGGGGATGAATCCTTCTGGTGTCTCGTAGGATAGGATGACTTGAGTTCTCAGTGGTCCGTGTGGACTACTATAGAGGCGGGAGATTTCTGTCGCTCAGAGGACAGTTGTCAATCCGTTAGTCTGGGTGTGACCAGGAGTTGCACAGACGTCGTCCAAGACCAGAGGTGAAGACCACACTAGCCGTGAGGTAACATCACTGAGCAAGCCTTGGGACAAGGTATGCCTCTACAAACCATCCTTCCTACCGTATAGATGTTGACGAGATCTCTTTGGGTTCTGGTTTTGGGGAAAAAAATTTTATTTCCGCTGCCATATCTTCCTCCCCTAAAACCCAACAAATTGTAGCTGACTTCAATTGATCAAAGAGGTCATCAATCTTCAAAAGAGGATACTAATTCTTGACTATGACCTAGTTCAGCATGCAATGGTATTTGCACATTCACATGGACTCATCCTTTTTCTGGACAAAAAGGATAAGAGTGCCTCAAGGCGACACATGAAGTCTAACAAAACCCATGTCAAGGAGTTCTTGTAGTTGTTTCTTTCTATTGATTCCATGAGATACAGAGCCTTTGAAAAGGGGGTTGTTCAAGGCATATGTTCAATATTAAACTCCACTTCCTTCTCTGGAGGGATACTAGGGAGTTCTTTGGGGTAGACGTTAGGGTACTCCTTTGCTATATCTATATCTTCACTAGGTAAGGATTCCTTCTCTATCACTACTATGGTCAGGAATGCTCTACATCTAGAGTCCATTAGCTTCTAGGCCTTCATTGCTAGTATAAGGATCTTATCATATTTCTTATGTCCCACAATTACTACTTGTTCTCTGTCAAGTTGCATATGGATCACTTGCCTAATCCCACATAAAAGTTGGTCCTGGTGAATAGACAACCAATCCATTCCAAGGATGATATCAAAGTTGACCATGTCGAGCAAGATGAGATTGACATGTCAATATTTCCCATCAATAGATATTTCCATCCAAAGGATTCCATGACATGTGTACATTACACGTCCACTAGGGGTGTTGATATTCAAAATAAAGTTCATATATGTTGTCGCTAGTTTTGGAGTTTTTGCTAGTGCCACAAAGATGAAACAATTGGTGGATCCATAACCAAAAAGGGACTTCACAGGTTTTCCAACAATATAAACCATACCTTTAATAACATCCTTGTTGTTATCAACTTCTTCAGTGGTGATAGCAAGTTGCCTCCTAGTAAATTGTTTAGTTAGGTTAGGTTTGTAGTTGTGGTAGTTGTTCTTCTAGGCTAATTTGTTGGGAGGGTTGCCCTGATGGGGTTGAGAGTTATTTGACGTCTTGGGCTCAGTGCATTCTATCTAGAAATATTTGGTCTTGAACAAGTTGTAGAAGAGAGGGGTGGCATGATAATTTTCCCCAAAGTGTTTCTTTCCACAGTTGTGACAAAAGGAGTGGGTCTATAGAGTGGGACATGCATCAAAATGAGGAGGCTTGATCTGATTGCCATTTTGGTTGTTGTTGTTGACATTATGATGGTTGTTTTTGGGGTGGTGATTGTTGTTGTTGAGGTGGTAATGATGCCCTCCATGGTTTGGGTTACTATTACTTCTTGGGGTGCAAAATATTCTTCCTTCAAACGGTGCATCCCGATAAATTGTGCCTTTCCCACCAGCTGCTTGAAGGTGAGTGGGAATTGTGGGGCCGGTCTGCCGATCATGTGTGGATTGAGGCCTTACATGAAAACTTGTATCTTCCTGTACTCTATGACATTGGTCACATATCTCTCTAGGAGGTTGAAGCGGATTAGGTACTTAGCCACTGATTCGCCACCTTGACGCATAGAGTTGAACTCCATTTCCTTCTTGATCAACATCGACTGGGGAATTTTTTGTTGGAAGAACAACTTCAAAAACTTCTTCCAATTCATTGAAGTGGATTCCTCAATTTGAGTTGACCTAAGTTTTGCCACCACACTTCCTCTAAAACCTCCAAGACAAAGGTTGCAAAAATCACCCATAGATCCTCAAGGTAGCTCATGCCCTCCAGCATATCTTGGGTTGCTTTGATCCAATTCTCCACCTTCTCAATGGTGTATTGCTCAGTCTCCCCCCCCCCCAAAAAAAAATTCAAAAGGTTTCAACTTGATGAAGTCAGCAATGGTGGTTCCCTTGGTCTATTACTCTTATTGATGAGGCCTCACATGGCAGTCCACATTATGGACTACAATTGAGCCAAATGGGGTTAGGATCATCACCCTTAGGCATGGGAGATCCCTCAGGATGCTCAAGGGAGAAGTCTTGTACTTCTTGTAAGATGAGTATCCTCTCTTCTTATTTGAGTTCTTGTACTCATCCTAGAAGTTGAACAACTGGAGTTTTGTAAGGATAAAGGAGAGAGAGGGTAGGTATCAATATAGTGTTCTAAAAGTCATTCCAGATTTGAGCAAGGAGGATTCCAATTATTGATGGTTTGGATATTGTTCCATGTGACGATAGAGTTTTAGACCATGTGCAAAAAATTGATATCAAAGTTCTCAATAACATCAACAACATGAAAACACAATGTTTGTTTTCTTGGCATAAAACACAGGGTAAAGGAAAAGAACAGAGTCATGTCTACATGAGGGAGTACATCATAATGCTAATGAAGAAATATAAAGATAATATGTCCACAAAAAGGGCAGCTCTCCATGCTCCTAGATTTATCTTAGTGATCTGCACTAGTAGACTCCAAGTGAGCAGGTCCCGTTGTCCATCAAATATCCTAAAGGGAAAAATAATCCATGACATGGACCAAGAGGAAAAGGGGTCATAAATTGTCGATACTATATTCTTATATTGACCTATTAAAAAATTAGGAACAAAGTATGATTTAAAGGTAGTAACAATTATAGGAGGGAACTATTTGTTGGACATAGTTCAGCAATATAAGGATAACAAATATCAATGTTTCGGTGTTTATAATTCAAGATGGTAATTCCACAAGATTTTCAACTATGCTAGATTTTCCAGTTTTAAGATACTAAATCACCATGAATATTTGTAATCATCAACTTCAAATACTATTATTAAGCATTGTCATATCATTTCTTTCAAGGGCTATAATGTTGTGTTCAATCTTATATGAAAGAACAAGAGAATAGCATAATTGCTAATTTAACAAGTATAATGGGGGACAACTAATCCATTACAACTTGTTCTTAGAGAGTCAACACATATTCTCATGTGAGTCAATGCTATAAGGGGACAAAGAACAAAGGGAGCTAAAAACTCCTAGATCTACTCTAGTGCTATCTCAATATTTAAAAGTATCCAACAAATATGAATTAGGGGTGGTGACCTTCAAGAGGCGTGTATGCTATAAAATAGTTTTGAGTTCACCACCAAACCAAATTTGTGGGATTCAAGAGGGGAAATATATAACTTAATAATTAAGAATCTAGTACCTTATTTTCAATCAAAATGCACACAAAAACTCAATATAAGCCAAATTCCTTAGGATCTAGCAAGAAGAATGTACTAGGGTCATTTTGTGTCTCATGTCTTGGAAATCACTTCTTTATTTGTTATTGTGTGAATTTGTAACTCAGCCTCACATTTAGGTGAGATACTTAATGATCATGTTTTGTTGATATAATTTCTCATTATAAGTCATCAAGTTCATTTCCTTCAATGTAGTCTTCATCTTGTGCACGCTACTCATGTTCTAACATATGATTTATAAGTTCATATTTATGTATAGATGAGCATATGACCCTTAGGTCCAATTGTCATTAATGAGGTGAATATTATGTTAGTTTAGTTCATAGGATTATATCATGCATACAAAATAACATAAGGTCCATCATTTTTTCATATTCATAAATATAAGCATTAATTACTTACGGATTACATTATTATACACATAGGTCTCCAACATGATTAATTAACTAAAAATGGTTAAATATGGTTAGGACTTTTGTGACACAAAGGTACAACATCTTTTATTTATTATTTCATATTTTTATTGATTTCTCTTATTTATAATTGCATATACCATTGTCCTCAAAGAATTAGTCAAATAAATCAATTCCAAGCATGTTGTCATAGTTAGAAATAATATGTAATACTTACATAAATTGATGATTATTGTCACATATACATTGCTTCCTGAGTTGTTGATCACTATTATGATACATTAGGCTTTTTTGTTTTGACCACTCTTTAATAAGATCTTGGATTAATGCATGATATTTCTTTAATATCCAATGCAATAAATAGACTAGATTGTCATGCACATTAGTTTCTAATATCATTTCCCTTAGGTTTATTATTTATTGTCATTATCCTAATAACACCCTATAGTTTTTATGCTTGATATTATATTTTTATTTTACTTGTCACACTATCATATCAACACATTAATTTCAATAGTTTTCATGTTTCATTGGATTTGTGATGAATACAGTAAATAGAGGGGAGAAAACTTGTCGAGAAGTATGGGAGAACAATCGAAGAAAGGTGGTTGAGGGGCTCTAGGAGTCTCTATTATTTAGGTGACAAATGCCTCTTATGTTGATTGATTGTCAGAATGGGTGCCACCCTCTGGTTGCTTCATGATGTAGGTGGGTTTCTGAAGCAGGTTGTTGGGTGTTGTCAACCACTGGAACATAGCCAAGGGTCAGCAGTGCAAGGGGGAGATTCAGATCCAGATTACTTAGCTTGGGGCAAAATAAAAGATGCAAGAGGATGAGTAGTTGTAAGGAGTGGGATCCCAAAGGGGAATCACTCCCTACTAAAAATTTGAATAATAGAACCTCCAATCCAAACACACCCATAAGGTATCTTGGAGTGGGTGTAAAATTTTGAAATCTTATTTAATGGTGATCAAAACTACCAAAGTATAGCAGAAGAATAAAAATCATGACTATTATCAATCTTCCAAGAGTTTACAAAAGTAAATCTTAATCTCCCACATAGGTTTTACATGATACAACATAAGGATCCAGATAGAGGGACATCTAAACCATAACAACTTTGTCTCTAGGCTTTAATTCCTTAATCTAGGTCCACATCTTTATGCCACGTCCTCCATGTTCTTCACCTAGGGTTGGAATCATACCTCAGCAAGAAGAGAAAAATAGATGACATCAGCAAAGGCTGGAATGTGCATATTAAAAAGTAAAATTGAGCAATATAATTGGAATACAAGACATCAAATAAAGTGAAGCTTCCCGTAGAAAAGAAAAGTACCACCCAAGTGGGTATCAAGAGAAAAGAATCACAATAAAGAAGATACTTGCCATAAAACAACTTAAAAAGATTGTGCCATATATACATCCACTATCATTGTGGGAAATGAAGCACATAACAAGAAAGTAGGGCACACACCCTACAATCATCATCAATAACATGCATGCATGTGAGATAAGTATAGCCCTAGAACAATATAAATACAAAGGTGGCCAAGCCTCACAAACTTGAAACCTGATAGAGATGGCATACTACCACTCCCAATATATATAAGTTGGGCCAAGCCTCACAAACTTGAAACTCGGGTATGGGGAATCACCACCTCCATCCCAATAATAACAAGGGTGTACTTCCCAAAAACCAATGCAATTACACTACTCCAGTACTACTAAATCACATAGTATGTTTAATAGAGAGGAAAGTAAAAAGGTATAGTCAGATTAAACAAAATTTGCTATCATACTAATGGACAACATAAATTTCCACCACACAAGTGGGCAAAAGACATCACATGTCAACATATAGAGTTCCAAAAGAATATCAATGATCATAAGATAAGTAGGGAACTTCACATGAAGCATAATTTCAAAACAAAAAGACATTTTGTATAGGCTAGTGTCCATAGGACCAAGAGAAAGAAAATATAGGTGAATTGCTCAACATAGAATAATAGGAGATGCAAAACATACATTTAGAAAGAAGAATTAGACATTTCTCAATATAGAAATAATGTGGGATGCAAGTATACCTCACTTCATAATCTAAACAGTCCAAAGTCACTTCTAGATCCAAATCTAAGTTTCCAAATCCCTATTATCATGTATGTGAAATTAGGGTTAGAATTACATTGATTATTCAAAACCCTAAAACTTGCCTTTTATTATTGGTGAATTAGGTTATGAAAACCATTTAATGTTTTAGGTTACCTTTTTCTGAGTCCAAAACATATTTTATTATATTTTTCTGACTTATAAATTATTAGTTATGAATTTTGCATATATTATCTATTCAGATTAATCCATTTAAATCACACATTTTCAACATTCAATTTAGATGAAAAAACCAACACTATAAGATAGATCTTATTTTTATGAATCCAACAACTATTTATATGTATTTTTTTATCAGTAGATAATTAGTTATTAATTTTCAAAATTTCAACCAATCAAAAAATTCCACGTGGGCATAAAGCCTGAGAAAGAGGGAGGGAGAGAGAGAGACTGGTCCGCCCAGTCTGAGTTGGCCCAATCAAGGTTTTCCAACTTGGTCGGCCCGACAGACAGCTGGGCAAGTTGTCCCAGCACAAAAACAAAATGAATCCTCATGAAAAGATGATTTTACCCTTATAATAAAAACTGAGAATAAGAGTCGAACAAGGGTGAAAGAGGAAAGCGATCGTGTTGAAGCTTTTATGATGAACTGAACATGAGTCGGGTGGTAGAATATCTATTCATAGATCGGAACTTGAGATTCATTCAATGATACTACTAGGAAGAAACTCCAATGAGTTCGCGAGTTCATTCTGAGCCAGACCAACCAAAACATTCAGAATCTGTGAAGAACCAAAAGAGGGAACTCCAGGTTCAGGAAAACACTACAATACGACCAGGAAGGAGGAATTTAGAGGATACATATGGATTGGGGAATGAATAAGAGGTGGGTGAGCTTCGTGAGCCAACATAGAATTTGAACTGGTAACTTTTGCCCTCTTGGCGTCGTTTGGTGAGGGTCACCAACTGAATTTCAGGGCAAATACCCAAGTCAAATTTGACAGAGAGTCGAGCACCAAGGTGAAGAGCTCTGAGTTTATCGATGTCTCTGGGAACCACCAGATATGGATTAAGGAAGATCAATTTGACCTTCAACGTTGTCAGTGTCGTCGTGGAGTCGGGAGGTCCAGTAAAAGGAAAGATGAGATTGTGGTAGCAGCATAGATGAGCCCAGGGCAAAAAGAGGGTAGAGGAGGATCTCTTGGATTTTTGCAGTGGTCTAGAGCTAACTAGGTATATATAGGTTACGGTCTGGTGCTGACTATAATCGGAGAAGAAGAAAGCATGAGAAGAGAAAATTTGGGGGTTTCCTTTATAGGTCGCGAGAGGGGTAGTTCCAGATCGATTTGTGCAAAATTTCTCGACAATTTCAACTATAAAAGAATCGAGGAAAATGGATTAGGATTGAGAGAGATATGTAGGAAGGAAAGTCCAAGGTACTGTTACACCCCAGAACAGAGGCGAATCGGAGGAAGAAGAAGATGAGGCGGTTGTTAGATTGGCATCGGACGGTTGTGGTTGAAACTAAGTTGCAAAGAAAAAGCAAAGTACCGCATGACTAAACCCAAACGAACCAGAAAATAAACCCAAAAATCCATGAATCACATGACAAGAAAACTTAGCTGAAAATCACATGACAAAATAATCAAGAAATGATATTCAAATAGGAAATCAAATAAAGTGATGATACAAATATGTATCTTTTCTCTCTCTTCATTTGAGGGAGCAAACAGGCCCCAAATTAAATGAAATTTGACATCCAATGTATTTTTAATATGAGGAATCCGAATATGCAATTAGATATTCCTTTTAAGAACTTTTTATGTGCTAAATAAATTAGATCTTATTTTCTCTTTCCATATGCATTATTGGTTTTAGATTCTTCAAAATTAATGAAACTTCACCCATAAGTCATATTTAATGTGTTTGGTACAAATTTTCCATCAATTTTACCTGTTGGAGTTTTTTATATTTATTTAATATTTTGAATGCTCTACACACTTTCTCTCTCCTGAATCTACCTTTTAATCAAACATCTTCCAAATTGGATGAAAATTCACCCAAAGCCTATATTTATTATGTAGATTATGAATCCAAGATTATTTTCCTCTTTTTGAGTCATTTATTATTTTATTTGATATTTTGGAAAAACATAGATCTTCTCTTTCCAAATTGAATTAAATTAATTATTTTTATGTGAATAATGTGAAACTTGACTCCCAAGACAATTGGGACCCAAGGAACATGATTTTTAACTTAGATTTCATTGTAGCTATTTCTTTTGATGAGTTATGTCACAATTAATATGTGGATCCATTATTATCACACTACTATTACTATTGCTCATACAATTATGTTCCATAACTTAATATTATCACTAAAAGAGTTGGCTATGATTATTTGCATGAATTCTTATGTGTTCTTTTATTTATCTCTTATGACATATTTTATATGCCCATTATTGGCCCAAGCATAATGTGAAAACATTAAGGTGATATATAGATGCATTAGCTCTTTAGGAATAAACTACACATCTTTTAGGTCTAACTTCAACCTTGTTTGGCTAAGTCCAAAAGGTCAAAGATCTAGGGTAGGGTCTAAGACCTGGTATGTTACAGCAGTCCACCCCTTAAAAAGGATTTCATCCTTGAAATCTATTGATCCAAACATCAAACAATCAGATACTCTCCACCACTTAAAAGGTTTAACCTAATAAGTCAAACTAAACAACTTTTAGGGTTACCCTCATATCTTTTAGATGTGTATGTTTTTGAGATTTATGTTGTTCATGTATCCAACCAACAAATTAGAACTATCTAGGGTTGAGTTTTAGGTCCTTGTGTCTCTAACCTAACAACCCTACACAAACATCCAAAAGTCATAGGGTAAGTCATATACACCTTTATATCAATCCTAGTCACAACTCCAAAGTCAAAACTAGGGTTAGCACTAGGTTTAGGGTTTTACTACCAAAACTTCTCATATCCTTTCATTGTGACTTAGTTTAAGAAAACTTTTATGGAATCCAGAAAATTTTTGTACATATAGTAATATAATGAAAATGATTTTATGTCGATAAGAAATGTTGCGAGATAAAACCAACAAGTTGGCCAAAATTCAATGCAAAAACCAAGTCACAATATATCCATGACAAGAAATCTTCATCCTACTACCTCCTCAACCTAAATGCATCCTAAAGTCAAATGTCATAGCATCAAGAGATACAAATCATAATCAATCTATATGATAGGGTAAGATCTACTAAATCCTCATCGCACATTTATCATAGATCAATTCTAGGGTGAACATCTCATCTAGAGGGCAACTATGCAAGGTAAGGGTTCTAATTAGGGAGACAAAATTAAAATAGTCAGATTCTGACTACCATGGGCTCTGATACCATGATGTAAGGAGTGGGATCCCAAAGGGGAACCACTCCCTACTAAAAATTTGAAGAATAGAACCTCCAGTCCAAACACACCCATAAGGTATCTTAGAGAGGGTGTAAAATTTTCAAATCTTATTTAATGGTAATCAAAACTACCGAAGTATAGCAGTGGAATAAAAATCATGACTATTATCAACTTTCCAAGAGTTTACACAAGTACATCTTAATCTCCCACATAGGGTTTACATGATACAACATAAGGATCTAGATAGAGGGAAATCTAAACCATAACAACTTTGTCTCCAAGATTTAACTCCTTAAGCTAGATCCACATCTTTATGCCATCTCCTCTATGTTCTTCACCTAGGGTTGGAAGCATACCCTAGCAATAAGAGAAAAATAGATGACATCAGTAAATGTTGGTATGTGCATATTAAAAAGTAAAATTGAGCAATATAATTGGAATATAGGACATCAAATAAAGTGAAGATTCCCATAAAAAATAAAGTACCACCCAAGTGGGTATCAAGATAAAAGAATCACAATAAAGAAGATACTTTCCATAAAGCAACTTAAAAAGATTGTGCCATATATACATCCACTACCATGGTGGGAAATGAAGCACATAACAAGAAAGTAGGGCACACACCCCACAATCATCATCAATAACCTGCATGCATGTGAGATAAGCATAGCCCTAGAACAATATAATTACAAAGGTGGCCAAGCCTCAAAAACTTGAAACCTGGTAGAGATGACATACTGCCACTCTCAAAATATATAAGTTGGGTCAAGCCTCACAAACTTGAAACCTGGGTATGGGGCACCACCACCTCCATCCCAATAATAACAAGGGAGTATTGTCCAAAAACCAATGCAATTACACTACTCTAGTGCTACTGAATCACATAGCATGCTTAATAGAGAGGCAAGTAAAAAAGGTATAGTCAGATTAAACAAAAGTTGCCATCATACTAATGGACAACATAAACATCCACCACACTATTGGGAAAAAGACATCACATGTCATCATATAGAGTTCTAAAAGAATATTAATGATCACAAGATAAGTAGGGTACTTCACATGAAACATATTTCAAAAGAAAAAGACATTGTGTATAGGCTAGTGTCCATATGACCAAGAGAAAGAAAATATAGGTGAATTGCTCAACATAGAATAATAGGAGATGTAAAACATACATTTAGAGAGAAGAATTAGAAATTGCTCAATATAGAAATAATGTGGTATGCAAGCATACCTCACCTTAGAGTCTAAACAGTCAAAATGCACTTCTATATCCAAATCTAGGTTTCCAAAGCACCCATTATCATGTATGTGAAATTAGGGTTAGAATTACATTGATTATTCAAAACCCTAAAAATTGTCTTTTTATTATCAGTGAATTAGGTTATCAAAACCACACCATGTTTTAGATTACCTTTTTCTGAGTCCAAAACATATTTTATTATATTTTTATGACTAATAAATTATTAGTTATGAATTTTCAATACATTATCGATTTAGATTAATCCATTAAGATCACATGTTTTCAACATTCAATTTATGCAAAAAAAACCAACACCATAAGATAGCTCTTATTTTTCTGAATCCAACGACTATTTATTTGTATTTTTTATTAGTAGATAATTAGTTATTAATTTTCAAAATTTCAACAAATTAAAAAAATCCATGTGGGCATAAAGCCTGAGAAAGAGGGAGAGAGACAGAGTGGTCCGCCCGGTCCAAGTTGGCACAATCAAGGCTTGCCAACTCGGCCGACCCCACAGACAGCTGGGCAAGTTGTCCCAGCACAAAGACAAATGAATCCTCCTGAAAAGATGGTTTTACCCTTATCCTAAAAACTGAGAATAAGGGTCGAACAAGGTTGAAAGCAGAAAGCAATCGTGTTGAAGATTTTACAATGAATTGAACATGAGTGGGGTGGCAAGATCAATTCATAGATCAGAACTTGAGATTCGTTCAATGATACTACCTGGAAGAAACTCCAATGAGTTTGTGAGTTCACCCCGATTCATACCAACCAAAACATTCAGATTCCATGAAGAACCAAAGGAGGGAACTCTATTTTTTTTATTTACGAGAGAACCACCCCCGCACGAGCACCACTTAGTGACCCCCGCAGGTGGTGTAAACTCTCGGGGACCCCTGCCGCCCATACCGGGGCCCCAATTCAGTCGCATCGTTGGCCGGCCGACACATGGGCTAAATCATTTTGATGGAATGCTGGGAGTCGAACATGTGCCCCCTCACAGGGAGCTTGCGAGCCACACCACCCGAGCTATTCCACCCCGGCAAAGGAGGGAACTCTAAGTTTAGGAAAATACTGCAACATGACCAGGAAGGAGGCATTTAGAGGATACCTATGGATTAGTGAATGAACAAGAGGTGGGTGAGCTTCGTTAGCCAACACAGAATGTGAACTGGTAACTTTCACCCTCCTGACGTCGTCTGGTGAGGGTCACCGACTGAATTTCAGGGCAATTTTAGTATGTTACAGTAGTACTCTTTCAAGTGTCAATGACGGTGTGGATCTCACCTAACAAACTTGTCAACAACGCCACAAATTTTGGGAGTCATCAGCGCAAGGTGAGGGGCTAAGGAGCTTTGTGGGTGGTTGGAAAAGATGCCTAGATGTTTGAGTAGCATATGGAATAACAAGTGGATGGGTTTTGAAGCAATGAATCTCGGTGAAAGTTGGTAACCTTGGTGGCTTGTAAATGAGTGATGCAGGGGGTTTTATAGGAGTATTTGAGGGTACATTTGCTTTTGTGGACCCTTTAAAGAATCTTCAAGGTGAGGGAATTGAAGCCTATGAGGTGTGAGGGTGGTTTTATGCTCCTAGCCAGTGTTTGAGCTACTAGGTGCCACCCAATTACACTCTGATAAAATGTCCAGGCCTCTAGATG
Source organism: Alisma plantago-aquatica (assembly GCA_963693085.1). Lineage (NCBI taxonomy): Eukaryota > Viridiplantae > Streptophyta > Magnoliopsida > Alismatales > Alismataceae > Alisma > Alisma plantago-aquatica. The sequence goes on along the minus strand of OY856410.1, from coordinate 1,251,735,524 downwards.
GCCATCAATATAGAGGAGGAGCTAAGTAACCCTTATCCTAAGTTTCCAGGAGATAAGGAAAAGGGGTGGGGGTGAATTTCCTCGCCATTGAGAAGCCAACAGTCACCACAGTAGGGTAAGATTACCCAACTACACTACGTGGCCCTCCCCAATCTTGTGAGTGGTCGTGGCCAATCCAATCCAAAATGGACGGTTGTCAGTTCACCAAAATGAGTTATTTTATAACATTTCTATATGCTACATATTAGCATTTTCATAATTAAATATTGACATTAGATTCTTAATATTGTATAGTATTTGAAAAACATACTAACTCATACCAATATCCTTTCAATTACTCTCCATGATTATCTCCATTAGTTATCCATATTTGAAATATCTAATACTCTGTAATATTAATTAAAGTGATTGCACAACCAAAGATTCACAATAGGGTCAGGGTAACCTAGGATGGGTCATGATATAATTATATTTGACAAAAAGAGTATGAATACTCTTTTCTTGCACAATATATAGGGGAATACAAATAAAGTCTCAATCAAGGTGTAAATTTTTCATTGGAGTTATTCAAAAGGTAGATTATGTAACTTATCTCAATAATACATATAGCACCTAAGAATCAATATGTTACACTACCTTTTATTTATCTTACTTCGACCCAAGGTCATGATGATCGATCTAGGGAATCTAGATATCCTTAAATATTGTACGGATGGATAGGATGGAATATGACCTTCTAGACTGAGGATTGATTGGTATGACTCAATAAGCCTAGGGCACATAAAATACACCTCAATCGAGTAGTATATGTGTCTAGATTTGATAGATGTTAAACATGGATGTGCTCTTGAAGTGATAAACATATTTATAATATTTAAATGCATATGTTATCTAACATCCTTGTAGGTTGTCATTATGCCAGAATGATTGGGTAAGAGTGTACTTTCAAGTACATTAATAGCTTTCTATAACTGAATATTTAGCTATTTATTTTTTGATATCTATTATCTAGTAAGTAATAGACATTTTTAGATGTTATATTATATCAATGGGACTTGGGATCTTACCTCATGACTTTTCCATCTTTTAGGTGAGCGGCCAAACTACCCCAATAGTGGTGGAGAAGATCAACAAGGAGAAGGCTTGTCTTAGATTTTGAGGTAGGTGATGACTGTGTGAAGGTATCTCAGAGGTAGGTGACGTTTGCAGGACCTTCTCCTGAGATAAAGCATATAGAGATGGAGTCCTACATTTGTCCTTGTATTCTCAAGTCTCAGCGCAAATGTTTTGATGAACATGTATTCTATCTTGCAATTTTGTCATGTGTGCACAACATCTAGAGTCTTATTATACGAGTTGTAGGATTTTGCATATATGTTCTATAGTAATTACACCACATATGTAAAATCTTAACTTGTACTATGTTTTAATGAGATATTGTGAGCCTGGATCTGGAACTTTTGTAAGGAAAAGGCTTGAAAACTGAGAAACTCATAATATGTCACTATTAACTTTTTGTTGGACCTTGTGCTTATGCTAATGTTATATGTGGTGTATAGTAAAATATCTAATTTGTGATCTTTACGTGTCTTATGTGATTAATGATGATCATGGTTTTAACTTTGGTTTTGTTTTGAGAAATGTTTCTTTTGTGACGTTGGTCATCACAATCAAAATGATAAATGGCAGTAATGCAGACCAGATGACTCCTCTTATGTATGAAAGAATGGCAACATTTGACATATGTGGGTCAAAAATTGATTCACCCTTGATTCACTATCTTATTGTACATCTCCGTAGAAAATTCACATTGAAATAGCAGATGATTAACATCTTCATAATTATAGGAGCATAAGAAGCATCTAAAAGTAAGAATCATTTCCATTCTCTTCAATGTATCTTGAGTAGAGATTTTATTGAGAACATTTTTTCAACCACTCAACATTAAGTGTTGCAGAATCAAAATGCCATATCAAATTAGCCCATTGCAATTAACTACTCTTGTATCTAATCAAGTTCCACCAACTTTTGAGCTTAATCAGTTTCATGTTGTTCAGCATAATGGAGTGCTTATGAATGAAACTTAAACTTTCAATTTCTTTATATTGTCCCTGAGGACAGTGAAGCTTCTCTTACAAGGCGTATCCTGATCTTTGTTTGAAACAAACACCCCAATATTACATAAAAACCAACACCAAACTCAAGAATATTGCAAGATCCAAAAATATTTTCTAGAAATGTACATCTGGGAACCCATGGGTCTCTCCGTAAACATATAGAAGATCCATCAATAATCTCATACAATATGTGTGGGAAATCATGGTATGAAACTTATATGACATAAAAAGATATATAAGGGGATTTAGGAGTATATTCTTACATACATTTATTTTTTAAATTATACAATTGTGCGCATGTGATATAGATTGGAGGTTTTTGAGTGACTCTTTTCCAAAAACAAGTTATTCCTTATAAGTCTAGGGATTTTGGATATATTTGGAGTCATACATAGATAACCTAGTGTTTATGTCACATAGTTTTTAGCAACATAAATCCACCAACATGAAACCAAGATTTAAAACAATCACGTTTTTTGCAAGGAAAGACAAGATTATGGTGACTTCCCTTTTCAGTTTACGATAATACCAATCTATTCTAATTAGAATAGATTATGTCGAATCCCAATGAGTTTAATAATAATGTTAAACATCCAAAAGATGGTATATACATAAAACTCATTTCCTACAATTTTGCTTCTACATGTATATTAAATGTCTAAATTTGATGAGAAAATCAAGAAGAACACCCAAATTTCTAGTTAGCCATAGTGCAATATGTTATTTCAACAAGTCAAATAAGAAGTTGATTTGATTGAAACATCTCCGTGGATATATTAATCCATAACTCAGTGCATTAATGGAGACAACCTTTCTTTAATCGAGACAACCTTTCTTTAATCTATTGTAAAATACACTTATGTGTACGCACACACATATAGTCATGTGAAATATACATAGGGGAAAAAGAACAGTTAATGCATGCAAGTTAGGTTTACGGAACAACCAATTTATCTTTTGATAGGGTTCATCTTCCATAAGCAAAGTTGGTATACCACTGACATCATACTCTCAAGCATCAAATGCATGTACACGAGTTACATGTGTGTGTGTGTGTGTGCGCGCGCGCATATTAGGAAAAGCATTTGGTTGATTTGTGTCAAGTTTCCTAAACCCAAACCTAACTAACTGAGTTGGGCCTTGTGTCAACTGTCAAGTCATAGCCTACTAACAATGAAAGCCCACAATCCTAGCCACTTCATATTTAAGGAGGATTTCACGTCAGATTTGGGTCCAACCTATCATATGAATTGATTCTATCAAATTATTTCAAAAGTAGTGTTATCATATCAAGACGCACTAGCCAATGCTTAAATCAATTGGTAATACACACATAAACAAAAAGAATAATCATATGTTTAAGTGTAGTAACAGTTAAAAATTTATGAAATAAAATGTGGCTCGTATTCGTAAGCATTAAATAAAGTATTAAGAGTGCAACACTAACATTTGTATAAACGTTTATAACTATCAGTTAATTGTATCACTATATAGAAGCAAGATTGCAAATGTATACTGATAGGAGCAACTGTACCGTTAATAAAGAAACAAGCATGCACGAGGATCAACTTTTCGATGATTCTACATAAAAAAAAGATACATCTACATATTTTATTGTACATGTTCGGATCAGGTTCGCATGCCCTTGGGTTCAGGTTTACGTTGACCCTAACACGAGCATGAACCTAAATCAAGGCCCTACCCTAACCACAAAATTTCCAGGTTGGATTCAGGCAAGGTTGTGGGTTGCCTTGACTTAGGGCCCGTTTGGTTGGGCAGTAAACTAAAACACGTTTTTTAAATACTTGCGTTTTCCAACTAACCACGTTTGGTTGGGTGCAACTGATAGCCGCACTGAGAAACTAATCTGCATCGTCACATACTGGTCTGTGGAAATTTTGTGGAGATCGACTGTGCCCCATTTGGGCGCAGTTCATTTTCTCTGATTCTCACGTAACCCGGCTACCTGCTATCATCCCGCTCCAGTCGACACCCTGTCTGCCATCTCATGAGACGAAAGATACAGTTCACCGGCTATTACCTGCTATACAGACCGGATCGGAAGAAATTGAGGTAGTCAACGTGGACGCAGCCAAAAACAGCACAGTACCAAATCAGAAAACAAGAAACAGTGACGGCTGCGTTTTACTTCGAACCAGACGCTGATGCTGAGCTTGCAACTAGCAGCATTGAAATTCCTGTTTAGAAACTCACGGTAAGAATTGGTTTGATGTCGAACCAGACAAGCCCTTAGTCACTCATGCATTTGCAGGTGTTCGTGTGTTCGCGCTCGCCTGTATGTCTACGCAAACAGGTAAAGAATATGCTGTAGTTTAAGCCAGGTTAAAATAATCCAAATATTGCCACCTAGGTAGAAGCTCAGTGAAGAAGGCCCAGACTCTTTTAAGAGAAGGGATCCGGGTTCGAATTTCTGGTTGTGTGGCTTTGAACAATTCTTAGTCCCGTTACACATGGTGGCCTTGAGTAAATTTATACGCTCCCCAATGTAGAGGTAGTTGGAGGGGGGGGGGGGGATGTTTGCAAATGTTTACATTGCAGGGGTATGGTTTCAACGTTTCGAAGAAGAAAAAAAGATAATACAAATACAATTTACATAACCTCATTAGTGCTTTGCAGGGGTATGGTTTCAACGTTTCGAAGAAGAAAAAAGGATAATACAGATACAAATTACATAACCTCATTGGTGCTTTGTTTGTATAAGGATACACTCGACCTACTCAATCAGGAAATGTTATTTGTCCGAAAACTGAGGAACACCCAAAGCTGTTAGCTTGCTAAACTCACACAAGAATTAATCCCATTTTGCCTCGACAAACTGACCAGACAAATGCACATATATGTAAAGTAGGCGAATGCACATCTATATCTAAGAAGTATAAACTGTATACATTGTCTAGAAAAAAGCTTATGTACATAATGGTACGCCCCACAGATTGGCTACCGTCTTTAATAGTCAAGAGTTATACATACTTCCAGAGACTACATCTGAGTCGTATTCTGAATCCGATGCATAAGGGAGCCTCAAATCTAGCTTCCTTCTTGACTGTACAAAGCTACGGGGTTTGTAGTCCTCTACAGACTGAGCATTGCGATTGGATTGCTCCCTTGAATTCCACTTGGCACCTTGCCTGGCCATAGTCCTCGGAGTTCTCTGGTTAAATGAACTAGACCTACTAGAAGGTTCATCAGATAATGTTTTTCCCTTGCTAGCAGCAATAAGTCGTGTATGATGAACGAAATTTGTGGACTCGTCTCTTAAATTCCACTTGGCACCTTGCCTGGTAACAGTTCTCGGAGTTGTGTGGTTATATGATCTAGACCTGTTAGAAGGTTCATCAGATAATGGTTTTCCCTTACTAGCATTTATAAATTGTCTATCATCAAAAGAACTTGTGGAATGCTCACTTGAATTCCACTTGGCACCTTGCCTGGTCATAGTTCTCGGACTTCTCTGGTTATATGAGCTAGACCTGCTAGATAGTTCAACAGATAATGTTTTTCCCTTACTAGCATTTATAAATCGTCTATCATCAAAAGTACTTGTGGAATGCTCGCTTGAATTCCACTTGGCACCTTGCCTGGTCATAGTTCTCGGACTTCTCTGGTTATATGAGCTAGACCTGCTAGAAAGTTCATCAGATAATGTTTTTCCCTTACTAGTTTCATACCCACCACGATGTGGACTGAGGTGAACATCCACACCCTTCTTAGCAGCAACACGTTGTGTATCATAAACTAAGCTTGTGGAACTCTCATTCTCATCTGCAATAAGTTTCTTTTGTCTCCACTTCTTTCCACTGTTACGTCTAGTAGTCCAATCACTGAAATCGGACGCTTCATTGTTTGTTGAAGTGGTTGATCTGGCAGAAACTGATGTATCCACCACCATGCCATATGGCTTCACACTGTGCACTGCATCCTTTGGGAAGAACCTTGCAGATGGAAGTCCATCTGGGGTCTTAAATACCTGAGGACCATCCCTTTCAGACCACATATCAAACCCTCCTGGCTTCTGGAATCTATCAGCCAGCACTTTCACCTGCTCATCGGCTTTGACAGAAAACAGTTTCGGCGCTTTCTCCACCATTTCCCACGGTCGTTCCAGCTCTGAGATAGCTGCCTTGAGTTCAGTCCTTTTGCGCATCTCATATATCTGTCGTTCCCGGAGGAGCCGAGCCTTTAGGAGTTGCTTTGACTTTTTTGCTTGCATCCGTTTCCACTGCCACTTGGAGACCCCGCCTGGAAATGTCCTCGGACCGCCACCCATTCTGATTGTCAAATTCAAGCTTCGAGCAAATTCTAATGTTATGGTCGATAGTGGAGAGAAATTGAACAGCCTGGGACCCGTCAAAGAACTAAGAGAAGACATCTCCTTCTGTTGCAAAGATGGTGGTCTCGGTATCACAAGAGTCCTCGTAGGCATCATCGATGTTGCCAGCATCTTTCGTCACTGCTTTGTTCCTGGAAAGAAGAACAACAAGCTACTTAAAACGTTGAATCTTATACATAAACTACAACAACTTCTCTATGCCCTCAATTACATGCTGCTACATATGCAATTTATTTGCAAAAAGAAAAAAGAAAAAAAAAAGGGGGGGGGTCCATTCATCCCATCCCTGGCTCAGGCCCTGAAGAGTTCCTTTTTTTTTTAAGTTGCATTCAAATATAAGAGTGGAGCAGTGAAATTATACATACACAGACACTGAAGATAGTCTTACCATTAGAACTAAGGCGCTAAATCAGGATGACAAATAAGCAAGTCGAAAATATTGAAAATGAAAATACTTCGAAAACATTTGAGTGTAGACCTAAACAACTTGATGATATGTCAATGCTGAGAGAGAGATAACATAACCTAATGAGGTCATTGTTCTGCTTTCTGACTAATAATTAAGGTTCGCTCCCCTCGAGACTGAACAACTTCACCACTGATTCACCATCTTGGTATGGAAAATTTTGAACAAAAGGATACCAGAAACATAGATATGAGACACAGTGTCCCTGTAGCCTAAATTTTTAGGGGATGGTGCAAACTGTCAATGACGCCCTATATCCAATCGAAAATCACATAAAACATGATGATAGTTAAATGCATTCAGTTCAGGAGCCATGCACAGTTATGTCTTCTCTAAGGAAACTGTTGCCTGTCACATAATATACAATAACATTCAGGTAGCCAGCACATCATGGTGGGGTTGAGGCTTGATGATGATTATGGCGACAGAGGCAAGGAGCAAAAATAAACTAAGAAACTACTCATAAGCTCCCACCAATTAGAAGCTTGGCACACATAATTCACACAAGGCCTAGTTTCTTTTCCCCTTCTGGAATCTGCCACTTGTCTGGTGGATACATTGGCGCTCAAAGGATAAAACTAATTTTGGTGACGGTATAAGACAAGATTTAGAAACAACTGACGACGTGTAGATGAATTCCTAGGTATTCCTTGAGCAACTGCAATGGCATGAAACCGACAAAACAAAAAAGTTTTCAGAAGGCAATAAATCACAGATCTACAAGCTCAATATGACTGCATCTACAACCCGATTCACAGTGAATCATGTCACATCCAGAGGAAGTTTAACCCCCCCCCCAACACACACACAGCATGCCCCAAAGTTTGGGGCAGTTAGGAAAGATGGGAGAAAAAACATTGGCCTGGCTCAACATGGCAACACATGAGAAAGCAAAGGCACGGATACGGAAAATGCTGATGAGAATCTGGAGTTTGGGCAGGACGCCAAAACCACTTGTATTGGCAATGCAATCCACAGACTGAAACATACATACAATAGCGAGTAATGAACTAAATTTTCCTTGTATTGGCAATGACAGAGGAATTTCAACAAGGATGCCCTCTTTTCTAACTCATCCCATTGGTTCTTCATTACCCACATGCACCATTAGATTACAGCTACGTAAGTATCAGCCAAGTACGGTGTTTGGGTTTATTAGAATTCAGAAGAGAAGGGCCTATAAAGAGTACCGAAATTCAGAAGCCTATCCAAGAAATCAGCCTCATCAAGAAAGAGATGAGGACGGAAATATGGTCAGATCAAATAATGTTATGCGCAGAAGAATTCAACCAAAAACAAAAATATATTTGTGTAGAAGGAGTTACCTCGCAATTGTGTTCTGGAACCAAACGTCCACCTGCAGCGGTCGCCTTCTGGACCTTAGAACGCCTTCTCAAGTGACGGGTCAAGGTCTCTAGCCGCGGCTTCTCCAGTGAGGTTGCGGCTTCTAGCCGCCGCCTTCTCAAGAGGGGTCGCTGCCTTCACAAGCGAGTACGGGGAATTCCAGATACAAGAGCCGCCTCGGCCACACTCTGGCGACTGGCTCACTTTTCTTGTTTGCGGTATGGTGGGAGTGAAGAGTGAGAAACTATTCTTACAACCCCTATAGAGATTTCACCCCCTCTTTCTTGAGGAAATCGCGAAAATCCCGTTAAACTAACCCCCCCCCCCCCCCCTCTTACCACAGTTCACGGAATGGGGTGGGAACGGCTGCTGCTTTGTTTTTTCTTTTCTTTTTTTGCTACGAGCAAAAGATACTTGCTTACCAATACATTAACCTGATATGTATAATACTTATATTTTTTTTATAAAAACAGCTTAACGGAACTGCAAAACAGCTACTAGCACTTTTTTCAAAAATAGCGAATTGAAGCTATTACAAGCAAGTTGGAGTAAATGGAAAAAATCACACATATAGACAGTTTGAATAAAAATAATAAATACATGTCTAGATGTCTAGGTAGAGTAGCATGTAGATGAACAAATAAGCCCCCTTAGAAATTCACTTCTTGTCATATGAGTATACATAATAATTTTATACACAACCCACTAAGAGAGTGTGCAGTTTGATAAACAGCCATAAATGATTTTTAAGTTGGGTTCATGGTTAGCATTACATTGAATACAATAACTACTACTACCGTAAACACATAATTGATCTTTTAGTTGAACTCATGGTTGGCATTACATTCAATAAATAATTCATATACAACCCAGTAAGAAAGAAACGCACATTCAGGTAACTCCCTCCAACATGAAAGTGCATACACATACTTGACTTATTAACACGCATATAGGTTGTTGAAACACACAGATATGATGGACCAATGAGCACACATACATGTTGTTAGGATTCTCTTTGAACAAAAAAATGGATCTCATCTGGTTCACAATTAGTGTATGGATCTCATCTGGTTCACAATTAGTGCTACACTGCCATGCAACCCGGTAAGAGATATCAACTTGATTAACTTGACTACTCCAAAATATAAGGAAATAGACATAGAGGACTTATTAGCAAGCAGACAGACTACTGGTTGACTGGATGGATGAGAACACAACCAAACTATTGTAACACAAACACATACTGCATTGATAGGCAAACCGATCCAAAACATGGTGGTTCTATCACAAACTTAACTCAAAAAATACATGTGTAGACTATGCCATTCCCAATTATTTATATACAACTCACTAAAATAGAGCATCGTAATTAGCATCGGATTGACTCCATCCAACAAGTAAGGACAAATACATTGGATAAGTTAGCACATATACAAACCCTCGGAACATAAAGATTGAATGTCTTGATGTGTAGACACATGTCAATCTCCATATGTATATCAAGAGATAGAGATCACCTTAGACTTAGGAATTTTGTAAAGCAGTCCTCACTCTAGATCGCTCTTGAGGTAATAGAGAATGTTTTGAATGCTAGAAAGGTGGGCCTAGAGTGGTGTACTCATGTGTTGGTTGTCTGTCCCAACAACATAGGTAGTATTTGATCGAGTAATAGTGAAATAATCAGTTTTCCAACTATACAATAATACTTCTTTGGATCAACAAAGAGTTCTCCTTCATGCATAGGCTTCAAATGGCAGTCCATCAGAGTAGAGACCAGTTTCGCATTTATCATGTTGGTCTCCTCAAGGAGGCCCAAGACGTAGTGTCTTTATGACAAGTCGATCCCTGAGATGAGCGAAGGACTTTGATCTTAAGGAAGTATCATAGGGTGCCCAAGTCCTTTTTGTGAAAATGTGCATGTAGGGACTACTTCAGCTGAGATATCCCCATTGTATCATCGTCGGTGATGACGATGTCATCAACATAGACATCAACAAGTATATTCCTTTGAGGACTTGGAGAAGAACAAGAAGTGGTCAGTGGTTGATCTCCAAAAGTTAAATTATGTAAGGACATTGCTTAACTTATTACACCATGCCCCTAAAGATTGCTTGAGTTCATAGAGAGATCATCAGAGATGAAATACTTTGTGTAAAGATGCCTCCTCAACAATAAAACTAGATGATTATTATATATAAACTTTCTCTAGGAGATATCTATGACGAACGACATTCTTGATGTTGAGATGATAGAGAGGTTGATAGAGGTGAGCTGCAAGGGGGATAAGGATGTGAGCGGAAGTAATTCTTTTTATTAGAGAAATGTCTCAAAGTAAATCAAGCCAAAATTTTGAGTGAATCCTTTAGAAACTAGACGTGTCTTGAGTCATTCAATAGAGACATCTGACTTGTGCTTGATAGAGAAAACCCACTGACAGCCTACAATATTTTTGCATGTAGGTGGTGTCACAACATCTCATGTCTTGTTGTCATAGAGAGCCTTCATTTCTTCCAACATGGAATCTTTCCATCCAAGATTTTTTCGAGCATCTATTGGACGCTTAGCAACATATGTTGTGTTTAGGGTTGTAGCAAAGGATGAGGCAAAATAAGAAAGATGTGCTAGACAACAAATGTGATCAATGGGATGTCTAATAATGCATAAGTATATACCTTTGTGTGTTGTCATCGGTAGATTGGATTGGTTTAGAACTAACAATGATGATTCATGTATAGCTGGTGACTCATCTTCCATGTCTCAATTTGGGGGTGATAGTGGTGATGGAGGTGTTGATGGGATGAATGGATCAGGCATCAAGACCATAGTATAAGTATCACTTGTAGGTGGTGAAGATGATGAAAAGAACATGTCATTCTCATGAAAGGTGACATCCATAGAGATATAGACTCTTCTAGAGCTAGGTCAAGACACCTATATCCTTTTTGAGAAAAAGAATAACAAGAATCATTGTTCGAATAGATTGGGATGAAAGCTTGTCAAAAGTGGGATCAAAATTATGACTGAAGGTGAACAACTGAAAACCTAAGGGAGTATTGACAATAGTGTGGATTGGGAGTAAACAATAGAAAAAGGAGTGTGCTTCCTAAGAAAAGAGGAAGATTGGTGATTGATAAGAAATCAAGTGATGAGGATTGATCGGATAAAAGATACTTAGGTGAGTTGGCATGACTTAGAAGAGAGAGTGTAATGTCAAACAAATGACAATTTTATCATAGTGATGTCATTTTATTGTGGATAATATGTAAACGAGCATAGATGAATCATTCCTATGTCATGACAAAAAGATACAAAAACCTTTTGGACATACTCGAGGTCGTTGTTGGTTTGAGGAATCTTAATAAAAGAAACCAACTTGGAATACTATGAATTAGAATGAAAACTTCATCACGAGTTCGTAGTAAACAAAGCCATATCATTCTAGAAAAATATCAACAAACATAAGAAAATATGTATAGCCATTATATCTAGTAGGCCAGAATGTACCACAAATATCATTATGAACTAAGTCAAGCATATGGGATGACTGTTTATAGGTACGAGCTGGTAAGGACACACAATGATTATAAATCTGATAGACATTACAAGAAATAGAAGAGTAGGAGATAAAGAACTATATAATAGTTTAATCTTCTCCAAAAGGTAGATGGCCATGACATAGGTGCATATGAAGTGGCATGGAGGCAAGAAGGGTGTGTGGTGGATTTGAAGGTGGGGTGGAGAAGTAGTAAAGATTATAAGAGCGTACGTCCTACCCAATCATCGTCAATTTTCTCAAATCCTGTAAAATAATCCCCAATTTTTAGGAAAAATACTAAGCCATATGGATTAGAGGAACCATCACATGATAATGCTTTGTGATTTATAAATCATCACATGATCTTTTGATTATTATATTTTATGTGTATATAGAATTGTGCTTGAATTAAAACATATAAAAGAAGGAAGGAGAAGAAAATAGGAGTCTTCTGGATGCCTAGAAACGTCGGGCAACCGTGGTTGTGTGTAGCCACTAGCCTCTGGTGAAGCCTAACCGCTTAGAGCGGCTAATGGCCTCCAGACTCTAGGTTGGTCATGATCCTCTAGTATGGTTGAGCACCGGCAGCATGCTATGCGGGTCGGGTGCTAGTCGTCACAACAAGGGGGAGGAGGAGGGTGAAAGGGTGGGTGGCAAAAGGTGTGTATGTGGTGGTGGTGGGTTGTGGTGGTGGTGGGAGGCGAACGCCGGGTGAGGGAGAGGGAGGATAGGGTGGGGAGAGGAGATGAGATGAGAGGGTTAGGGTCTTAATCTTGTTAACATGTAGAATAGGTTTTTTTAGTAAGTTGAAAAGAGAGTACATAGCCTCCTATATATATATACATACATACACACACATATATATATAGGAGTGAGGCCACTTAATAGGATTATAGGAGCCCCACTTAAGTGTGAGTACAAGACAAAAAAGAGCAGATACAACCATATCAAATATACCAATATTTGTAGTATAATAATTGTTTTTCATTCTCACATGCTCATTTAAGTTTTTGTATAAGCATCATGCTAGTAAATTTTAGATTTATATTTGATTTTTTTATATTACCCCTCAGGTTTTAGGAATAACATATGACCCTACATTATAACAAAATACTTAGTTATTAATATATTGCTATGTATAATAATTTTATAAGATTTAGTTTCAAATATATATATATATATATATATATATATATTCTAGAATCCATTTGGGTTAGGGATGTTAAATGTCATACATGGTTGGGAAAAGCAAGACTAGATCACCTAAAATTGATCCACACTCAAGTTTCTCTCACTAAGATTAAACTTAGAATCAACCTATATTGTTAAGTTTAGAACCTAAACCAACATAAATCCCAATTGGTTTAAACCGGATTCATAGAGTTAGACCTTACAGACTATTGTGTCAAATTATAGTTCTACAAAACCTACCTATTTTATATGTATAACTTGAAACTTTTATAATTTAATATATTAATAACTTGTGCTCCAATATATTTTTTGAGTATCATTTAACAAATCTGGGTTGCTTCTAGGTCAATCAAAATAAAGATCCATATTTGTTCAAATCTTGAAATTTGATAATTCAGGTCGATTCTCAATTTGGACAAAGTGGTTGAAACATGAGTTTGGGAGGCTACAGGTCCAACTACTAGAACACTCAGACAACCTTTTCCGACTAGAAATGATATGGATGAGGAATTGGTAAGCCTAACCCAATTCAAATTTTATAATGTAATATTTTCCAACTTAAATATATATATAACAATATATAATAATATATTAATATTGTGTATTGTGTCATAGTATTATAATTGTACAATGTGATTTGTGTTTTTTTTAATGTATAAAAGAAGACAAAAAATAGAGTAGTGGTTCCCGTTATGTTAATGATGAGGGGTTATTTAGAATTTTCTATGATCTATGGGTTTATAAGGGTATTCCTCAAAATTGAGGGATAAATATGGAGAAAAACTCAAGAGATTTTTTGTTGTAATATTAAAAATGACTTTACAACTATGAGAATCAGTACTAGACATATTATAACAATAAATCCTAATTTGGTAATAATTTTACAAGAATTGATATTTGTTAGAGATTTATATGCACTTAGGAAAGCTAAGCGAAAAGGAGTGGGACTTAGTTGTAGGTGGCAGCTTGAATGGCAAGAAGATCTAGATATATAGGGGGATAGTAGAAAAAATATGATAATATTGAATATCTAGTATCAAGGGGATGAAAAGGGAAAAATAATTGCCAACTCTCTCAAGATCTTTTGATCCACACAAACACAGGATTATAAATTTTTAGAAAATAAATGAGTAGAAGTTATATTCATCCAACTCAACAACAAGTAGTTGTTGTGAGGTACAATTTTTCATAAACATTTATATAATGTTTAGAGTAATCTCATCAAAAAAATTGGATATTGCAGGACATATTTGAAGGTAATAGAGATATTCACAAGACTTATACATGGGTGGGTTTTCTCATAGAACATCCCACAACCACAAAATAAAAATATAAAAACATAGAGAAGTAAAATGGATTGGGATCCCCATAAGATACCCCACATCAAGGATAAAAGTGATGAGTGTCGTGATAACAAAATTTTGATATCACAAATTTGTTGGAGTCATAAGAAGACTAGTCAAGGCGAATTCAAGGTGTCTTCATTGATCAAGTCTCCATCATCATCATTGATGATAACATTTGCCAAAGTTATGTTTCCAGCCAGAGTTGCTCCATAAACATTTTGGGTGAATGGATAATGCTCAAACAATACTATTATGTTTTGAGTTGAGGAGGCATCACTTGCAAGACTTTAGAATAGGGAAGAAAATGTAGTGCATATGTTAGATATAACCTTTGTATGTTGATATTAGGTACTACCAAAGAATATATGATTTCACTCCAACAATATATTCCAAATGATACAATTAGCAAAAGAGATCCGACATATCTAAATTATTGTTTTGTACAAGCTTCTTTATCAATAGGTATCTCATGGAGTTTTATCAAAAGGGATCGCTATAAAACTGTCACCTTATATGTCTTGATAAAGGGCATTGAAATAATACACGGTCAATCTCTATAGAGGATTATTGAACATTAAGTACATAAAGTGACCTCATCTTCCTGCAACTTGCTAGTTTATCATGATAAGTTTTCTATGTCACACGTAAAGTGACTTTATCTTCCTATAACTTGCCAGATTATACCCATGAGAAGTTTTCTATGACCAATGATCCATAAGAGAAGGTGAATGTCACATTCTCATTTTTATATGTGTGCATATGCATTACATGCATGTATTCTTCATTAGATTGGTTTATTATATTTTTGACTTCTCATGCTTATATGGAACATGGAAAATAATGGGAAAGGCTATTAATTAAATTTGATGTTAAATGATGCTTCATGGCCCAAATTTGGTAAAGAAATGGAAACCAAATGATTTATCAAAAATTACAAAGATTAAATGTCATTAAATTCATTTCTAAGTGTTTAATGGTTCAGAAAAAAGAATATAATTTCACAATAACTATCTATAGAATTTATTAAGCCTATGGTAAAACCTTGGTGGTATTTTAAATTTGATGGAAACTAATTAGAATATAATCACCAAAAAAACCTTTTTAAATTATTAGAGGATCTTTTTATTTGGATGGTAGATGGTGGGATTCTTAGAAGCCTTTGACTTCCATGGGACTCTTCTTTTTAATCCCAGCTGTGAATAGGTTGTCTCCAACCTATAAACTTCCTTTAACAGTGAACAATTTGCGTTCCATCTGATTATCTTGAATTTGTTTCACATTAACATGAAAAGATGGTCCCATTAGACTAATATTATTTTTCCAATAAATTAATCCCCAACTTGAACTCTAGTTATTATCCTCAAATTTCCAAATTCCCTATTATTTCTTATTTAACCCAAGTTGTAGGTGGAGGGGTAGCCATTGTGCTAAAAACCAAAGGTCCTTGAAGATTTCCATGATCTCAATAGAACATCCTCATGCACCAAATTTTTGTGAGGTCAAACAAAGCATCTTGGAAAATTTGACATCTTTCATAGACTATGGAGAGATGAAGCCAGTTGATCCAACCACCATAATCCAATTCATATGATGGTAAGAATTCCCAATGTGTATGTTTTATTTCCATAAAGTTTAGGATTGATGCCTTGATACCATGATATACCTCCTACCTTGAGTTGCGAACATATGATGATGAGCTTTATAGGCCACTCTAGGAAATGTTTTCTTATGGAAACTATGTTAATGTTGGTATGTATTCCCAGAGAGCCAATCATATGATGATTGGATTGACATATGTTCTGATTGATTTGATATAAAACAAAGAAAAGCTTCCAATTTATTCTAACTCAATCAATTATGAGATAATGATGAGCAGATTGAATGTCTAAAGAATGACAATACTCAATGACATATGTCTTAAAGTATGTGACTTGAATAATGAGATCATATCGATGCTAAGAGTATGTACATTATTTTTATGTCCCTAGTCAGATGTCATTGTGGAAGGTTGATAGACAACAATGACACATCAAAACCAGAGTGTGTGTTGGTTGATGATAGTGTCTCATTAGTCATGATATATGATATCAAACCAAGCACAAAGATACATGTTGGAGAATAGTGTATCAGACAGACCCAACATGAGAGTGACACATGAAACCATGACATGGTAGTCAGAATCATCTCTCATAGTGATGGTGGTTATTGTGATTCTTAGACCTAAAATCACTACACTCGTCGAATGTGATTGGGTACACTTTAACCACATCAAGTGCAGTCTTGAAACATAGGTTGTTATAACAGTGATGATTGGGTGGCTTTGACACTTGACACAGACTGTGAGTGATAGATATGGGATTTGTCCCTCTTAAGGGAGTATGATGTCCAAGCCACTTGATAAGTGATACTGAGAAAGGCATGTGCATGCACATGTGAATCAATATATGATATTGATGTCACACATATCTCAGACAGTCTGCTCTAGTTCAAGAAACATGAATGAACGTTGAAAGGATGACAACTCCATGCCTTGAGTTCATTCATGATATCAGAGACAAAGGAATTATGCATTCACTAGAACACCAATCACAGACTATAGGATTGAAAGTTGTTCTCCAACATTCCTTTTCACTTGGGTAGCACCGATGTGCGATTAGGCACCACTCTTTTCTTATGATGTCATAAGCTAGTTATGGACATTCACTACCAACGTGAAATGGGACCTATAGGGTCACACACAAAGGATTAACCTGGAAGAGGAGTTTATCCATGAATGATGTTTGGATTGATTACTAAAGTATTTAGGTACTCAATCAAACATTCAATCAATAGACTTGACTCAGAATCATCAAAGTTCAAGTGTTAAACCAATTGATTTGAGTGTCAGATTGATTGAGAACCGAATTGACTGTGTTCTGCACAACCTGGACCACCAAACGACCGATGCACTGGGTGAACCAATCGACTCATGGTCAGTGAGACGACTGATTCACTCTGGTGAACCAATCGATTCACTTGTCCAAACGAGCAGTATTGGATTTTCCTTGTTTGTGAGAAAAAGGGTTTTTCGTTGTACTTGTTCAATTTGATTGGGACAAGAATTAATATTTGTGTTAATTAGAAACAAATAAGGAAAGTCAATTGGAGGCAAGTCTGGGAAGTGAAATGACCGGTTCACTAAGTGAACTAGCCGGTTCACACTCCCAACTGACCGGTTCACTAGTGAACTGATCGGTTCAACTTGCCAAATGACTGTTTCAATTATGAAACGACCGGTTTGCCTGCCGAAGTGCAAATTGTTTATGGAAATTTTGGACCCTTCTACTCCCGCACAGACTGGGAACCCTGACCCTGCCCTCTACTATAAATAGAGAGGTACAGGGGGCTTCTACAGAGACACAACTCAGAACATCAGTTGCTCTGCAAAGTTGTTGTCCTCTCTGGTTGTGGTAATCGAGAGAACCCAAGCAAGTTATACATGTCCAGGGAGGAACAGTGAGGGAAAGACAACTATAGAAAAGCAAATGGTTGTGGGAGAGTGTGGCAGTCACTAGTACACGGACAGAAGAGGATAGCTCCTTCTAGTCTATCATTCAGGACGAATGGAATTCCTGATAGTTTGTGTGGACTATGTATAGAGGCGGGAGACTTTTATCGCTCATGAGGATGATAGTCAATTGCATTCTAGTTCAAGACCAGGAGTTGCATAGAAGTTGTCAAAAATAGGTGGTTAAAGACCGCACTAGCTGTGAGGTATTGTCACTAAGAAAGCCTCAGGACCAGGTATATCTCACTAAAACCATCCCTCCCATTACATAGATGTTGATGTGATCTGCTGGTTATGGGTTTATGGTCAAGTGAAAATTTTGTTTCTGCTGTCTACTCCAACCATGTAAAACCTATTCTATATTTTGGGATAATCGATATGATCGAATTTTGGTTTTATCGTCTTTTATTTATTGCATGCAATGCGAATATTTAAATAACTAATGTGAATATCCGATTAATACCACATGATCCCAAACTAATATATGCATATATGATATAATATATATATGAAATTGATACGCATCTCCCTAAAACAGTTTTGATGATGGATGTGTAGCATGGTTATGGCCTATAAACCCCATGTGCATGTGTGTGGTTGGTTATGGTTGTTTGCATCTCAGTTTGTGCACCGAGCTCTCTTCTTATATTTTGAATGTAACTCGAGATAACTCGAGATTCTCTTCTACCTTTGCTCCCCTCGAATGTAACTTGAGGTTTCACTAAGATTATGTAAAAGCAGGACAGTTTTATTTTTTGTTATGACAAAGATGGAAGAAGACCGCTTGATGGACTGAGATGACCGACTGAGGAGTAGTTGGTGGCCTGAGGAGGAGCCCTACGACCCAGTGAACTGACCGTTTGGAGGAGCCAGACGATCGATTGGTGACCACCAACCGACCGGCCAGGAGGTGATTCGATCAGTCATAGGATGAGCTGATCAACCCGGAACGGCCTAAGCACAGATATTCATCAACAACAGGTTACATGTGATGTAGACCTTAGATGATCGTAGTTCTTTGTGGCTCCAAGGAACTACAATAGGATGGCCATAATCATTGCTTTATCGTTATTGCATGTTTTCATTTGTGGGATATAGCATGTATATGATACGTTCTATATATGTGGTGATTGGATACTTATATTCATATATAAGCATATTAAAACCCCTCAACAAAATATTAAGTTTAAGATGCCTTCCAAAAGTAGCACACATGAAAAACTTGATAGACTAAGTGTGGGCATGCCTTCACGTGGTGCACCATCTATCTTGTGGAAGTGTGATGGTGAATATGCGGGTCTGCCTTTGCAGGGTGCATATTCATCGTGTTGGCTTTTGGGTCAGACTTAACTCGGTGACCTTGATAGGATCAAGCACCTTGAGGCATAAAGATGAACATGGCAAGGAGTTGTGTATGACATCTATCAAGAGTTGGATATGATGCAATTGACAAAATTCGCCTACCTGAAAGAATCTAGTTGTGGGTGACAGCCCTCGCTGGTCCATAACTTAGAGGAAGTTAGGATCTTGCTCACTAGAAGGTTGTATGCTGCAATCTTCCTGATTGATACATGAGGGTTATCGATTTGATCAAAATAGTGGGAGCGATAATTAACTAAAGGCCTAATTAATATCATCAATTTTAAATAAAATCAAATCAAATCAAAAGAGTTTTGGACTAAAATTACAAATTTTCTTTTTGTAGAATAAATGCCTGCCAACAACAATCATTTTTCATTACGATCGGTCCTTGAGAAGGACAACCTAAATGGGAACAACTTCCATGACTGGTTTAGGATGTTGAGAATTGTTATCAATCAAGAGAGAAAGCTCTATGTCCTAGATACACGAGAGCCAGATGAACCTGCTCCCATTGAACCAAAGGCTGGAAGGGATGCTTACAAGAAGCATATTGAGGATGACATTGATGTGAAGTGCTTGATGTTGTGCACAATGAACTATGAGTTGCAAGACAACATGAGAACATGGACGTCATTGAGATGGTTCAAAATCTCAAGAACATGTATCAAGACCAAGCAAAACAAGAGATATATGATGTCTCCAAGGCATTGTTCAAGTGTGTCATGACAGAAGAAGAAGATCCACTAGGCCCTCACACACTCAAGATTAGTGGGTATGTGGAGTACCTAACTCGGCTGGGATTTCCTCTGAGCCAAGAGTTGGCTACTGATGTGATACTACAATCGTTTCCAGAATCCTACAGTCAGTTTGTGATGAACTACAACATGAACAACTTTGACAGGCCACTGACACAGTTGTTGGGCATGTTGAGGATAGTCAAGGCACAGATGAAGAAAGACAAACCCAAATCTATGATGATGATCAGTAAAAGAAGGGAAAGTCTAAGGGCAAGGGCAAGGGCAAGGGCAAAGCAAAGAAAGGTTCTAATGCTAGCCATTAGCCCAAGACATCTTCAACTCTCAAAGCTAAGGGAGGGGTGAACAAGGGAGGCAAATGTCACCATTGTCATGTGCTAGGACATTGGAAGAGGAATTGCCCTCTCTACATAGATGAACTAAAGAAGAAGAAGGAGAGGATGGAACTCTCCACCTCAGGTATTATTAATTAAACTTAAAATGCTTCTTTATCTTAGGTATATGATACCAAGATATAGATCTGACATATATGATGTGCAGGATCTGAAAAGAAGTGATGTCCTTTATGAAAGGACCAAGAAGGAACACTCATTAACATTGGATCAAGTGTTGTTGCCATAGATAGTAGTACCTTTTAGTTTATTTCATCCCAAAGGGCATGTAATAGAGTTATGAACTGCTATTTCATTTTTCCAATAAATAGAAACATTTTATTTCTACATCTTGTAATGACAAGGATGTCTATCAATAAAGTTCATGTTTCAATTTCAAAGATATGATCTTTTATGGCAAATGCCTTATTTATCTTGTGGTACTTGGTATGCATGAGATAAAATAATAATACCTAAAAGTTATTGATGAATCAAACAATAATTTGCATTATCATCTAAACAAATGAATGAGAAATTCATCTCTAGGTTCCATGTTGATGGATAAACTAGACTCTCTTGGTTAATCAACCATTAAGAGATATGAATGTCTTGTTTATTGGGCATGATGACAAGTCAATCTTCACTAGATGTAGTGGGAGAATGACTATTCCATTAGGTATAATACATATTGATGTATATACATACCTATTGAAATAAATGATAATACTTCAGATATGGTATTTAATGAAATACTGATATGAATATCTTGAAATGTTCAAGAATATCATAAATGAAGAACAAACTTGGTAAAAGTGTTAATTCTTTGATATGATCAAAGAACGAGATACTTAAACCAAATGTTTGA
The DNA here is from genome assembly GCA_963693085.1 of Alisma plantago-aquatica. Taxonomy (NCBI): domain Eukaryota; kingdom Viridiplantae; phylum Streptophyta; class Magnoliopsida; order Alismatales; family Alismataceae; genus Alisma; species Alisma plantago-aquatica. The sequence continues at coordinate 1,251,714,274 of OY856410.1, read as the reverse complement.
GGACCTTGTGAGTAACTATGATAGTGTATCATAGAGAACTCATGATTAAGGCATAATGATGTCAAAATCAAAGAAGGAATCATACTCTAAATAGTAAGAGCATGATCATCAAAACAAATAACTAATCTTCTAGAATTCTTCTAAAGAACATGATTTATACTAAATAAAGGTACAAAAGGAGACTAACAGATACACCTCATATATCTCGTAGAAAACAACTTGAGCTTGATGGATAATGATATCATACAAACACAAAGGTTATGAATTGGTCATATGATGATGAGCCAATAATCTATCTGGATGATGTTGAGGAACCAAATTTTGAGTTATGGCTTGAAGCCATAAGATCCAAAATGACTTCCATGTGAACCAAATAAGCTATGACCTTAATGGTAGCACTTATAGGGATAAAACCCACAAATGCAATTGGGTCTTAAGAGTTAAGACTAGCATGGATGACATTTGAAGAGTTGATTGGTTGAGATAAATTCAAGTGAGTTCAAGGTGTTGAACCTGATGATTTTATTAACCAATTACAGTGGCTATAGGCCATAAAGGATCATGCTTGCTATTAGAACTTGAAGACTATGAAATTTGGCATATGGATATTAAAACCACATTCCTAGTAGGAATAACATGAGGTTGTATACGTGACACAACCTAAAGGATTTTATAATTCCATTAATACAAATGCAGTCTATAAGTTACAAGAGATTAATCAATATGATTTATTAAACACAAGCACCTCAGAATTGGAGTCTTTTCTTTGATAATATAGTCAAAAGCTTTGACGGATATATTGAAATAAAGAAGGGATTTGTGATTACAAAGATTTAGTGGGAGCATATTCATATTCCACATGATGATGAGGAATAAAATGAAACTGGTGTGGAGATACCTTCTTTAAGGAATAGAGAGAAATGTCCTATGTGATAGGAATAGAGACCTATAGATAGTTCTCAAAAATCTCTTGACCTGATAAAGAGAGAGCATACATTGGCAATCTATGCTGAAGTCTTCAGTATGCAAAGATTCAGTGGGAGAAAACATGTCCATGTTACATGGAGTTAGTCTCTCAGATGCCTAGTGTCCCAAATTCTTATGAAGAATAGGAACACATAGATAGATGCCTTGTGCATTCGCAATTGGATCTATCATGTATGTAATCATCCTATTATCTTATATGTATCGGACATGATAAGAAAATATATATTCATTGATCATCTTGTATGTATTGGACATGACAATATGATATACTCATCAAGTTATCTCATATGTATTGGACATGATGAGCGGATGTCTATCTACTTCCAATAAGAGTCACTGGAATACCATAAAGAACTTATTTAAGTACTTGAGAAGGATTAAAGGATTAGTTATATGGTAATAAAAGGAAGAGTTGAGTGTAAATTAGTTACAGTGATGCAAGCTTCCGAAATGACAGAACAATGATCGCAAAATGCAAAATATAAAAGTTATATTCAATTGTAAAATGAACAAGAGTCGTTAAATGGAAATGTTTTAAGTAACATTAAAAAGCCATTTAATTCTAAAAGGAATGTTGAGTATCCTTGTGTTATGAATACTAGAGGATACTATATGGATTTAGAAGTTCATGCAGATGAACTTATGAATATTCCAACCATTGATGACAAATTAGAAATACTAAGTCAAACTATAGAGCTAATTGTTGGGCAAGGAATATCAGATAGCATATTACGGCAACTCCATCTCATACGAAATGTTGTACAGTGAGGAGTTGTGAAACATGCAATATACTGACTAAATCAAAATGTTGCTAACTCACTGTATTAGCACTAGTGCAACAGAAACATGTGGGACATGTTTAGAGATCACTAAGAATATGATTCAAATGTGATTGGCTCTAAGTGCAAGTGGGAGTCTATTGGTATGTATGCCCAGAAAGACAATCATATGATGATTGGATTGGCATATGTTCTGATTTATTTGATAAATATCACACGCAAGCTTCCAATTTATTCTAGCTCAATCAATTATGAGATAATGATGAGCAGAATGAATGTCTAGAGAATGCCAATACTCAATGTTGTATGTCATCAAGTACGTGACTTGAATAATGAGATCATACGGATGCTAAGGGTATGTACATTCTTGTTATGTTCCTAGTCGGATGTGATTGTGGAAGGTTGATAGACAACAATGACACATCAAGACTAGAGTGTGTGTTGGTTGATGACAGTGTCTCATTAGTCATGATATATGATATCAAACCAAGCACACAGATACATGTTGGAGAATAGTGTATCAGACAGACCCACCATGAGAGTGACACATGGAACCATGACATGGTAGTTAGAATCATCTCTCATAGTGATGGTGGTGATTGTGATTCTTAGACCTAAAATCACTACACTCGTCGAATGTGATTGGGTACACTTTGACATCATCAAACGTAATCCTGAAACAAGGGTTGTTATAACGGTGATGATTGGGTAGCTTTGACGCATGACATAGACTATGAGTAATAGATATGGGATTTGTCCCTCCTAAGGGAGTAAGATATCTAGGCAACTTGATAAGCAAGACTGAGAAAGGCATGTGCATGCACATGTGAATAAATATATGATATTTATGTCACACATATCTCAGACAGTCTGCTCTAGTTCAAGAAACATGAATGAACATTGAAAATATGACAACTCCATGCCTTCAGTTCATTCAGTATATCAGAGACAAAGGAATTATGCATTCACTGGAACACCAATCACAGACTGTAGGATTTAAAGTTGTTCTCCAACTTTCCTTTTCACTTGGGTAGCACCGATGTGCGACTAGGCACCACTCTTTGTTTGTGATGTCGTAAGCTAGTTATGGACATTCGCTGCCAATGTGAAATGGAACCTATAGGGTCACACACAAAGGATTAACCTGGAAGAGGAGTTTATCCATGAATGATGTTTGGATTGATTACTAAATTGTTTAGGTACTCAATCAAAGATTCAATCAATAGACTTGACTCATAATCATCAAAGTTCAAGTGTTGAACCAATTGATTTGAGTGTCAGATTGATTGAGAACCGAATTGATTGTGTTTTGCACAACCTGGACCACCAACCGATCGGGTCACTGGGTGACCTGATCGGGTCATAGTCATTGAGATGACCAATTCACTCTGGTGAACCGATCGGTTCACTTGTCCAAGCGAGCAATATTGGATTTTCCCGATTTGTGAGAAAAAGGGTTTTTCGTTTCACTTGTTCAATTTGATTGGGACAAGAATTAATATTTGTTTTAATCAGAAACGAATAAGGAAAGTCAATTGGAGGCAAGTCGGGGAAGTGAAATGACCAGTTCACTAAGTGAACCGACTCGTTCACTAGTGAATTGATCAGTTCAACTTGCCAAACGACCATTTCAATTATGAAATGACTTGTTTGCTTGCCGAAGTGCAAATTGTTCATGGAAATTCTGGACCTTGACCCTGCCCTCTACTATAAATAGAGTGGTACATGGGGATTCTCTAGAGACACAACTCAGAACATCAATTGCTATGAAAAGTTGTTGTCCTCTCTGGTTGTGGTAACCGAGAGAGCCCAAGCAAGTTCTACCCGTCCAGGGTGGAACAGCGAGGGAAAGACAACTTTAGAAAAATAACTGGTTGTGGAAGAGTGTGTCGGTGACTAGTACACCAACAGAAGGGGACAACTCCTTCTAGTCTATCCTTTAGGATTACTAGAGTTCATGGTAGTCTATGTGGACTATCTATAGAGGCTGGAGACTTCTTCCGCTCAGGAGGATGATAGTCAATCGCAGTTCGGGTCAAGACCAGGAGCTACACAGACACTGTCAAAGATAGGTGGTTGAAGACCGCACTAGTTGTGAGGTATTGTCATTGAGAAAGCCTCAGGAATAGGTATATCTCGCTAAAACCATCCCTCCCATTACATAGATGTCGATGCGATCTGCAGGTTATGGGTTTATGGTCAAGTAAAAAAATTCTTTCCGCTGCCTACTCTGACCATGTAAAACCCAATAGTTAAGACATTCAATATGGATAACTAAACATTTTTAGAACTTTGGATTTCTTGATATCCTATTTTTTATAGAAAACATCACATCCAAATATACGACTATATTCTTGAACGTCTGAGGGTGCTTATGGGGTTTTAAACATCCTTTTACATCATTGATTTTTCTCTCAACTTTACTTGGTACTTTCAGGTGTTTTTTTATCTCAGATTATGCCTTGGTGCAACATATGATGTTGTTGTTTTCCTTTCTTCTTTAGCTATGGTGACAACATGGATATGGAGTTCTAGGGAACCTTGACAAAGGCTTGACAAGTTTGACGTATCTTGGAGAAATATTTGGCTAATATGATTTCATGATGTCAATCATATTTTTCATATTTTATCAAAGATTGATTCTCCAATAGATATTCTCGTGCCATGGATTATGAACAAGTAACTAGGTAAGGTAATGACACCTCCACATGCTTTCAGTCTTATGTCATACTAGTTTTGAGCTTTTAGACCTTTTTTCTTTTTATATTGAAGTAGTAGTGTGTTTTGTTTACTGAGTATACACTATTACACACCTAAAATCATTTGTGACATGTGAGGACAAGGTGGTCTCATAACAAATCGACAAGTGATTTCAATGAAAATTTTTGGAAAGTACATTAACATGTATATCTCGATTCATAATTGACTAAGATACTGAGTATACACTATTACTCACCTAAAATCATGTGTGACATATGAGGACAAGGTGGTCTTATAACAAACCGACAAGTGATTTCAATGAAAAATTTTGGAAAGTACATTAACCTGTATATCTCCATTCGTAATAGACTAAGATTTGAAAATTCATAGAAAATTTTTAGGGGCTCGGATGTTGTTGAACCTTATATATATATTTATTATATACTTGATATATGAATAATGGGATGGGTTCCAAAATTGAATTAGGTTAGGTTTTCACAAACTTTTAGACTTAGAGTTATTTATAGTTTTTAAAATCATAATTAAGGATCAATTGAGTTTCTTGTTTTGATTAAGGGACTTGGTTTAGGAAACCTTGTAGTAGATTTCTATTGTTTTAAGTAAGTGGTACATTCCCCAAGCTTAAATATAATTCTTATGTTTTATGCTTGTGCAATATATGGATATGTGTATAATGGAATATGTCATAACAATGAACCCTGAAAAGTAAATGATTTGATCTTGTTTACATATGTATGAATTCATGCACCTTATGATATAGTTTAAGTCCAAACTTGATTATCATGCACTCGATAATATTTCATAGACACTAATTTTATGTGGGTGCAACCTCTAAAGTTCAAATAAATCAACACAATTGTAAGCAAGACTCTACCTTGGTTTTTTATTCTTGGCCCATATGGTGGGATCCAATCTTTACAGTTGTTGACATCCTATAGTGTCCATACCTCAATTTTTTAGATGTTGACCTATATGGTGGGACACATTTTTGTAGTTTTTGACTTCATGTAGTGATGACACAACAACTTTCAATTGTCAACATTCTGATGGGACACGGTCATTGTAGATATTGACCTCATATATTGAGGACACCTCAACTTCATATTCTAAGGTAACTCGCATTAGATGATTTATACCAACCTTTTTAAATATACCATGGTGTGTAGCATGTCAGTGCAGATGTAGATGTTCCTATATAATGATTAAGAAATGAAAAAATGCATCATCAAATCTGACTAAAAGTAAACACTGATACATTTTTTTACCTGTGGTGTCAATAGTTGTGACGTCAGTTATGTATAATACCAACACAAAAGAAGCACATTTTTTATTTAAGAAATGTAAGCATTATTATAAATTGGTAATGTCCATTGAAGGAAAAGTTCAGGCATCACTTATATTAATGTGTTAGTTTAAGGAGGGGAAATTGATGTAACATATAGCCCAGTAAATTCCCAGTAAATTTTGAGACAATAACATATCACGTAAATTTTTCATAAATTGACATTGCAACGTTCCCTTCATGCTCCCTGTAAAACAATTATTCCCTCTAAATTAGCCTCTTACATTAGTTTCATCAGGTAACTAATGCACAAGTTCTTTAGAAATATAATTGCTCCCTGCAATTACCTTCTTTTTCGATTTCACAGACAAAATTGACACAGAATGTCTAGGTTATGTAATTATAATAATTCCTTGAAATAATATTTATGACAGTTTCTATAGGTGAATCATCATTGAATGTTCTTTGGAAGATAAAGCTTCACTTCTATGTCGTTTTTTCTTAACAAGACTGATGTTGTGAATCTTCACTTTTATGTTGATTACTAAAGGAAATTGACACTAGACCAACAAATTGGGTGTTATTTTGGCTATGTTGTCAGTTTCTACCTATGAATCGACATTATAGGTCTATTAATAATACATATAAATTCTTTCTTCCCTCATTTTTTTCTATCTCTGCATTATATAAAAATCCTTCTTCTTCCCCCCGACAATCCACCTACCACTGAGATTTTGTCCTTGACTCCTACCAATGTCGTTGAGCCTTTGTCCCCTAATCCCATTGATACTAACATCGCTCACTTGGATGCTACTACTTTTGTTGTTAACCTCCTCTGCTACTACCAACTACTGCCAGTTCTAGCCACTGTTGGCGACCTGATGTGCTACTGCTACTACTGCCTCCTCTATTGTCGACAACCACTGAGGATGAAGATGTTGCCACCTCTGTTGCAACCTGAAGGTCATTTTCTCTACCTTATTTTTCTTTGTTTAGTTTTGCTATTTTTTCATATTTTATCACGCTCTTGTATAATTCTTTGTTTTATTTATTTTTACTTTTTTTTCATTTAGTTTTTTGTACAATTACAATTCATCTAGAATGTTTGCTTTATCTAATTAAATCTAAAAATACATGTATAACTTCTTATTTAATTTAGATTATAAAATTTATGATGAAATGTTTCTTTATTATCTATGTTAGGTGCATTGTTCAAGTTGAATTGGATAACTAATCACACGTAAGAATTAATATATTGAATTGATACATTTTACCTAAATTACATTAACTTGATTTAGACTAAAATTATTTTGCATGCATATACCAAAACTTTAACCTCTAAACCCTAAACCTTGGTCCCTAATCCCTAGATAGACATATTTTGTTGGCCTAGACCTGTCTAAGATTTATTCATTAGGAGTACATCTTGGATAGTCTATAGTTTACCATTCTTGAAAGCTTAATCTCACCCAAGATGTGGGTATATAATGCATGTTTGGTTTTTTCAAGAATATTTTGATAGTTTTTTCCTCATTTATTCTTTGGGTACATATGTAGGCAGATATTTTCCCATCAACGTTGGTGTACTTAGAGAATTATGGGGAAATGCTACCAAAAAGGTCTTGAAAGAGAAACACACATTATACACTAATTAGTGAGATTAAGTGTTAAAAAATGGGATAGGTGGTACACATTCATCAACATGAATGCTAAAGACATATATCATGTTGGCCTAAAAACTCGTCTAAGATTTAGGAGTAAATTTTAAATATTCTTCATTTTGGGATTGTTCTTGAACACTTAATCTAACTTAGGATGTGATTTTATAATGTGTGTTTGGTTTTCAAAAACATTTTGATAGTCATTTCCCCATTTGTTCTCTGGGTACATATATAGGTGGGTATTTGTCCATATGTAGGCAGATATTTTCCCATCAACGTTGGTGTACTTAGAGAATTATGGGGAAATGCTACCAAAAAGGTCTTGAAAGACAAACACACATTATACACTAATTAGTGAGATTAAGTGTTAAAAAATGGGATAGGTGGTACACATTCATCAACATGAATGCTAAAGACATATATCATGTTGGCCTAGAAACTCGTCTAAGATTTATGAGTAAATTTTAGATATTCTTCATTTTGGGATTGTTCTTGAACACTTAATCTTACTTAGGATGTGATTTTATAATGTGTGTTTGGTTTTCAAAAACATTTTGATAGTCATTTCCCCATTTGTTCTCTGGGTACATATATAGGTGGGTATTTGTCCATCTACATTGTTGTACTTGGAGATCTGTGAGGAAATTCTGCCAAAATATTTTTGAAATCCAAAAACACATAATACACTTACTAGTGAGATAATGTGTTCAATAATTGGATAGGTGGTACACAGTTATCAATATCAATGATAAATACTATTCTTAAAACTAGGTCTTTATTTAAACATAATTTATTTAAAATACTTAGTGTAGCATCGATCTAGGGCCAGAATGGATCAATGTTGGATGTCCATTTAAAATCAATACAGTGAAGAGTTTAGGAGTGATCTTGATGAATTTATAGGATTTGCAGAGGAACATATGATAAAACATGGAGATCGATTCTATTGCCCCTATAAGAATTCCAATAACAACTTGAAGTTTGACATTATTGATGAAATCAAAAGTCATGTCACCTACAATGGTTTATACATGTCCATACAAAATGGTATTGTCATTAAGAGATTCCTACTATGAGACCATTAGATGTCGATAGTGGAACTTGTGTGGAAGAAGAAATGGCAAACTATTTTGATGCTAAGGAGCCAATTTTGAACGATAGGGTTGATGTGATGCCAGATAATTGTGGGGTAAATCTTATCGATCCACCTTCCATATATAGAAACATTGTAGATGATATTAAAAATCATTGTAACTAGGTTGTACTAAGTTTACGAGGGTGAGTGTTGTGTATAATTGTATACCCTAAAGGCTAATAATAGGTTGTTTGTTGTATTTTCTGAAAGACATTTTTCCTGATGGGAATGATATTTCAACATTGACATACAAAACAAAGACGCTAAGAAGATGCATACATGCCTGAATTACTATGTGTTATTTCAAAAGGATATTTTTGATTTGAAATATTTTCCAAAATGTAGGGTGTCAAGGTAGAAAATGATGACTTTGGGTAAGAGAAAGAATGGATCTCCTGCCAAGGCGATCTGGTATATACCTATAATACCATAATTTCAACACTTATTTATTGATTCGATAAGTTTCAACACTTATTTGTTGATTTGATATGTTCGCAAGATTTATTGTGGCGTGCAAAGGTAAAGACAAACAATGACAATTTCCTACAAAATGTGTTTGATTCTACATAATGAAAGAAATTTGATTTATTGTACTGGAGAAGTCAGGAATTTAAGACTTGGACTTTGTACTAATGAGATGAATCCATATGGTGCAGGAAGAAACCAACATAGCACCTATCATGTTATGATTATTGTATACAATCTTCCTCGTTAGTTGTGTATGAAAAATAACCATGTCATGTTGTTAATTTTGATATTAGGGCCAAAACAACCTAAAAATGATATTATAAGATCTTCCTTATTGCAATTCTTTGACAATTAGGCACTATATTGATGTCATGAATGTTGAGAAAAATGTTTGTGTCTACATAATTGGTAGTATATGGAATATACCAAAAGAAGACTGAAGATGAAATCAAATCCATAATGGACCTATGTGAAATGGGTATAAGGAAAGAATTAAAAATTGAGCTTGTCAACAGTCTCCACACATATTTACCTCCTACTTGCTACGCTTTGTCTATATAGGAGAAAAGATATTTGTGTGAGTGATTTCTTCTGTTAATGTACCACAATGATACTCTTCTAATCTCAATAGATTGGTATCAATAAATGATATGAAATTGTAGGTCTTAAATCTCATGACTGTCACACCCTAATGCAACAAATATTGCATGCATCTATTTGATCTATGTTGCCATAGCATGTAAGGTTTGTAATCATCAGGCTTTATTTCTTCTTAAACACTCCATGAAACAAGGTTATAAATGTTGAGAATCTTGATAAGTTTCAAAGAAAAGCAATCGCATCCTTGTGCTATATTGAGATGTATTTTCCTCCTTCATTTTTTGATATGATGGTACAATTTCTTTGTCCATTTGACTGAAGGCGATGGGTTCGATTCTCTTGCATTGGATGTATCCTTTTGAATGGTACATGAGGTGATGTTCAAAATCATTATAGACCTAAAGGTGGTATTATTAAGGGTTATGTGCCTATGGAGGTGACAGACTAGCAATGATTTCTGACTTTCAATGAAACTTGTGTAGATTCAAAGTCACATCAAGTTAAAGTATGTATTGGTACATGGACTTTAGGAGCATGACCGAAAGGAATTATCTGTTAGCTACGAGAACAAGTACACTTGTACATTTTGCATAACATTAACAAAGTGGGCATTTATCACTAAACACATGAATTTTATCAAGAGAAAATATCCTTGAGCCAATTTAATGTGGCTTTCTAGAGAGCATAGTCAAACATTTATTATGTGTTTTGAAGATAAAGTCTTATGTCAAGTATATCAACTACCAAATTATGATGTTGAGAATATCACATAGCTCACCTTTAAACCAAAAATAGTTGTTATATCTTACAATTAGTTTGACATAAATGCGTTTTTTTGCTACTCAAAGTGTCAAAATGATAAGATTTTCATCAAAAATAGTGTGGTCACCCTTTAAGTGTCTTCATTATATTTTCCTAGTGCAAAGGCTAACAGTCTATTTGAAGGTATGTCTTATTATGTTGTCATTGAAGACATATGGAAATTTGACTACAAAGAGTTTATAGTTCTTATCTTTAGGTGTAACTAGGTTGATAACAGTAAAGGAGTTCAAGTTCATGAGTTTGGTTTCACATTCATGAATTTTAAAAAGATTGGCAAGAACAATGAGCCATTCATCATGGTATCGTAGGCAAAGCATTATCTATATCGATGACCCTACAAATGAAAAACGGCATGTCATTCTTCATGAGAAAAAGTAGTTCATTGTGAATTCAAGTAGTACAACAAGTATGATGACTCCACTCGATTCTCATTGGACTTGAAAACTATAAATGTTGAAGCCAACATTGATGAATATTATATGCATCAATATCACATAGAAGGAACTGAAATTGACATGCGACCCAATGAATACCAAAGGCATGTTTTTTAAGATGCAAACAAAGCAGTTTATTAGATGCTATATTGTATATGTTTCTCGGTCATTTATATATGTTTTATGTGATAGATGTGCATGCATCTAATGCTTATTATTTCTTTGTTATTTTGTAGATTGTTACAACATGGCTTCTGACTGCGAGGATGTTGATAACCATGAGGATGTCGAGCATGTTGAGGATGTTGAGCATAAGAGGAGGATGTTCAGGAGGTTGCTTCTGAATCTACAACATCATGTAGTAGACACATCACCATCATGCATAGGATATCATCACTTAGGGACAAAGGTCAGAAGTTGGCCATTACGTTTGACATTACAGGTAATCATGTAGGGGAGAATCATAGTGCTTTCAAGCACTATTTTGAGGTTATTGCTCATAGAAAGGTACCAATAGTCATAAAACCTTGGCATATAGTTGATTATGCCATTGAAGACCTCATATGGGAGGACAAAGTTGTGAGTTATATGCATTTATACTAAGTTTTTTAATTTCTTCTTAAGCTTTCATTTTTCATTTCTAAAATAATACAACTTCTTTTGTATGGCATTTTTTTCACCTTGATAAAAGAGTTCATCATAAAAATGTGTTACAAAGTTCTTGGAAGATGTGAAGAAATTCTAAGACTAATCTGAAAATAGAATACATTAATAGAGACAAAAGGAAGAAGGCTTCCACTAAGGAATATAGGTATCTTGATGTTGTTTTGTGGGAGCATTTTGTTCTTTGAGGAAATTTATTGAGTTCAAGGTATTAAGTAATTTAGTATACCTTTTTTATTTAATCAATAAGTAATTATAATATCTTTTGGATAACTAGACTACAGACAAGACTAAAAAGAAAGGAGTGCAGAGAATGTGCATGACCATCACTTTGACAAGATTGAAGCACAACTCCAAGTCCACGACCACTAGTCTAATAGGAGGAGTGGATAAATGCTAGAACAAATAGCTCAGAAGAAATTTCCAACCCCACAAACACTTAGGTGACATAGAAAATGGTAAAGTTCAACTCTCACAATTCATATTTATTTTCATTAAGATAGTTAGATTTTACAAACTAGTTCCATTGATGATGATTAGCAAGAGATACATGAGCAAATAAAAGAGGTAAAATGCATCTATGGGGTAAAATGTTGAGTTGATTGTTGCTCTTGGTACTCAAGAGCATCTTGTCTATGTTAGGGGCATAGGATTTGGTGTTGGGATAAAAGAATATTTTGTCTCATCACAACGTCCACACAGATCAGCTAAGGCTGGAGGTATGACATAGGAGGATATAGATGAACTGATACAATAGTGTACACAAGAAGTAATGACAACCTTTCAGCCATCTCAATCTCAATTACCTTCTCAAACTATATGTCGCTCTTCTCATGAGGTACATGAGGGTATTGAGAGTTCTCCCATGGATCAACCACACTCATATGGTGATATAAGTTTCTTTTTAATATAATTATAGTTGAACACACATAGATTGTGTCACTGGTATTTATAATACTATACAAAATTGTAGGCGGTTGTAAATTATTGTCATGCAGTTTATGATTGTCTATATATTCATGGTCATGGTTTTGGTCAAGGTTTTTCCATGTGGTGATGGGATTCTACAGTATACTCCAATGGTAGATGATGTTTTCCATGTGACTCCCAACATGTCTATCCACTAATGAAAGACACACCACTACGGATGCATCACAAAGAATATAATATATTAGGAGAAGCAGAAGGTGGATTTAATGGGTGACCCAAAACTAGATTGTGTATGGGAAGGTATATATATTTATTTGCATTTGTCAATATCTTTTATTTGTTTATATATATGTTTCTAATTGATATGTGAATATTACCATACCCCAATATCTAAGAATCCACCTACAGTTCATCCTCCAAAGTTTCATGCACCTATCTGATTTTGCAGGATTTATTCGACTCGTTACGTCCTCTGTGTCAGGGCTTATATAAATGGTTAGGGAATATTTGACAAGGGTCGAATATGCTGATCAATACGTCAGAGGACGTTTTAGGTCAAGATCATGTTAGTAGCGTCTTCATTAAAGATATTAAGGAGCTATTGAGTATGAATGGATAACTACCTCCATAATAAAAGTTTAGATATGGTGAGATCTTATGGATAAATACCTCATTCTATGTCAATATCTATATTGAATCATTCCATATACATCAAAACCATTATATATGTTCTTTCATTTACTTATATTCCAAGACTAGAACATTTGAATTAGTTAATGCGGCATTCCTAACTGTGTACTAATAATCAGTGTAGATAGAGACCAAAATAGCTATCTTTGATTATTTTCTAATGCATTCAAGTATTTTTCTAATGGGCATCCTTCCAACGTTATATAAGTTTCTATTTATTTGCTTGTAATTCTAACCTATATATTACCTTAATTCACTTAGAATTTTTTTGCCTTGTTCTTTACTTAGCAATAGCCATTGAGAGTTGTTGGTGATCGTCCCAAGAACACTGAATGTGTACTATCTCAACCCATTGGGTAGTAAATTGGCGGGTAAGGGACACCAGATGAAATTAAAAATTGTTGTATAAGTATAATTTTTTATCCATCAATTATTTTTTTAATATCTACATCAATGTATAACTATTTAATCATGCAACATTTGTATGTTTAACTTATAGAGGGGTAAAAGCATTCTGTGAGATCAACAAGCTGTAGATGGATAAACGAAAACATAATCCTCGAGGCACTTTAAGGTCATTTTCACTCCAAATCTTATGCAAACCGTAGTTATTGTTTTTATTAACGTATTGCTACAACTGTGAATTTGTAGTGCCCCACACAAAATGGTGAGTGGATGTGTGGATACTATGTAGTTAAGTATATAAATATCATTGTGAGAACATTGCAATAGGACATCCAGAATATACAATAGGTAATATAAACTTCGATCACAAGTGTATAATCTAATTTGATTTATAGATTCATACTTTTTAAAGTATTATAATATGATCATATCATTTTTTGTAGGTATTTAACACCCATGAGTCTACTGAAAGAGACACTCTAGATGAGTTACGAGGATTGTAAGCAAAGATATTCATTCAAGAAGTTGATTTTGAATTTGATTGGTATTGGTGATTATGTACAAAAATTTGAATCTAATTGTTTGTCTGATTATGCATGTGGATCTTTACGCAAAACTTTGTATTTAGATTTAGCTTATAATGAATGCAACTGAGTTTGAATTTTTATTCAATTGGGAAATAATAGTTGTGAATGTGAATGTACATATGAATTTTGAATACATATTAAAGGTATCTATATGAATGCAATGGGGAAATTGAAGATGTGGATGTGAATATGGATGTGTAAATACAATGGTTTATCATTGTAGGTTTTGTAGGTTTACAATGGCCTGTTGATAAGTTGAACATAGGATGAAACTTATTGTTCACTATAATAGTAGGCTCTACATCGGTTTGAATAGCTGGACATCAGGTATGTAAACCTACAATTTAAAAAATATTAAAGTTAGTTACTATAAAAAGTGACGTCTAAATATTATGAAATCAGTTTTGCAATAGAACACTAACATTATAGAAAAATCTTATCAATAAAATTTTAATGGATAAGCCATCCTACTATGCATTTTTGGGCTAGAAACCAATGATGGACATGTGTGACGTTAGTTTTGTAAACAAACTAATGACACAGATCAATTTCAACAATCTAAATTTCAGCTTTCTACTATGTCGGTTTGTCAAAAAATGACACTATTATTGTACTACCATGTTAGTTTTTCAAATGAAACCGACGTGACAGACTTCCTATTCAAACAAGTTTACTATTAGGCAACTTATTCACGTTAGTTTATTATCCTGGACGTGAATTTTGGGAGTTACCGCTAAGGTTCTATAAAAGTTTCTTGTTTTTCTCAAAATTCAATGTTGGAGATTATATTTAAACCACATTAAAGTCCATTTGTATACTAGTGAAAGATATACATATGCTTGTGAATTTTAAAATTTATTCACATAAGATTGTATATTTCTAAAGATCAATCACTTAAAGTTAATTTTCAAAATGTATGGCTATATGTGAATGCACATATGGAGGGAATAACATCAATAGTAGTAGGAGCGCGAGTTGTGGTTTGGGACGTTTGTGGATTATTCACTAGTGTGGATTCAATATAGATAGTTCATTAGTTCCTTTTTGTGTCATCTTATTAATAGGAAAAAGTTTGAGTGATGGAAACAAATCCAAACACCAAAATTCAACATGTATCATGTTTAAAATTTTATAATATGATACTCAAGTAGATGCATGTGTATGGGATTGATGTATTAAATTGGCTCAAACACAAGAATTTGTATAGAAGTATGATTGGAATCTTATTATATTTGATTACCTACAAACCATATATTATGTTTAGTGTAGGCTTGTGTGCTACTTTGAATCTAGCCCTAGGAAATCTCATCTTGTACTAATCAAAAGGATTTTGAGGTATCTAGTCAAGACTCAAAATCTTGTTCTTTGGTATCCTAAATCAAATGGTTTTACTTTAACTTCCTACAATGATGCCAACTATGTCGGGTGCTTAATTGTTAAAAGTACACAAGTGGCATTTTCTTCCACTTAGGACCATGCTTGGTTTCTAGGCTTTTCAAGATGCACAGTGTAAATATCAACAACCAAAGCTTAATGAATATCTATTGGTTGTTATTTTTCCTAGGTCCTATGGATAAAGCAAATGTAAAGAGATTTTGATATCCATTATGATGCATCTCTTGACTATGGTGATATTGTCAATGCAATTAAATTGTCTCATGATCCTATATTGCATAGTAAATACAAGCATATAGAGGTTTGTCATCACTTTCTTTGTAACCATATTGCTAAGAAAGATATCTATCACATATGTGGAAATTGAAAATCAACTTGCGTACATTTTCATAAAACCTCTTTCTAGGGACTAATTTCATACATTAGAAAAAAAAATCTTATTACCTCTACTGATGAATCTTGCATGAACCTTGGTTAGAGATATATCATGTCTCTTATATGCTTACTTATCTATATTTGAATGTCTACATATGTGTAAACTGCCAATTTATTTTGTTTTAATATTGTTTTTTCTCGTACTTTGAGATTTAGAATTTTACTCATTTTATTTCTTAGAATGGATTACGATGAGCTAATAGTGTCTAATATCATTTATATATGCATTAGGATCACAATCCAATTTTTAGTAGGCCTCTAGGATGAAATCTTAATTTTAGGGAGTTTCATGTGGTTTCATCACCGGTCGAGTTTGTCTAGGAACAAAGTTAAATGATGAGTATTAATAGGGACGGATGAAGTATGATATCGGCCATGTTTCTAGATGCCACAACTTAGCCAACGACATTGTTTTTTGCAAAAGAAAAAGGGAAGTCAACCGAATTTGAACCCTATAAAATAGTTCATTTTTTCAACTTACGTCCTCTCAAACTTCATCCATAACCTTTTTCCTTATAGATAAACCCAAAACCTTCATCTTATGTATTGTTTCGATCGCTTCCCTCTCCTTTTAGGAACCCTACTTGCTTCTCTGTCTCTCTTTCTATCTTTCTTGCCATGTCGTATCTCAATAAACATAATAATCCCCAGAAAATCAAAGAGACAAGTGAATTGCTAATCCTCCTCCTCCCACTTCTAGGAAGGTATCCTTAGAAGGAACATCCTTCATACAAACCCAAACAGTGCCCCGATACAAGTCCCTTGTTCCCCGTCCACCCTATCATTTTTGTCATTTTGATGAGAAGGGATTAGAACATTATAGGATTTTTTCCATGTTCAAAGACCAATGTCTCTCTTCCCTCTTGATATGATCCTCCCATTTTAAGAATTTTGAATGGAGCAAGAAAGCAGTAATGAATCTATGTCAATCTCACTTGGAATTACACTTCAAAACTTCCTCCAATCAATCAACCCATCTTCAAATCTTCCATGATCACCAGAATTAAGCTTAAATATCTTATAGAAGTCTTGTTTACTGTTTCAATTACTTTGATTCCACCTCCTCTTGGGACTCTACATAATATATCTCCTCTATCATGACAATCTCTTTCTCTCTCTACCCAAAAGTGGCATACTGGGCCACCCATATGGCTATTAAAAAGCAAGGGTATGAGGACACCAAGAGGTCCACTCTTTCCTCTTGTGATTTGACCATACATGCCCACGTAATTGCTCACATAGTCAGTAGTAGTGTTCATTCTAAGAAAAATCACTTAGACATAGCTAAAAATATTGTTGTAATTGTGTGTTTCCAAATGAAAGGGTCAAAGGCCAGGTGGGCTAAGTGTGTTTTTCAACATATGACCTACTTTGACTGAAAGAAAAACACCCCTAAGACCCTCCATCCTTGTCTTGCTTTGAATTTTGGAGTATATCAACAACACACTGACAATGATTTATTTCTTGAATCAAAATACCACTCAAATTGCCATGGGAGCTCTATTAGTACGATATCCACAGAAAAGTCCCTTATAAACATCAAGAAATTCCTTCCTACCATTGGTGCATCCTCTTCCCATGGAACCTCCCCTCTACCCCCACCCACCCAACCTACTCCACCACCTTCACAACCTTCCACCATGCCTCTACCTTCAGCTTGTGACTTATTTTCTATATCCAATTAGCAACCTATGATATATAAAATATATGAGAATGACTATCACCGAAAGGTCTAATCTCTTATCCATGTTTATTTCCTACATATCATGTCATCCACAAACCTATATTGTCCTCGCCCATATCCCACATACCAGCCATCTTTCCACTCCACTAACTATGCTACTTATGCTAATGATTAGTTTTACCCAACTTCACAATACCTACCCTTCACTTTCCTTAATACCCATACATCTTTGGGTATCTTTATTGCTATTTCCTCTTATCCTTCCTCTTCTCATGTTTCTGCACCACACTTTTATCCACGTGCAGCTTCAGATACATCTCCACCTATTGGTCTACATCTATCCCTTGTTATTGTTCCTTCATCTTGTCTTCATGTCACCTAGTGCACTATGTGTGTGGCACAAATCCTAAATTTTTTAGTATTGGGCTCTTATCGCTCATGGTTACATGATTGACGTAGAGATTCATCTGAGGTGATCCGGTCGTGAGACTCCCATGTATATGGTGAAAGATTTAGAGGGAAGTGAATAGAGATTTTTGAATCTTAAAAATAATTAAATATTCAACCAAAGAAGGAGGAGAAAATAAGGAAGACACTTCGGTTTAGAGTGGTCCCAACCTTTGAATCAAAGGTTGTCAATCCACTACCCAATTGTCTCCAATTAGGATTTTGAAAGTGATTGATTTTATTTACCTCTCAAGGATGTTACAATAAAATACAATCACCTTCCTTGAAGTAGATGTCTCCTATAAGTAACCTCAACCTCCTTGAAGTAGATGTCTCCTAGAAGTAACCTCAATCTCCTTGAAGCAACCTTCTTTGAAGTAACTCCAAGCCCTTGGAGCAGCCTTCTTCTCCTTGAAGTAGCTCCACTACCTTGAGATAGCCTTCACCTAGAATTATCTCTAACCTCCCTTGAAGTTGCCTTCTTGAAGTAATCCCAAGCACCCTTTGAAGTAGCCTTCTCCACCAAGAAGTAGCTTCAACAAAGCTCCCTCAAGTAGCCTCCACAACTTATAGTAGCCAAGGATCACAAGTAGCTTTAACCTGTGAAGGGGGATTGGAAGAAAGGAAGTACACCAATTGCGTATAGCGTTGTGATCCTATATCAAGCGTTAGACCTCTAAAACCACTTAGGATGTACGTTTGTATGAGGTGTATAAGAGGATATGGCTATAGGACACGAATTTGGAGCTTGTAGAACAAGATGACAAGTGTTGCTTAGATTGGTTACTCACTAAAATGTATTCTCAAGTGTAGCTTAGGTACTTTAGGTGTCCTAAGGACTCTCCTATTATAGGAATGGTTTGCAAGTGTCTAGGGACATTTTGGGGGGTCTCTAGAGTGTTCTTAGTGCTTAACTAGTGGTTAAGTGTACATTAGTTGGCTAGCAATGGCTAATTTGTTCGTGTTTAAAAAAATAATCCAGAACCCTACTTGGTCAATATGTTCATCGACCGAACTGTGTCTCGGTTGAGCTTTTCTTCAATTGAGCATAGGTTTAAGGAAAATGTGTTGCAGTGTCTATTTTCAACTCCCAACTACAACCACTTGATCTAACAGTCACAAGCTTTGGACCAGGGTTTGCTCAATCGAAAATATTTTTGACTGAAGCCCATTTTAGAGCACAATTATGTAAGGTTTTGAATAGTTCTCAGATGTTTGACTGAGGTCATTCTCAGTCAACAAAAACTTTGACCGAGTGTGTCTCGGCCAACAAGTTTCTCGACCGAGGATGTCCATGTTTCAGTCTTTTGAATTTCCTATTAAGTGTGTGTTACAATGAGTAATGGTGACTCTAACTCTAGGCGGAAACCTAACTAAGGGTTATGAGTGGATAGGAAAGATATAAAACTTGATTTACATGATTTCTAAGTACATGTACATTATATCTTTGTACAAGTTTTTACATTTGAGTACAATGATAAACACATATACAATTAAGCACATTTGATTTTCAATTTGCATTGATCTTCTCCTTTCCTCTTAGTAGAATCTCCTTATTACCCTGATCCCTAAAATACTCAAATAGAATGTTAGATCCACAAGTATGAAATGTTTTTCATTATCAAGACAAAGGGTATGTTAATGTCCAATTTAACCAACAATCTCCCCCTTTTTTAAGATGACAAACATTTCTAAAATATAATAAAAATAATTTATATGAGATGAGTTTCATACCTGTGATATACCTGAGATGAGAAGGTTCTATTGTTTCCATAAATTGTGTGCTATTTATTCCTAAAGAGATATGGAACATAGTATCCATATCTTAAGGAAATGTAGAATCAATTAATGCCAAGCCAAGAGATCATGAAACTCATTTATTTTGTTTTATTTTATTTCTCCCCCTTTGTCATTTCAAAAAGATAGCCATATAATCATTTTGAACAGACTCCCCCTAAAAGGGATACTCCCCCTCAATAGCATACACAAGTTGTAAAGAGAAAAACAAAGTAATGAAAAATGTCCATTGAAAGACACAAGATAATTTTTTATTATCATGATCAAGTGAACATAAACAAGCTCAATTTCATTGATGACAACATAGGATAACAACAAACGCTTCACTAAAGTGATTACATAAGCTTTACTACTCACTGCATAGGACAACATCACTTGAAAGAGTTCAAGATTGCATCAACCTCAGGATCTTTCCCAAGAAATAGAGCATCACCATAGGACTTGACAAGTGTTTTCCAATCAAGTACACTTGTCTTGGTGAGAGTGTATGCCTCCAGAACTGTAGGTGCCCGATCAAATCTGAAGTGAGCAGCTATGTTTTGGAGTTGCATGGTGAGTATTGTGTATGGGAAAGATCATGTAAAGGTGGTGGTATAACTTGGGTGTATTAGATTGAAGGGATAAAAGGATAGAGGCTCCCAGGATAGAGTGCATAAGGATATGTATCAGGAACATTAGGAGACAAAGCTTGCATTCTTTGGTTGAGATATGTCATGGTATGGTGGTTGTAGTCTATTTGTTTCCCAAGGTGATAGGTGGCCCCTTTGAGATAGCAAACATCATTGACTAGATTTTCTATGGAGTAGCTAGGAGGAGTAGGAGGTGGAGGATTTACTTCAGTGGATGTCACCCCTTTGGTCCTAGGTCTCTTGTGCCCAAAGTCAATTCCCATTTTATCCATATTGTTTTTAGTAAGTCTTTGAGGACGCCTATCACACTTGTAGCCTAATTTCTCGAGGTTTTTGTCAAGATAATATTGGATTATTTGGCAAACAAAATCAGCATAGGGAGGATTTCCAGAGAAGTCAAACATATTAGATAGGATGATGTGAATAAAGTTCACAGGAATGCTTTATAGCATAGATGAGGCACATCCTAAATTGTGTAATTTTAGATTTGTTGGTGCTAGTATAGATGTTATGGGAAATTGTTAGGTTCACTACCCTAGCTTCGAGGGTTAAATATGTAGCTTAATAAGATCCCTTATGCTCATGAGATGAGGTGTTGGGAAGGAAAATAGCCTTTTTGATGTCACCTAGGTTAATGGTGTAATCTTCAGTGAAGAATTTTGAGATAGGATTTCCGGTTTTGAGGTCTAGGAATTCTCCATACTCTTCCACATCTATATCTAGCATTTTAAGAATATCATTTTAGGAGAAACGAAATACTAATCCATCAACCATAAAAGTGAAAGAAAATAGCCCATTGGAGTCCCTATTGAGGTTAGCATAGAACTCATTAATAGCTTGGGTAGACCAGAAATGGAAGGAGGGGATAAGAAACTATGTCATTGAGGTCATTGAGGAGAGTAGTGAAGTCATTGAGGTCCACCGGTCGTCGAGGAAGTGGACTCTTTGAGGTGAGCTTTATCTAGTGTTCTCCAACAGCAACATCGTTGAAGGGGATGTCACTGATGACACTCAAGGCTGGAGTGACCATCCTTCCCTTTCTTGCAGCAACTTGCTTCTTCCCACCATGAGCTAAGGAAGGGACCATCTTGAGCAAAGAGTGGGGGAATAACAGTTAGAGATGGTAGTGGAATAATGTTGCTAAAGAATAGCTCTAAGAGACACTAGAGAAGTGATGGAGAAGAGAGCAAGTGAGGTGTGAAGAAAATGGGCATATTCAATTGCTTTTTATAGAAAAATAGAGACCTTCTCGATCGACAATTTTGTAGACCGAGATCCCAACGGCTCGTTGTAATGGCTAGTCGATCAATGTAGGAATTTGAATTTTTGGGTGTAATGGTCGAGGACTCGGTCAAAAATATTTTCGACCGAGGGACTTTTGTGGAAAAAAATTGGTCCGCAGGGTTTCTAGAAGAATTTCAGCTGAGATTCGCATAGTCAGTCGGGGGTCCCACCCAGTGGAACTCGGTCCATAAATATGTCGACCGAGGACTTTCTCGATCCACAATATTGTCGGTCGAACATGATAATGTGAGTAGTTTTGTTAAATTGATTTGAGTTTGTTTAAGTGTCTGTTCATGATAATAAATTATTGTGACTAAGAAAAGGAATAGTTCTAAGATTACATGCACCAAAAATACGTGAATTTCAAGTCAAAAATTTATCAAGAATTTTGAGCACATATATCAAAGCAAAAATCTTCTGTAGGAATAGTGAGTAACCTCTTTCTAATATATTGAAACTGATCCAGAGGAAGAGGTTTGGTAAAGATATCAGCTAATTATTCTTCTGTATCAACATGATGAAGAGATATATTATTCTTAGAAATATGATCTCTTAAGAAATGATGTCTAATTTCAATATGTTTGGCATGACTATGTAAAATAAGATTATGGGCAAAATTTATAGAACTAGTATTATCACAAAAAAAATCAAAGAAGAAGAAAATACAAAGTCATAGTCATTCAAAACTTGTTGCATATAGAGTACTTGAGCACACCATGAGCCAACAACCACATATTCGGCTTCAGTGGTAGATAAGGCAACTGTATTTTATTTCTTACTAAACCAAGATACTAGGGCTCTTCCTAGTAAGAAACAACCACCACTTGTGCTCTTGTGATTAAGTCGACAACCAGCGTAATCGACATCGATATAAGCTTTTAAATCTAGCAATTCTCCTTTGGTATACCACAAACCTTAGTCGATATTACTGGCAAGATATCTTAAAATTCTTCTAACGGCTTGAAAATGAGAGTGCATTTGTTTTGATTGAAATCTAGTATAATGTCCAATGGAAAACATGATATCCGGTCTAGAAGTGGTCAAATACAGCAAACTACCAATCATGGCCCTATATAAGGAATCATCAATGGGTTCACCATCTTCATCCTTGTCAATTTTAGCATAAGTGGCCATGGGTGTGGTAGCATGTTTGCAATTTTCCATACCAAATTATTTTAAGAGTTCCTTGGTGTATTTCTCTTGGCTTAGGAAAATTCCAGCAGGCGTTTGTTTTATTTGAAAACTAAGAAAAATGTTAATTCTCCCATAAGACTCATCTCAAATTATTTTTGCATAATATCACTGAATTAATTACATAAGGAATCATTTGCAGCACCAAAGATGATGTCATCAACATATATTTGAACAACAAGAAAATCTGATTCATATGTTTTGAAAAATAATGTGGAATCTGATTTTCCAATGGAGAAACCATTATCAAACAGATAGTTATTAAGTCTTTCATACCAATTTTGTGGTGCTTGTTTTAGATCATAAAGATCTTTCAAGTTTATAGACATGATCTAGTTTGTGAGGAATCTCAAAACTAGGTGGTTGAGAAACATAGACTTCCTCTTCTATAATTCCATTTAAAAAGCACTTTTTGAAATAGTTTAATGCCTTTATAGGAAGCTAGAGCTAATAACATTCTGATAGCTTCAAGTCTAGCCACATGTGCATAGGTTTCATCAAAATATATCCCTTCTTGGTGGTTATATCCTTGAGCAACCAACTTAGCTTTGTTTCTAACTACTTCCCCAACTTCATTAAGTTTGTTTTGAAAAACCCACTTAGTTCCAATGATGGTTTTGTCTTGAGGTCTAAGAACTAAGTCCCATACACTGTCTTTAATAAATTGATTTAGTTCTTCTTGCATACACATTATCCAATACTCATCTTTTAGAGCTTCATTTACCTTTCTAGGTTCAACAATTGATAAAAAAGGCCATGTTTGCAACGTATCTAAATGATGATCGAGTTTTTACTTTATCAAAAGGATTTCTTATGATTAAGTCTCGAGGATGCTCCTTTATTAATATAGG
Source organism: Alisma plantago-aquatica (assembly GCA_963693085.1). Classification (NCBI taxonomy): domain Eukaryota; kingdom Viridiplantae; phylum Streptophyta; class Magnoliopsida; order Alismatales; family Alismataceae; genus Alisma; species Alisma plantago-aquatica. The sequence goes on along the minus strand of OY856410.1, from coordinate 1,251,690,397 downwards.
AATAGGTTGTTGTGCCTCATTATTATGTTGTTCAATTTAAGTATTTTGATAATCTTTTGTTGATATGGTTAGGTCCTCAATTTGATGAGTAATATCATTTAAGTTTTCATTTTTAGCACATTGTGTTGTCATTTCATGAAATGTGATATGAATTGATTCTTCAACTTTTCTAGAGATAGTATTATAGATTCTAAATTCTTTACCAAAAGTTGAATATCCCTAGAAGAATCCTTTATGTGACTTAGGGTCAAATTTATCTCTATCATCCTTTGTATTTAAGATGTAACAAGATGTACTAAAGGTATGAAAATAGTCAGCTTTTGGTTTCTTGTTGAAGATGAGTTCATAAGGAGTTTTCTTAAGATTGGAGTGAATTGTTACATGATTTAATATATAACATGTTGTATTTACTGCTTCAGCCCTAAAGGTTTTAGGTGTATTGTGTTCAAGTAACAATGTTCTAGCCATTTCTTGTAATACCGATTTTTCCTTTCTACCATCCCATTTTGTTGTGGGGTGTGTGGAGCTAAAAAGTTATGAGTGTACCCTTGAGATGTACAAAATCCTTCAAATATGTGATTTTCAAATTCCCTACCATGATCACTCCTAATGGTACATATTTTGTTTTGTAGTTGATTTTCAATTTTAAAACAAAATTGAATGAATATTCTAATGGTTAGTTGAAAGAAAATGAACCCAAGTGTATCTACTATAATCACCAACAATAAAAAAGCAATATCTTTTGCCACAATACATTGAGTCCTCATAGGACCAAACAAATCCATATGAATGATTTCTAATGATCTAGTAGTACTAAGTAAGGTTTTGGATTTGAAAGAAGTTTTACTTTGCTTGCCTAAAGTGCATGGTTCACAATTTTCAGTTTTATCAAAAGAGAGTTTAGGTAAACCACAAACAAGATCATATTTAATCAACTTTTTGATAACATGTGAGCTTGCATGACCTAATTTTCTATGCCATAATTGTAAAGGTTCATCATTTGCAAGAAGACATTTTCCAATAATAGCTTGCATAGGATTAGGTCTAAGTATATATAGATTTCCTATTCTTTTTCCTTCATAAACAACATCATTAGTGTTCTCTATGAGTAGCTTGCAGCAAGATTTGTTAAATAGAACGTCATATCCACTATCACATAATTGACTAATACTAATCAAGTTGTGATGTAATCCATAAACAAGTAAGACATTTTTAATTTGAAGATTTGTATCAATTTTACCTATTCCAATAATTTTACCTTTGGCGTTATCTCCAAATGTGACTGTTCCACTCTTCTTTTCTTCAAATGTATGGAAAGCCTCTTTGTTTCCAGTCATGTGCTTGGAACAACCACTATCAACCAACCAACCCTTCAAATTATGTCCTCGACTAGAAGTGTTCTCGGTAGAAAATTTTGTCGATCGCAAGGATTTTCCAGAATGTGTGAATTTTGAAAGAATTCTCCTTGGTCAATTATTTCTTCGAACGGAGGGGGTCTCAGTCAAAAACTTCGTCGATCGAGATGAGGTTATGTGTGTTTTCAGTAAGTTTATCAATTTCAAACAAAGCACGTTGTTATTTCCAATCAAATCATACAAAAATATGCAAGTTAAAGCTTATTTTAGTTGAAATAAGACAATAATATTTTCAAATTAAGGTTTAGGTCAAATCTCAACTAAATGTTTCATATTTCTAAGTTTGTGGCTTTGGAACCCAAACTAGATCTTTATCCCTATTTCTCTTGTAAGTACATGAAAATGAGTAATGTCCAAGATGTAAGCAACAATGAAAGCAAATGAAATCAATTTCATTTCTCTTTTTACATTGTGGTCATGAGCTAGATTGCTTTTAGATACATACATGACTTTGGTCTTGGGTACTTGAGTCTTTCTAGCTCTAGGTTTTTGATGGGATTTATCCTTGGGTACATAACCTAGGCCTCTCCTCCCAATTTAACCAGATGAGTTCTCTAGGATTTTATCAAGAATGTCATTATTTTTCAAGCTACTAATTTCTTTTTGCAACTTAGCAATTTCATCCATTTCCTTTTAATCTCTAACTTTTATTGATCTAAATTAGACAACAAACTATATTTTTCTTTTACAATATCATCATAATCAAAATGAGTACATATAATAGGTTGAGTTTGAAGATCATTTGTTTTAGCAAGCAATGCAACCTTTTCTTGGCAAAAAAAATTATAGTTTGTTTATACAGCAAGAAACTTGATATTGTTATCATTGATGGAGGATTTTAAAGTATCTCTTTCATAAATGAGACTTTCATTTTCAGAAGAAAGCATATATAATTTAGCATGCAAATCATCATTTGTTTTTGTAAGCTTCTTCTATTTCTTTTTACAATCAACATATTTATCATGTATTTCTTGAAGACTAGTAACTAACTCTTCTTTAGATAATTCAAGAAGGCTTACCTCACTTGAGTCTTCATTTCCATCTTCCTTAGCCATAAGAAATTCCACTTATTCCTCCCCACTTTCACTATATCAAGCGTTAGACCTCTCAAACCACATAGGATAGACGTTTCTATGAGGTGGATAAGAGGTTATGGCTATAGGACACGAATTTGGAGCTTGTAGAATAAGATGGCAAGTGTTGCTTAGCTTGGCTGCTCACTAGAATGTGTTCTCAAGTGTATCTTAGGTACTTTACTGTCCTAAGGCATCTCCTATTTATAGGAATGGTTTGTAAGTGTCTAGGGACATTCTGGGGAGTCTCTAGACTATTCTTAGTGCTTAACTAGTTGTTAGGTGTACATTAGTTGGCTAGCAATGGCTAATTTCTTTATGCTTAAATGAATAATCCAGAACCCTATTTGGTCGACAAGTTTGTCGACCGAACTGTGCCTCGGTCAAGCTCTTCTTCGACCAAGTCTGGGTTTAATGCAAATGTGTCACAACGTATATTCTCAACTCCCAACTACTAACCACTTGGTGTAACGGTCACAAGCTCTGGATCAAGGTTTGTTCGGTCGAGAATATTTTCGACCGAAGCCCATTTTAGAGCACAATTATGTAAGGTTTGAATAGTGCTCAGATGTTCGACTGAGGTGGTCTCAGTCAACAAAAACTTCGACTGAGTGTGTCTCGGCTGAAAAGTTTTACGGTCGAGGATGTCCCTGTGTCAATCTTTTGAATCACCTATTAAGTGTGTGTTTCAATGAGTAATGGTGACTCTAACTATAGGGGGAAACCTAGATAAGGGTTATGAGTGGATAGGGAAGTTCTAACGCTTGATTTACATGACGTCTAAGTACTTGTACATTATATCTTTGTACAAGTGTTTACATTTGAGTACAATCATGAACACATATACAATTAAGCGCATTTGATTTTCAATTTGCATTGATCTTCACCTTTCCTCTTAGTAGAATCTCCTTATTACCTTGATAAATACTCAAATGGCACGTTATATCCACAAGTAAGAAATGTGTGTCATCATCAAACAAAGGGTGTGTCAATGTTCAATTTAGCCAACATGAGGATGTTGACATGGTTGTGGATGTGGTTCGCAATGATGAGGATATAGAAGATTAAGACAGAGATGATGATGTGGATGTTGGTGGTGACTCTTCTCATGAGACTCCTTACAATGATGTTCCCAAGAGCCCTCATCATTTTCACCTGACACCACAAAATAGGAAGGATGATGAAAACTACGACCTCTCTTTAGATGACTAGATTTAGGTCTAGAGTGTCCTACTATATTGGATTTTGTGAGCTTAGTATGTATTTTATAGGTCTCTTATCTATTGAGTCTATATATCTCCTTCTTGTAGTTGCATTCTCTTTTCATGTATTTTCATCTTTAGGTTGATTTTGCATGTTGTAATTTCATTCATATCTTTGTACTCAAAATCTTGATCATCAATGCAAAATCCTTTGGTTTTTAGTTTAGATTTGGAGCTTTTACAATGTGACTTGTGGTAATACCCCTCTTTTGAGATATTGCATGTTTCTATCTTTTTGTGGATTTGTTATTTGGTAGATAAGACCTTAATTTTCTCTTCCCCTATTTGATTGAAAAGGGGAGAGAGAGTTTTGTGAAATTCTAAAATGGGTTTATTGCAGATTCTTCATGAATGTCAGAAATGAATGGATATATCTGGTATTTGTTCTCTTTTGATAACTAATATATTATTAGCATGATTTGAGGGGGGCCTTTTAATTCATTGCATCAAAATCCCTCTAAGATGCAAAGCTCAAAAGCTTCAATTTCTATCTTACGCTAATTTTAGGAATGGATTGTCATTTCAAAAGGGGGGAGAATGTTAACTCTAGGGTTATACATTGCCCATATTTTGAGAATGACTTGACTATTTTATTCATGTGTATATAGCATTTCTATTTGAGTAAATTTCATATCATTGTGTACACTCAAAGCTTTTGATCTTACACACCTAAGTTGGGTGGAACATAAGTCTACACAGCACAAATTCAAGAATTGTAGAAAAATATATTTTCAAGTAAATTTTTGATTTAAATCATTTGTAATGGTGGTGACTTGTAATTAAGCTTTAAAAATTTAAGAATAATTTATATTGAATTAATTTTTAATTTTACACAATGCAATGAAAAGACAACATGACTTTGCATTAGTCGAATTTGTCCTAGAACAAACTCAGACGATGAGCCTATATAGATTTGCATCAAAGTGCCATCTGTCGAATTTCTAACTTACCTAATATTCGACCATCTAGAACTTGAATTTGGACACTGTAAGTTTGTAAGCTCGGTTTAGGTCCCCTATACTTGGCTGACGAACCTAAAATCTTGCCTTATAGTGCCATCAATCGAGTTTTGGCACCTCAATTTCAGTTGATGAATTGTAGCTATAAAGTGTCATATAGCCGTCGTAGAGAGAGAAAAGTAAACTATATATGTCATAAAAGTAACCAACCTCTCAAAAATAGCTAGAATTCAATCTAAAGAATTATATTAGCTGATGGACATCCTCAACTATAAATATGAACCTTTGGACTCTATTTAAGTTGCCTTTCACACTTACATGCTATAGTTGAAAGAATAAGCCCCTAGAGACTCCTAATCATTCTTGAGCTTGTTTATTTTCTAATGTCATTAGAAGATTAGGATTTTTCGAATGTTCAAGGTGAAGATCCAAAGTCAACAGTCGGTGAGTACTCGATGAAGGACAAAGATTGTTGGTCATTGGATAGGCACTACCTTGGTAAGGTCATTAGCTACATCGGCCTTAAAGGGAAGCTAGTTACTCTTTGAGATCTACTTGGTATAACTCTTATAATTAATATAAGGTGATACTCAAGTGTTCTAAAAGCCTAGAGGTTGATCTCTCTAGTTAGTGCAACATATCTTTTTTATTAAAACCATTGTAAATAGTTGTGTTCAATTGTAGGTTGCTCGTTACCTCATATCCTTGCTTTTCTTTTTTTACTTTCACTCAAATTACCAAATTATTTGAAGATATAATGAACTTTAGTTAAGTGGTTTTATCTTTATTCATACCCCCTATAGAGCCCATAGATCTAACAATAACATGAGATATATTGTGATTATTTGAATAACTCTAATCTAGACAACATTGATTCAACTTGTACGATTAGATTTTGTTAACTAGCTCTACAAGTGCTATTTAGATGTTGGCACACATAAGTTGTAGGTTGGGACATACATACATACATATATATATATATATATATATATATATATATATATATATATATATATATATATATATATATATATATATATATATATATATATGTAGGTTGGCAAATTCTGCTGGTCCCCATGAAGGGCACGAGTTCGAACCACACGGAGAAGCATTTCTTGATTTGCCACCCTCTCAGGCGTCCGGCCTCCGCCATGGGTTATGGGAGAGTGGGAGAGAAATGTTTCTCTCTTAATCTCATATATACACACATATATAATCTCACGTAAACATGTGTCTATGTGTATATGTGAGAGTATGTGTAAATCACATGGTATACACACCGTCAATACAATTCACTCGCTAGGTAGTTTGTACCAACAATTCTATACTCACTAGCTAATTGCATATGTATGTGTGTAATACATGCATGTATGTATTGGAACAACTTTAGGGAGTAGCCACTATTGTCCAATAACCATACATACCCCAAGATGTGCGCCATGTATATATGTGCGTGTGTGGTGGAAAGGGTGTATTTATCAACTAATTTCATCCAGCAAAAAATAAACTCAAGTTTTCTTTTCCTCAAAGGAATGTCATCGTATTACATGTGTGTAAATCAGACGGAGATGGCCTACTAGAACAGATAAGGGCCGCGAATGAAGCAGCCCAAGTTTCATCTCATATGTAACCATCAACGATATACCTCCCTACCACTCATCCCAGGATTTGGTGGTTTAAGGGACGAAAAAGGGTCACCCCCCTTCTCTATCATCCTCTTCATACATTGTGTTAGTTTCTACTTATTCTAAAATAACAAACAATTGTACTATCATATTCTTTAAGAAAAAATACAATATCTTATTCTACAAAAATAAGTTTTTGAGTAATTAATTTTTAAGCAATCATTAAGTACACAAATAAAAAATTATTTAATATCACCTAAGCATAAGAGTCCAAATGGTATATATTGCTCAAAATCACCAAATTGAATCCATGGGCATATGAACTTATAATTTTATGGGCCAAAAAGTAAAGACATTTGATCACACTTCACCCATTATACCTCTAAGACATTGAAACATCACACGAGACGCTCGATTAGCTTGAAATTGTCCATCCATTCTTCAAATGAAAAAGGTTATTCTCAATTTACATTTATGAGATATCATATAAATATTATAATAGTAAAGACATCCTCATATTGGAGGTAATTTTTGGCAAGTTGTTCACTAAGGAGAAGTATAAGACTTTGTGAGGAGCTGGAGGGTTTCACCTTGATGGGATTCCTCCCCTTTCTTAGTGAAGGGGCCATGGGTTTTGGTGAAGACCTTGGATTGGATGTGAAGCAATGGAGCCTCAATTATAAACCACTATAAATTGCTTGTCTGTGCTTGTATGATTGGTTGGTTTTACAATTATTGAGTTAAAATATCTTCAACAAGTACGTCAATATGCAACAAAGGTTATTTGTCCCCTTGATTAAAATTTGGCATGATATTCATCTTGTAAAGCAAATGTCCTACAACATCATAGTTGCAAACCATCGATCTTACCACCAAAGAATCAACTATCCTCTTGGATAGCCACCACAATTGATATTAATAGGATTTAATTCAAATCTCATTTTATGATGATCCATGCTCTCAAATGATACTATCTTGAATGGATGTCAACTCCATGGGAAATCCCATAGGCAAACTTCCAACTACATAACTCTCATGAAATATCCTTTGAAAACACATCTTTAAATTGTTAAATAAGTCACAATCTATTAAAGATCTCAAATAATCTAGGAGGAGGAAAACCTTCACCTATATCAATTAACTAGACTATGTCAACTCAACTCTTCTCTTAAGTTGTTCACTATTTGCTCACTCATATTTGTTTGGTTCTCTGACCAGGGGCTATTTCAAGTAATTGATCCAAAATTTATAAGCAAATTTCTATTAGAAAATAATAAACGTCGCCAAACAACTAAGAAACAAGATCAAATAGACCGGTTGATCTTGCATCATCTTCATTAAACAAAGATGAGGCGGTCAATTCTTGCATCATTATTTGAAATTGACACCATACCAAACAAATAAAGTTGAGACAATGTATATCATATATGTATTCAGTTCAATCAATTAGGTGCTCAATGTATAGTCTTTTATCATCCATTAATTCCCATTACCCCCCTTCCCCGAAGGTAACCATAGTATACATATAGAAAATATTTCTTACAGACATGTAGTGACCATTTGATCGCTGAGATAAGGTGCTGTTAAACAATGATGTAGCGCGGCAACAGATTTCTACCTTAGAAAAAGACATACTTCCAATACCTGTCACGGCCACATCAACCATGTCAATAACAACTACCGAGTCCCCAACAGTATCAAATTCTGTATTATAAAGTATTTCGTTATATGGTACAACATTGGTCCGCCCCGTTTCTCCCTAGCTGCATGTTTTCATGATGAAAATGGTATACCTGCAGCCCCACCAGTCGACAGTGGTGTCTTCATTCTTGGCATTCTCAACCATGCCTATGTGCTAAGCCCCGCAGAATAAATAAAGTGTGGTCTTTGTTCATTCTCTATACTTTCTCTGATAAAACCCGATGAACGTGTAGATGTGCAGCTGTTCCATGGTTAACCAATTGGATATCATGACTATGCGCTGACAGGTTTGCCATTCAGCTTGGGGAATGGATCTTGCTTGCTGAGGACTACGACTTTGCTCTTGTGGGCAAAGTAGCCCTTCATGAGGTTCTTGTATATTAAAATGGACATTATGCATTCCACCTGCAAAATACAGAATAATATTTACTGGAAACAGTTCCAATATTTGCTTCTAAGGAAACTATTTCAAAGTGCTGTCCAATGCATAGTATTCAAAGTTCGATCCTTCATCCAATATCTAAAAGATTGCAGATGAAAAATTACCTCATCCACGTCCATATCCATCTCAAGCCATCTTAGGGCTTTAACAATTAAATCCAACTTCACCTGGTGAGCTTTGCTTGGATCCTTCTGTTTCTGGATCATGTAACTGCAAATGAACCAAAAATTGAACATGAATTTCATCTCTTATGCATTGGAAATAGCATGTGTCCTGAATAGTTCACTGACATTTTCTTAACCAGTCTTTGATAGACTTGGAGTTCTAACTTCTCCAAGACAAGATAAACACCCGACTTCAGAAACCTGGTTTTGCAAAAAACAAAAAAAGAGGTAAAACACAAACTAAAGTGGTTTAATGAAAGGATGCAAGAACAGTTCACTAAGCCACACATCATCTACCTATCCTCGTGCTCTTGGAGTGCGTGTCTTAAAAGCCTAAGGTCACCCCTTTTCAACGCCTGTACGATATCTTCATACTGGACAATTAAACAAAGACTACTTATTAGCACGTGGCAGATGTGGCCTAAAATATATAGATGTTATATTGCAATAAGCATCTACAGGATACAATAAAAGTGGGGCTTAAGAGTACTAGTTGAAGCCGAATGATAGCCACAGTGAATGAGGTAGTACAAGTAACCACTTTTCACTGTAATGGGTTCCGTGAAAGACCAAAAGATGAGAAGCTATTTAGTAAACAAAACTAGCGAAATTTGAATTACCTCAGTCAGTCTATACTTCTCTAAAAGCCACGCCTTAGGCAAAATTCCTAACGAAAGCTTGACTGGAATCAGGTACTTTAGTATCATCCTGACCATGAATTCTGTCAGACACTTGCCAGCAATATAATAAAAGAAGCACAATGATAATGACCACGTGTATAGTAAAACCTTCAAAACAACAGAGTTCCTTTTCCAGGAATATGCACGTAAAATAAGAAATACTGGTTCAAGGCAGACTGTTACTACTATACACGAGACAGCTTCCCTCAATATGAGATAGCAGAGAACTTGGCATCTGATAAGATGACAAAAATTCTGTATTAGGTAATTTTTAGGGCAGAAAATGAGTGTCAAAAATTCCGAACAAGGGGCAACATTGTTGTGAAAAGTATCACGATAAGGCCATGCAGTTTACTTAAGCAATGCCATGTAAACCAGACTGACAAATAAATTTATGCTCAATTTCATGGAGAAGCCCTAGCATTCCATCCGGCTATTTGAGTCTCTCATATGTACAATCAGATACAGAAATATAGTAGGCTAATCCATGACCCAATAAAACTATAAAAGTTTTCCTTCAATGGGTACACAAATTGAGCCAATTCGATCAAAAGAACTCCAGCAAGGACATTTGTTTACCTTTTCTGATACGATCGCCAATGGTAATATGCTTGTCACAACCCCTAAATTGCATACTAATCTAAGATTAAAATCTAATATCAGATAGATTAGAAACTTTAAACATAATTTGCCCTAGATTTCAACTTTCAGCTTAAATACACATTATAAGCCCTAATTTTTCCCCAAGTCACTCCACATGTATGAATTGGCTAATATGTACCTTTATCAAAGTGTGAATTAACTCAATTACATAGATTAGCTCAATTCCACCAAAAGGAACAAGGTTTGAGCTATAACTAATTCATTTCTAATTTCCTTACACAAATTATAGTTAGAATTGATTAGTAAACGGGACACATGGGTTCACAGTAAAATTGACCTAACTACTATGTTTAATATGAGTCAATATAAATTTTATGAGTTTAGTGCGATTATAAGTTGCTGTTTTTCAAAATATTGGCCTTTAACAACTTTTGAGTAATCTAGGTATATGAAAATATGTTTATCCTAAAAAGGAAAACCTAGATAGTTTCACTCTCAAACCTTAAAGATTATATTATATATGGAATACTCAATAGTCCAATTAGGTAACTTACAAAGTTTGGATATAATTGGATATTCCTAGACCCCAATTAATTTTAAGAAAGATAATTACTAAAATCCCTAGATAAACCTAAAAGATATCTATCCAATATATACAGTTTCCAGTGACATGGTGCTTGAATCTAATGGCACAGGGATTATGTTTGATGCAGAATCATTGCACACTTTGTCTTTATCTCCGCCCATCCTAGTCCATTCGGGACTCTACCAAGGGTTGGGTTCCTTCCCCCTGACTGAGTTACCATTTTTCGTTGTTATCCAAATTTGATAGGTTCTCATCTCTCATAAACTCCCACCTGACTGAGACTCCATTTTTTGTTGTTATCCAAATTCTACAATACACCCTCAGCATCACAGATCCTCAACTATAAAGATTTACCTTCCAAAACAATGCCCCAACCAAAAGAAACTCAAATCGATCACCACATCTCATCCAAGTCGGCGGAGCCTTTATCCCGAACTCCCTATACTTGCTCAAATAACCTGAGGTTTGACAGGGAGATATAGATCACCAATCCTTAGTGAAGCTCCCCATCTAATCAGTGATCTAGCAGCAAGCTTCGAAAGGCACCAATTGTAACCCGAGACAAGCATCTTTCCCCCTTCCGATTAACTTTTTGTTCCTCAACAAGCTTCGAAAGCCACCAATTGACGTTGACGGCTCTGTTTTCCAATGACAAACACATCTCAATTGTTGATCTATAATGTGTTTTGTTAATGCTCGCCGACTCTACCTTCATCTTTCCTCTGGTAGTGGTGGGATAGCCAGTTTCTACATCCAAATGGTCCCCTTTTTAGGCACATTTTGCTCAGAGTGACACAACGGAATCACTGTTGCAATTTATTGAAGGTATACCACAGTCGTTTGCGAGTTGATCACAAAGTCCTTTCTTCTGGGTTTAAGCTTTCGTAAAGCCAGGAACATCATGATTGACCCAACATTAGATAGGGCGTTTTTCAGTTTTGCCCATGAGGCTTGCATCTAGCTGTCATGTTACTCGAGGCATTATTGCTTTATAACCTTACTGATTATGAATGTGGCACACAAAGTAGATGCAAGGCTCACTACCCTTGTAGCTATTCGCTACAAGGCAACCTCAACTTGGTCGGGTCTATTAGTATATATACTTTACTAATTTTGTTAGGTTATGTTATTTGTTGTGTTATGGGCTTTAGACTTGTCTTGTCTATTAGCATTTCTTTTGTCAGTTGGTTTTCCTAATTGCTTTACACATGGTGTTTAAGCTTTTTTTTTATTGGCCTAGTCTTTGAAAATTTATAATACACCCATACAACCCCAAAATATATGTAAAAATATTCATTGGAAAGATAACAAGACAAAGAATGGCATTTACTGGTTTTACGACATGTCCTCACCTCTAATTATCTTGATTTATTTAGAAACCCTGAACTCTAGGAATCAGGTTAAATATTAGATGTTGATGAACATTATGTATGAAGTAGGACTTTTGGAGTCGGCGCTAAGATCAGGAGAATCACTAGAAATGTCCTCCTTATGCTCCAGGTAAGTGGTTATGCACACTGAGCATAACTATGGGTTAAGGGATTCCTTTTTTTGTTGACGAGGAATCCTCCCAGTTTATCTCGAAAGGACAAACCCCATAACCAACCGTGTCCTGAGGGCACCACGACGCACTCAATCAAATGGGAGTTCATGTTTATCCAGCGGGGAGTGAGAGTTGAACCTAGGTCCCTTCATTGAGGATTGTCGAGTCGCACCACTTGAGCTTCCCCTCACCCTAGGATTAAGGGATTCTTTATTAGCTTAACATAAATATATGATTCATGTGCAAGTATCATCAAGTAGTTTTGTCTTAATATGATTCAAATATTGATCATGATATGCATTATATCTTTATGCTTTCAGGATCTATGTTTCAAGAGAATTAAGTATTATGAATCATGTTAAGAGATCAATAATAAGAAGTTTCTTCTTGTTTCACGAGTCATGTTCATATTTAAGAGGGAGAAACCCCATGACGCTTAAGAGGAATAAATCCTGCCATTTTTAATAGATAAGATTAAATCAGGATAATGCTAATGTTAATGAAGAGAATTGAAATGATTGTTATATGTTTCAAAATCACATCATTCAAGGCCATTCCTAGCAATAAAGGGTTTTCCTAGCATCATGTGCTCTTAAGTGGCAATCATATAGGGGCATTCATATGACAAAAGTTTTCATGCATTATTAAATCATATAGGTGTTATATGTACAATAAATGATTAAGCAAACTTATTTTGGTTTCACGTTATTACAAATTTTTCTCAAGTTACAGTTTACTTCAAATATAACTGCTCAAGAGTCGCTTACTAACGTGTTTTCTATGTTGCTTTGCATGGCTATGGACGTGATGTCCATAGGTCAGGAGCTCAAGGAGTAGGATCGGGAAGACTCTTAACATCCGGAAAAAGATTTGGTGTGCTTGTAGGGGTTCCTTCTATCAACATGACTATGTTTAGAATTCACATTTTCAGTCATGTTTTAGAGATGATGAACATGTATCCAACAATGATGTTAGTTCCTATGTGTACAACCATTTCGAGAAATGAGAAATTGAAATGGATTGATGTCTCCACTCATGTATATGTGGTTCCAAAAAAATGGGGATGTTACAATGCTGCCTGCTCCAACTGCATGCCAAACACAGAAAAAGTACTTGTCACACAACATCCTTTCCTAACAAGGTTGTACTTTCAAGGAAACAAACGTGGTTCATCCTATAAGCATGTGATAGAGATAGGCTCAATAAAGCAACAGAGAAGGGATCATTTCAGCAAGGAGTGTGAGGGCGACAGAGCCCATGGAACGGATAATAATGGTAATCCTTCCATCACCAAAGAAAAGTTGTTGTTAGACTTTGAAAAGAAAGCAAACTTCAGTTTGAGGCAACACTACTTCATGTGGGCCACAAAAGAGTAGAAGTTCTACATTGTTGACTCTGCTACTTTTAGCCTTTGCTCAGTCTCGCCTCATTGTAGGGCATTCAACTCGTCATCCTTGATATTGGTTTAAATAACATTGGGGTTTAGTTATTACCTTCAAAAGTATGGACGGTCTTTCAATGTCCTCCTAGCATACACTCTCCTCTCTCCCCTCATAATAAAAGTATCGTTTCACTTCCACCCTATTAAGTTTTATGTTATTATGTTTCTGTTACTAAATGGATCTTGGGCTTGGATCCATAGCCTTTGTAGCTCTATATAATGTAACAAGTCTGACCCCACCCCAAATACCCATCCCATGTAAGATCCTAACCAAACTATCATCAACGTATGCTCCCTCCACCCCCATCAATACACTCCACCCCAACCTAAGTTCGCAACTGCAGACCCACATATTGTACTCAATATTGGCCCTTCTCTTTTTTTTTTCTATAACCAAAAAACAGTATTCAAGCACTACGTCAAAAAACCTGTTTAACATTCGGTAAAGATTCCAAAAAGTTTTGTTACAATAGAGAGTGTATGTACACACACAAATATTACATATATATGTACATATATACGCATTATACATACATTGATCTACAAAATTATACATGTATTAAGATATATGCTTTATGCTTTATATCTATTGTGTCATTTAGACTTGTCTTGTCTTTAGCTTTTCTTTTATTCCATATTGTCTAGTTGTGTTTCTCTCTTACTCTCTGATCCTATAAAAGAGAGTGTCTTGTGTTTTCTTAAGACGCATCAAATAAAGGTTTTCTTATTTTATATGGTATCAGACGGTTATGATCCATCTTGAGATCTCCCCTCCCCAACCCTAATGTTTCCCATCCCCATCTCACCCTATCCCCCTCTATCATTGGGCATTGACCCTTTCTCTTCTTGTCGCTGCTGCTCACCACCCTCCCCACCTTCACCGGTCGCCATCTCACCCCCTCCTATGTTCACTTCCGTCGTCAACAGCCAACCCCCCCTCTTCCGATCTTCCACCCGTCGCCAGCCACCCCCCTTCCTACTAACTTCCTGCTCGCAATCACCCTCCCCACCCACCGTCTGCTCCAGCACCATCCTCCTTTTCCCCGCCAACCTCCATCTCTCCAATCCGGCAACAACCCGCCACACAAACCACCCAGCCGCCAACTCCTAACCCCCCCTCCATCACATCCTCCCCTGCCATCTAGCCGTTGGTCATCAACCCTTCATCCACCACCCCCAAGCCGTCCACCTGCTGGCTCTTCCCCTTGATCCTCTACTCAATTTCCAAAAATAGCGCGTTGAAGACTTAAAGGTGCCACCTTTTTTCTGCCTACGCCACATGGTGTAGTTAGTCTCACACCATGGTGGCATAGGTCCCTTCTTCTATCTCTGCTACCCCTATGTGGACTAATATGATCTGTTAAATCAGATTTGTTGTTGTTGTTACTGCTTAGTGTGTATATCACACTATGACTTCTTCTATCTTTGTGTGTGTCATTACCCCGTCTCTAATGGCGACTATGGACTCTCCTCGGTCTCTCTATGTTACCACTGTGAAACTTGACGGTTCAAACTATCATCTTTAGTCTGCATCATTCGAGCTCTATGTTAAAGCCCAAGGACGCAATTACCATATTGATGTTGCTGCTCCAACGCAACCTAATGCTCGGCCGATGGAAAAGCCAAGCAAGTCTATGCTCAAGGGACCAAAGATGATTCGGGTGTCATGACCAAGGAATAAGGTTTCGGCGAAACCATCGAAATTTCGCCCCAAAATACTGATTTCGGCAGCACCTGATACGAAACCATGCAACCATACCGCTATGTCGAAATTGTCAAAAAAATTTGCCCAAAATTCGAAATTTTCTCAGGGAGCAAGAAAATCTCCTTTCCTCCCACATGAAGGAACCCCCACCTATCCCCATATCAAATTTTATTGCATAAATCGATGCATTTAGGTGTAAAGATCATGCCTGTGAAATTTCATGGCTTAATTCCTTGATTTTGGCGTCGAAACAGGCACTCTTGCATTTATCAAAATTTCTATCGAAATTTCAGTAAATTTCGATTTCCATGCTGTCGAAACGGCATCGAAATCGGATACCTTATTCCTTGGTCGTGACGTGGATGGTGAATATCGTCGAATTGAAGATAAGTCTCAGTCTCTCCTCCGCCTTCAGAATGCCAAAGCCATGTGGGATCAACAAGCCCATGTGTACTCTCACGAACGGAATCCAATGGTCTTTGAGATCTTGAAGAATCTGGTGAAAAGGAATATGAGATTGATGGATCTGTCGAAGACTATTACAACCTGTGCTCATCCCTCTGGGATGAATACGAAGTCTATCATCCCCTCTCTTCTGACATCAAACAAGTTCAATGACAACGCAATGAACTATAGTTAGTTCAGTTCTTGATTGGACTTCCTCACTCTTTCCCTGGTAATGTAGACCAGATGTTATCCAGTGATCCCTTGCCTACTCTACAGGATGTTCTTAAGCGCATTCAACGCCTTCCATGCATGTCTTCCCTACATTTGCTTCTTCTAATCACTCGGTTCTTGCCATCCGCTCCAATCATTCTGAAAGAGGGCGTGGACATGGACGCGGTCGCGGTCAGTGGTCGTTCTTCTGGTGTTCTTGAACGTGGTCCTCCACATGGATCAGGACGATGACCTCCTAGTGCCAACTGGTTCTGCAACTTTTATGGGTGCATGAACCACACTGAAGATCGTTATTGGGCAAAACACAGTGAACATGCGTGGGCAAACTAGGTCTCCTCTGATGCTTTTGAACATACCTCTGTTGCTGCCTCCAATTCTACCCAGCCCACAGTTGAGTAGATCTACTCGGAGTTTGAGAAACTCCTTCAGGCTCGTCTGTCCTTGCAGCCGACTGCTCAAGATGGAGGTTCTTCTGCCTTACTTGCTTCTCCCACACCTTATGGTAAAAATAAATGGGTTACTAACTCAGGTGCTTCTGGTCATATATATGGGTGTTCTAAACTGTTTTCTAATCTATCTAAAAGAACTAGAGTTCCACCAGTAACAGTGGCGAATGGAACTCAATCTATGGTGTATGGCATCGGAACTATATCTCTCTCCTATAATCAAACATTAAAATGTCTTATATGTTCCAAGATTTTCTCTTAATCTTTTATTGGTCAATAAAATTGTTAAGAGCTTTCAGTGCTCAATCACTTTTGAACTTAAGAATTGTGTGTTTTAGAATCTCAGCACAAAGACAGATTGGTTCCGGCCATGAGGGACCAGATGGACTGTACTACCTAGACGTGCCACAATCTGCTACTTTGCTATCATCTTCAATGACTGGACTACAATGGAACTACCGTCTGGGACAGCCTTTTGTTGCGAAATTGTGATGCCTATTTCCAGAGATACCTAATAACAAATTGTGTGAATAGTGTTAATTTGGCAAACAAACTCATGTTGTGTTTCATAAGAAAAAAAAGATCCGTTCAAAAATTTTGTTTGATATTGTTTATGTTGATTATGGGGACCTTGGTCTGTTACTAGCCAGTCTGGATCTTGCTATTTGATGACTTTTATTGATGACTATTCTTGATAGATTTGGCTATTTCTTCAAAGGGATTGCAGTAATATTTTGGGCATTGTTATCACTTCACTGAAACTCAAACCCAATTCGATAAAACTGTCAAAAAAATTAGAAGCAATAATGCCTAAGAATTCATGCGAAAATCAGTTAACCTGTTTTACCTGCTCGCAGTACCATCCATCATATTTCTGCTTTTACACACCGCAACAAAATGGTGCGGCAGATAGGAAAATTCGCCATCTTCTTGAGGTAGCGCGCACTATTCTTCTTCACTATTATGTTCCTAAGAGTTGTTGGCCTGAAGTTGTCTCTACTCGTGCTACTTAATAAACTGCATGCCCTCTTTTATCCTGAAAAATCAAGTACCTTTCTCTATTCTGTATCTCGATGCGCCTCTTTTTTTGTACCTCCGTGCATCTTTTGCAGCACTTGTTTTATTAAGAATTTTTACCCAGGGATATCTAAACTTGAACCCCACCCCATTAAGTGTTTTTTCTAGGATATTCTAGAACTCAAAAAGGATATCATTGTTATGATCAAGTCAAACAACAGTGATTTGTTAGTGCAGATGTGCTCATTTTTTAACACATGTCGTACTACTCTGAAAGGGAACTGCTTTATCTAGTGATATGTTGGATCCTACTCCACTACCTCAATTTGTGGAAAATGATCCCACTGATGTAACTGAAGTTATTGCTCCTCTAAAAGTATACATGAGAAGACCCAAGGTTACAGTACCCTCCATGGCCCCTCAACAACCAAATCTTCTTTCGTAGGCATATCCCAACACCTCCCAGGTAACTTCTGACCTACATCCTAGGAAGCACAAACACAAATATAGACACAGACATAGACACAGACACAGGACACGGTGATTTCTAAAAATATAAGACAGACACGGCACTGGACACGACAAAATATATATATAAATAAATACATATACTTGTACAACATATTATGACATATAATATGCACAAAGGTATACACACAAAAAGACGTAAATAGCTTGCCCACAGAGGCAATCACCATGAAATCCAACAAGCAGTCGACACATAACATCATTATCCACGTCACAATATGGATTAAATCACAACATATATTGAGATGTTTGATAATAAAATTGTTGCAGTAAAAATATATGGAATTTTAAAAATTGGGAGCAATAGAATTTTGGGGCAGTAGTTTTTTGTTGTTGGTGGAAGTAATGATGAATAAGATTTACTCTCAAGATGAAGGGGAGGGTGAGGAAATATGAAGTTTTTGGTGATGGAGGAGATGGAAAATGGAGGTGTCTTGGATGTTGAGAGGGAATAAAAGTAAGGGGATATATTGGAGAGCTACTTAATATGGACGGGCAAGAGAAGAGGAGGGGAGAAGGAGATATAGGGAAGCAAGAAAAAGAGTAGGCGTAGGGAGGGCAATACTCTACTACTTTTGCCCGAAGGAGGAGCACGAAGAAGAGTGGGGGGGAGTGGGAAGAGAAGGTAGAAGGAGACGTGGAGGACCAACATGAAATAATAGGAGGGGGACGGGGAGCAGTGTTGCGTCTAATACCACATTCAAATTGGAAAAATAGGGGCACGAATGAGAAGAGGGAAAAGAGGTGAAGGAAAAATAGATGAGGGAGAAACATGCATAGAGGAGCAGGGAAAAAAGGAGGTGAAGGAACACTTTTGCGGATACTGCAACTTTAGAGTAGGAAAAAGAAGTGGGAATAAGAAGACGCGGGAAGACGAGGAGAAGAGGGGGGAAGCAAAGGAGGAAGAATTACCAAGGACATGGAACAGAAGGCGGCGGTGAATCCAACTGTTTTCCTCCTCGTGGTTGATGTGGCAATCCCTAATGCTGCAACAGTTGGTGGAGTTGATACCACTGATGATGGCTACTATAGTTGCTAAAGAAGGGCGTCGATGGCTTGCCTATAGCAACTGAAGCTTAACCACCTGATGTTAGTAGGGCAAGGGTAGCGGAGGACAGGAGATGGGGATTTGGAGAAGGCTTGGGTTTTTTTTTTCATACACAACTGTGGGTTGGCATGGCGTGTTTTGGATGTGTCCACTGAGTGTCCAAGTCGTGTCCAACATTGCAATAAAAAAAATTCAAAGTGGACACACAGGAGTGTACGCCACGTGTCCAGGCGTGTCCAAGGTATGTCCATGTTGGACACATGTTGGACACAGACACGACAGCCTCCGGGAAGTGTCCACGCTTCCTAGCCTACATCTTCCCATTAGTCAAAGGAAAGGTGTTTGTTCCTACACTCAGCATCCAATTAGTAAACTTTGCTCTACCGTTAATCTTGGTGCTAACTTCCCCGTTATACTGTTGCTATCTTTGTTGTTTCTATACCAAAGACTGCTACGCAAGCTCTCAAACATCTTGTTTGGCGTCAAGCTATGGAAGCTGAAATGGTTGCTCTTCGCGATAGCTAGACTTGGGATTTGGTTGATTGTCCTTAAGATTGCCCTACAGGAGGACGTCGATGGAAATATATTGTTATATACCAGCAAGATGATTCGATTGAATGGTTGAAGGCACGCCTAGTTGCGAAACGTTATACTCAAACCTATGGGTAGACTATTTTGAAACATTTTCTCCTATTGCCAGATTTAACTCTATACAGGTGTTTATATGTGTTGTTGTGAACAAGGATTTGCCTCTTTTTCAACTTGATGTTAAAAATGCTTTTCTATATGGCGGCTTAAATAAGGAAGTCTACATGGAGCAACCACCTGGATTTGTTGCTCAGGGGGAGTGTTCCAAAGTCTGCAAACTTACGAAAGCAATTTGTGGCCTAAATCAAAATCCATGAGCCTGGTTTGATAAATTGAGCCAGATACTTCTTAAGTTTAACTTTCAGCACTCACTATCTGATCACTCTGATTTTATACGAGAATCCAGTTATGGGTCTGTTATTCTTAGTGTGTATGTGGATGACATAATTCTATTTGGTAGTAATATATATGGTTTTCAAGCTACATAAAACTATCTAGAACAATATTTTGTTACAAAAGATCTAGGCAAACTCAGATACTTCCTCGGGACTAAAGTTTCCCAATCTTCTTCTGGAGTCTGTCTATCACAGCGCAAATATGATATGAAAGAAACAAACATGTTTGGTACCAAACCTACTAGCTCCCCTCAGGGTCCCAATACAAATTGGGATGATGAAACCAGGGAAGAAAATGTCCGATTTCGATGCCATTTTGGTGGCCACAGAAAGAGAAATTTTGACAATTTTCGACTGAAATTTCGATAAATGTGTTCCTGGCGTTTCGAAGGCAAAATTAACGAGTTAATTTATGAAATTTTACCGAAATGGTCTACTATTGTAAATCTACTCAAATATGTAATAATATTTCATATTGGATATGTGGGGGTGGGGTCTCGTCATTTGTGAGTGAATGACCCTGAAGTGTTTCGATAGGCATTTCAATGGGGAATTTTTATGTCAATTTTTGATGGTGAAATCAATGAATTAAGTCATTGTATTTTACAAGCACAATATAGACTTAAGGACACAAAACTGTGCAAAAAAATGCTCTACGTAATACATATGTTAAAATAATTAGTTATATGAAAAAGTAAAAAAAAATCGATGAACTGACTGTTTCGAGAGTTTCGTCAGTCCATTTCGATGTCTGATTGCCACCGAAACAGAAATTTTGGCAAAATTTCAACCATTTCGTCAAAATTTTGAACAGTGGATGAAACTTCACCGCCCTGTCCCGATAACCACCAATACAGAAGATTGGTTGGTAAGCTTATCTATCTCACTATCACTAGAGATGGCATTACTTCTTTCGTTGGACTTGTCAGTAGGTATCTGGATAAACCTACAATGTCACTAGGATGTTGTCTGTCATATCCTTAAATATCTAAAAAATCTCTAGAAAAAGGATTGTTGTATCACAGACATGGACACTAACTCACTGATCATCTGAACTCGATTATGCCAGTAGTAGATGTGACGACCACTTCTGCTACTGTCTTTTGTTGTAGGCATTCTGGTTACATGGCACAGTAAGAAGCAGACTATGGAAACTCGGTCTAGCGCTAAAGCTGAATATAGAGCCATGGCTCATACGCCTTGTGAATTGATGTGGGTCCAATGACTCCACAAGGAAATTGAAATCTATGATCCAGATCATATTCCCATGTACTGTGATAATGAAGCCTCCATTATTATTGCCAACAATCCTACCTTTCATGAGCAGACCAAGCATATCGAGGTGGGTAGCCACCTTGTTCAGGAATCTATTCTTTCTGGTCGCATCTGCACTCCTTACCTCTGAACTTAAGATCAAGTTGTTGACATCTTCACCAAGCTACTTCTCAAGACTCGCTTTACTACACTAGTGGACAAGCTGGGCATGTTTGACATTTATGCTCCAGCTTGAGGAGTATTAGCATACATGTTTTATGCTTTATATTTATTGTGTGCTTTATACTTGTCTAACCTTTAGCTTTTCTTTTATCCCATATTGCCTAAATTTGCTTCTCTCCTACTCCCTTATCCTATAAAAGAGAGTACCTTGTATTTGCTTAAGACGCATCAAATAAAGGTTTTCTTATTTTATATCATGCACACACATGGGTTGTATATTGATTCTCATTTCCCATGTATCATAATCAGATAGCTTGCATGTATTCCATGAATACATGATTCATGAAAGTCAGTAATAATTCATGAAATTTGTGAAAAAAATGTAAAATATTTAAAGAAGTCTTGCAAAATACAGTGCTACCATGCATCATATAAAAAGTTAGTGAATAATTCTGAAATTCTGGTAAATTTGTGGCCATGCTCAATATATAAGAGTTGGAGTGTATTTTTTTGTCGTTCCAGGTTCCTTCAGAAACTGGGGTATAGAGGAGAGAGTTGTGAAGATCAATCCAGAAATAACTATGTATAATTTCAATGAGCCTCTACTTCATTGCAATGAAAACTTCCCCAAATGGAAGCAAACTCAAAATCAAGGATTGGGATGTTGCTTGACACAACTAGATCTCAGCAGCAAGGGTGGGGGATTTTGAGGCTCTTATTTGAGACATGGGTGGTATGTGCCAGACATGCACCTGCTTGTAGAATTATGAATGAGTTAATCTCCAGTTAGTAAAAAAAATTTGCCTTGTAATCATAGGATCAAATATACAAAGGAAATTTGGATAAGTTCTTATGCATTTATATCAATGTTTTGAAAAGCGAGCGGAGCGGCAGCTCAAGCGGCAACAGGGCCTAGCCACTCCAAACAGAAGTGAAGCGGCTCTTTAGGTGGATTACCATTAAGCGGTCGCTTGGAGCCCGCTTCACCCGCTCAGGCGTCCGCCTGAAGGATAGTTCTGAGCGGCATAGTCACAAATTTGGTATTCGGGATACGTACGGCCAAGTTGGAAAATTCGGAAATCGAGAATTATGCGGAAAATTCGGATAAAAATCGGTCAACGTACGGTAAAAGTCCGGTCAACTATTCGGAAAAAAGTCGGCAAAAAAGCGGAATATATATATATATACATACATACATACAAAATATATATAAATCCACACATAATGATTGAAAATGACTAAACATCGAACAGATTACTCTAATATTGGAAGAAGGAGAAGAAGTGGGAGCAGCAGGCACAAATCAGGGAAGAAAGGGGGAGAATGGAGGAGAAAGATGGAGCATACATGTAGAATGTCGAGGGTTACTCCTTCTGGTGTGTCGAGGGATAGAGGAGGAAGGTTGGACGGTTTAGTGGAACCCTGCTACAAGTTAAAAAGGACGTGGAAAATATAAATGTGAAGCAAAAGTACATAACTGTTTAAAACGGCAAAAAAACGTATTAAACGTGTTTAAAACGCAATACGCGAATAAAACGTGAATTAAACGCGTTTAAAACGTATTATTCGGTTTGGAGTTTAAAACGGCCGTCATATACGTCACGTGAATAATACGCGTTTTAAACGCTTTTTTTCAAAAAAACGGAGTATATTGTGACTATGATGAGCGGCCGCTTGGGCGCGCTTTTGGTCTAGGCAATCAAAGTTAAGCCTAAAAGGGGCAATTCTTTTTTTTTTGCTTTTTATAATTTATTAATAAGGCAAGCATAACAGAAACCAAGATAGCAGAATCAGGTGGTGGAATCTTATTGGAGAAAAGAAATTGACTTTTCATGATAAACTCATCAAGGAGGGAACTTGGAACTTGGAGTCTTATGTTAATACTATGTGGCATAACATGAGCTGCTGCATAACAAAATTTGCCAAAGAGGTTGTGGGGGAGTCCAAAGGTTGTGGGCCTCCACAGAATGAGACTTGGTGGTAGAATGATGAAGTACAGAAGGTTGTTAAATTGAAAAGAGAGATCTATAGGAGCTTGCCCAAATCTCGAGATGATGCAACGTTCCAGAGATACAAGCAAGAAAAGAAAGAAGTTAAAAAGGTTGTTCAGGAGGCAAGGTCTAGATACTTTGATGACATTTATAAGAAGTTGGACACAAGAGAAGGGGAAAAAGATATATATAAAATGGCTCATATAAGAGAAAAGGAAAGGAAGAGACTTGAGTCAAGTAAAATGCATTAAGAATGAAGAAGGTACAGTGTTGGTGAAGGACGGTGATATAAAGAACCAATGAAGAAATTCATTCCATAAGCTTTTCAATGGAGATATTGTAAATAATGTTAGCAACTCGTGTAACATGAATACAAGAGATATCATTTACACACAACGAGTTTCACTATTTTGAGGTCAAGATTGCTTTGAAAAAGATGAAAATGAGAAAGGCATGCGGACCAGACGGTATTCCCATTGATGTATGGAAGAGTATGGGGATGAAGGAGTTATGTGGCTAACAATTTTCTTTAACAAGATCATGAAGACCAAGAAATGTCAAATGAGTGGAAAAATAGTACTATAGTCCCCATCTACACGAACAAAGGTGATGTTCAGAGTTGCACAAACTACAGAGGTATCAAGTTGATGAGTCACACAATGAAGCTTTGGGAGAGGAATATTGAGCAGAGGCTAAGATCTATAACGCAGATATCAAACAATTTGGTTTCACGGCTGGAAGATCAATAACAGATGATATTTTTCTAATAAGGAAGCTTATGGAGAAGTATAGAGAAAGCAAAGAGATATTCATAAAGTTTTTATTGATTTGGAAAAGGTTTATGATCGAGTATCCAGGGAAGTGTTGTGGATGGTTTTGAAGAAAAAGGGTGTGCCAATTCAATACTTTGACTTGATTAAAGACATGTATGATAGTTCTACTGCAAGTGTGAAGACTATTGGAGGAGAGACACCAACTTTTCCTATCAAAGTTGGGGTACACCAAGGATCCACACTCAGCCTATATCCGTTCGTTCTTTTTATGGATGAGTTGACAAAGAATGTTCAGGATGATATTCCTTGGTGTATGTTATTTGCCGATGATATTGTATTGATTGATGAAACTAAAGATGGATTGAATGATAAGATTGAACTTTGGAAAAAGGCATTGGAATCAAATGGATTCATGATTAGGAGGAGCAAAACTGAGTATAAGCATTGCAATTTCAGCCAATCTCGCAGTGTGAATGGTGGAAACAAGTTAGACGGAGTAGACATACCAAAATGTGATAAATTGTGTTGCTTGGGTTCTACTCTTCAAATAGATGGGGATGTCTAAAAGGACGTCTGTCACAGGATCACTGTAGGATGGTTAAAATGGAGTGCAACTGGAGTATTATGTGATCGGAAGATCCCTCTCATATTATAAAGCAAGTTTATAGAATAGCTATACGGCCAGCCATGCTCTATGAGAGCGAATGTTGGCCGGTGAAGAAACAAGGTCTCAACAAGATGAACGTAGCTGAAATGCGTATGTTGAGATAGATGTGTGGGAAGATAAGAAAAGATCGCTTGAGAAATGACTATATCAGGAATAAAGTGGGGGTGGCGAGCATTGAGGACAAGTTGAGCGAGGGCCGACTCAGATGAAATGGACATGTGCAACGCAGATCGACAAATGTGCCTATACAAAGTAATGCTATTGAGTCAAGCACAATTAATAGAAGAAGAGGAAGGCCTAAATTAACATGGGAAGAGCTTATAAAGAGAGATTTTGAATCTTTATATCTCGACCAGAATATGACCCATGATAGAGTTGAATGTAAACGAAGGATCCACGTAGCTAGGGGTGTAAACGGTGCGGGTACGGTGCGGGTTTGGCCATACCCATATCCATACTCATCTAATTTAGCGGGTCTAATTCCGATTCTAGACCCGCATAATACAAAACTTGGACCCGCACCATACCCGTGCCCGTAATAATAATGGGTCTACGGTGCGGGTATGCGGGTAAGCGGTTCTATAAAACATCATATTGTTTATGTAAGAGAAATGACTATGTTATATATATTTCACACAACAAGATATTGTTATCATATAGTATATTAACATGTCATAGTTATATTAGACAATGCTATACTCGATACAATAACATTAATTGAGTAATTATTTACATATTTGTAGTCATGATCATAACGTTTAATTTATGTAGAAAGTAATGTAAATTAGTAGACATTTTGATTTTAAGTTTACATATGATGTGCATTATTGTAACTAGAATAGTTAATTCTTAATTATATGACTAGTCTCAACCTTAGAGTAGGATATAATCTCAATAATTATATTAGTTAGACTAGTAAAGTATGATATATATAACATATTATTTTAGTAGTTACTTATGTATAGCGGGTACACGGGTCTAGCGGGTCTGGGTCCAATCATACCCATTATTAGACCCGCTTATATGCGGGTCTAAGGGTATACGGGTCCAAAGTATGCGGGTATAAAAAATTAGACCCGTGACGGGTCTTTTAAGGGTCTGGATTTGTGGGTCCACGGGTCTACCCGTACCCATTTACAGCCCTACACGTAGCCGACCCCAACATAGTTGAGACTGAGGCTTAGATGATGATGATGATGATGTTTTTTCTCATTTGCAGGCATTGCTGCTATACTCTATTTCATTTTTAATTATTATTTGCTGACACCAGTATGTTTAATAATACCATACTAGTATATCAGTACATTACATTACCGTTGTTGCATCATTAATACATTTTTGCTGTACACATGTTGTATAATAAATGATTCTATAATACATAACATATATTAGTATGTTATATATTAACTGCATACCGTATTTTTCTACCTACTGTATATTAGTATATTTTGATACATTATACATTAACTATCTGGGTGTTTGTTTTTGCTTTTCTCATTTTCTGGCATTGCAGCTATATTCTATTTCGTTTTTCAATAATTATTTTCTGACATCCGTATGTTTCATTAGTATAGTAATACATTACATTACTGCTGTAGCATAATTAATATGATTTTGTTGTACATATATTTATAATAAATCATTCTGTAATATATAAGATACATTAATACATTATATCTTAACTGCATATTGTATTTTTGTACCTAATGTATAGTAGTGTAGTTTGATACATTATACACAAACTATTTGGGTGTTTTATTATGTTGTGTAAGGTGTTTAGATATGCGTGAAAGTTCCCTAAAATATATTATTTATATAGAAATGTGTAATTTTCTATTAAATTATATAATAATTTTGGCATCCGCTTTTTCCAAAAGCGCCCGCTTGAGGGCCTTGGCGCTAAGCGGCCACAAGGTGTTGTCCACACGCCTCTCGCTTCCCGCTTTTTAAAACATCGATTTATATTAAGCCATCAACACGTGGTACATACATTTAAAAATATCACAGAAAAAAAGTCCACAAAATAGACAAAAGAACCCAAAACCAACCATATCCCACAAAGAGACTGGTGCAAAATTAACCAACCTTATATTTGCTACACTTTCAGAATGGCAATGCATTAGTGCATACATCAACTTTTCATCAGCCTGTAATGCAAACCTAAATAAGTTTTTGAAATTCAAACACATAAAGACATGTTAAATTTAAAAGAAATACTAAATTAAAAGCCCAGCAGTCTCACTTAACCAGAAAAATATGTTTTAACATGGCTTAGAAAAAAATTGCATGCTACCGTTTTAAGCATATCATGTTCATTAGTTATAAACGCAACATTCGTTGTTACGTAAAAGATATAGAAACTCAATAATATTTTGAAAATATCTGACAGAGTAGGCTCCAATAAATCAATATACCCCAATTAATAAAACTTAAGGTGCCAGACAAGAATATTAATAACAAAACCGTGCAAGTTATGGCTAAATTTCTCCAGTGGTGTAACCTAAATTTATGCATAACCTACTTTTTCTGACTACCAGAACTTTGAAAAGCATAATGTTGTGTCTCGCGAACGGTTAAAAACAGCAAACATTGCGGTAATAAGAGCCACTTTGTATATTGATTTCTTGATCTGTCCACGTTCCTCATTTCTTCATTACTACTTACAAGCAGCAAGTTAAAACCAAAGAATCTACAGGCCACTATAAGCCTGTATTCTAACAACGGTTTTAGTATATATTCAGGTCATA
Source organism: Alisma plantago-aquatica (assembly GCA_963693085.1). Taxonomy (NCBI): domain Eukaryota; kingdom Viridiplantae; phylum Streptophyta; class Magnoliopsida; order Alismatales; family Alismataceae; genus Alisma; species Alisma plantago-aquatica. The sequence goes on along the minus strand of OY856410.1, from coordinate 1,251,662,880 downwards.
CTCAACCCTTACCAACAAACAAATTCTACAGTTATGACATTCAAAGGAAGAAAAAAATGAATATGAGATGTTGGTGCCACTTAGGCATTCAATTTAGGACCTATGAGATGCATAAGAAGAGGACTAGGTAGAAAGGACTGATGAGGTAAGTAATATTTTAGGATTACGAGACAAGGAGAACGTCTAAAGAATGCAGAGATAGTACCTTGGTTCATGTTTCAAACTTACAATAGAAGAGAACCTCCAGATTTGAAAACCACGAATAATATCTGAATCGCACTACGAAGCTCAAGGATAGGATAATAGAGTGTAAACTGAAATCTATAACCGACATATTAGATAATCAGTTTGGTTCTTTGCCATGACATCATATATGAAAGCGATTATCATAAATAAAGGGATATTAAGTAGTATAAAACTAAAACAAACTCGATTAGAGGTTGATTACAGTATGCTATGGAGTATAATGCAGGAACTGAGAGCTGGAAACGAGTTTTCACAGTCACTTGCTGCTGGCTACTATGGAAAGCCAGGAATGAATTCATTTTCTAGTTCAGGACGAGCAGTGCAGAACTGACGATCAAGATCAAAGCGGAAATAAAGAGAATTGAGTAGGCATATTGATGTAGGACAGGCCCCACCTTTACGCACTTATGAGCGTAGACGGCGCCGTGTCATTAGTTAGGCTTCATTAGCAGCCTTTATTTTATTTTTGCCTTTGTTTCTCGTTTTTGGGCTTTTGTAAAGTCAAGTGGTTTAGTCCCACATTGGCTACGCCCGCTTAGTCTTTCTTTTAGAAGCCTATATAAAGGCTCTATCTGCGTTCATGTAGAGACACAGTTGATGAATAAGAATTATCTTTTAGCCATTGCTTTGTTTATCTTAAGTTAGCATGTAATTTTACATTAAGTGGTATCAGAGCCTAACCCTAAAACATTAGGGTTAGGTCCTGCCCAGCCGTCGTTCTTCGCGTACCCGCCGCCACCGCCCCCTTGTCTGCTGCCTACCACCACTTTTGTCCGTGGCCGCCGTCCTCGTCCACCAGTCGCTGCCTCTGTCTGCTGCCGTCGTAACCTGCTGCCACTGCAGCCGCTGCTTGTTTCTTCCCCCACTCCGCCTGTTGCTGCCGCCGCCGCCCTTTGGTCAGCCATCCACTACTTCGTCGACAACTGGCCCCAGGCCGTCGTCGCTGCATGTTGCTACCGCTGCCGCCGTCGCCGCCCTTTGGTCAGCCCTCTACGACTCCATCAACAACTGGCCCTCGGGCCGCTAGTAAGCAACCCCCCGAAAATTTTTCCCGGTAGGATCCGCATAGGATCAAGGCACATATATATTACTTCTTCCCGAGGTAATTCTCTCCATCTATATCAAAAGCAAGGAAGCAACGATTATCATCACTTTGGGTAAGATCTTTTCATTATCTATTGTGTTTTTGCTTATCTACTACATTTTTAGTACATTCGCAAAGGGTCTGTAGGAAGTTTTGATTCATCCACCAAAAAAATTTGCCAAGTCCCAATTTTCAGAAAGGTTTTCCCTTGTTCGGTGCACTATTTTACTATCATATATTTGTCTGCATTTTTTTCTTGAATCGTTTTGCGTTGTCCATTTCAGAACTAAGTTTTCATGTGGCACAATATATTTTTGGCTATTTCGTTGCAAATCATTATGCCTGACTGTAGGTCTAATAGCCCGGTTTTAGAACCCACATCAAAAGCAGCCCCTACGTCTTCCCAACCCCCGTTACCCTTGAAACTCTGGGTCAGTCAATCAATTCCATCATGGCTGAGCTTCGCACTCATACTCTCCAGGCCAGTCAGACTTCAGCACCTTATTTGGGATATGGTATGCCACCAAATAACGGGAATGCACCACAAACTCCTTTGCCTATTACTCCCCTACAATTTTGTGCACCACAACCGCAAGGGATCCCCGAGTACCAAAACTTAGGGGTCGCTGAACCTTTTACTGAACCTGCCATCATACTCCACAACTCTACGAGGAAAACCACCCCTACCTCCCGATGCATTATCACCCTCTCCCTTATACACCTCAACCCGTTGCGCCACGACCACCATACCCACCCCAATACATCCCCCCTGCTCCACAATTCATTCATGCAAACCATTATCCACACCCTCAACAACCAATGCCTCCGCCTTATCAACCCATTCCACCACCTGAGCCACGTCCTCGTCTCCCTGGACATGATGCATATCACGCCCCCCTCCCCCACGTGGTCCAACCTTTCCTCAAAACCCTTATGGTCAGTACCACCGAGACACCCGCCTCACGATGATATCACCTGACGAGTTAAAGTCGATGCCCCAACGTTTGATGGTAAACTTGACCCTAAGGCTTTCCTCGATTGGATTGCTAGTTTGGAAGATTACTTCGACTGGTATAACATGAGAGACGCCCAATGGATTAGGTTTGCCAAGATGAAACTAGAAGAGTCTGCCAAAAGGAATTGGCAAGGTGCCCAACGTGATATGGAGCGTAGTGGTCAACCCACTATCCTCTTATGGGATGAGATGAAAACTAAGCTACGTGAACGCTATGTCCCCGCCCAATACCAAAGGCAACTTCTTTCTGACTGGATGGCCCTTAGCTAAGGGTCATCATCTGTTCAACAGTACATGGAACGATTTGAGGATGCCAAGAACCGTTGTATTCACAATGACTCTGATTGGCAACTGGTCGCTCGTTTTGTGCACCGTTTACACCCAGACATTAAACGAGAAATGGAGTTACAACAGTATGACTCCTTGGATGATGCTTTTCGCCGTTCCCAAAAGGTAGAGAGTTACCTTCAGCCTGCTTCTCGTGGTCCTTCCTTTTCTCGTTTTGGACAACGTATTCGCGCAACCAATAACCCTTCCACTACCCTAAATCGCTCTGCCCATCCCCTACCCCAAGCACCTCCCCAGAGTTCTTCAACCCCTTCCTCCAGTAAAGGTAAGGAGGTAGTCACAACTCCAGTTCGCCCTCCTCCGCGAGGTCGTAAAAATGCTTTCATTGTCACAGTACGACTCACCTAGCTGCCCAATGCCCTCGTCATGCTCTTTTTGTGTCCTATGATACTCCTGATCTCACCCCTGAGGATGACATTGAATACGAAGATGTTTATCCTGCCTCTGAACCTTCCAATGATGACATTGATTACAACTATGATTATGATCCGTCATATCTCCAGGTCATGCGTGTTTTAGCTGCCCCTTCAGAAGGGGATGAATGGAAACGCACCACCCCCTTCCAGACCTTCAAACACGCAAGTAAAAGTTGCAAACTACTCATTGATGGTGGCAACTCTCAGAACATCATTTCACCCCATGGATTGAAGTGCATGGACTTGCGTCCAGAGCCCCATCCTCAACCACATAAAGTCCATTGGGTGAACCAAATCAGCTTGCCCATCACCCAACGTTGTCTTGTACCTATCACTTTAGATGCTTATTCAGACCACATTTGGTGTGACGTGTTGCTCATGGATGTTGGCCACGTCATTCTGGGACGCCCTTGGATTTAAGATTTAGATGCCCACAATGAGGGACGCTCCAACGTTTATACCTTTAAGCACAAAGACAAACACATCCGATTAGCACCTACTCGATTCATCCCTCCTGTCAAAAGGAATCCACCACCAGACCCCCAATCCTCCAAATCCCAACACTCTCTACACCTTGTCACTCGACGAGAGCTTGAAGAAACCAGTCTAGAATCAGGATGCATGTATGTGCTATACATCAAAGAATCCACTCCCGTGTTCGATTTTCAGCCCCCACCACCAGAACTTGTCTCCCTTCTCGACGAGTTCAAAGACATGACACCCGCTGACCTTCCTGATGAACTTTCCCCTTTGCTTGATATTCAGCATGAGATTGATTTGATATCAGGGCCTTCGCTACCTAACCGACCACATTACCGTGTGAACCCGACTGAGCATGCTGAATTGAAATGTCAAGTTGATGCCCTCCTTCTCAAAGGGTTCATTCGCGAGAGCAAGATTCCTTGTGCGGTTCCTGCACTCCTTGCTCCCAAGAAGGATGGTAGTTAGCGTATGTGTTTAGATTATCGACCCATCAATAAAATCACTGTCAAATATCGATTCCCTATTCCACGCCTTGACGACATGCTTGATCTATTGACGGGATCCCGCTATTTCTCCAAGATTGACCTCCGTAGCGGGTATCACCAGATCTGTGTTAAGGAGTCCCATGAATGGAAGACTGCCTTTAAAAGCCCCGACGGATTATATGAGTGGCTAATCATGCCTTTTGGCCTGTCCAACGCACCTAGCACCTTCATGTGTGTCATGAACCATGTGTTACGACCATCATTGGAAAATATTAAGTGGTCTACTGTGATGACATTCTGATTTTTAGCAAGACCAGGGACGAACACCTAATTCATCTCCGGCTTATCTTCAACACACTTCGAACTAAGAAACTGTATGTCAATCTAAAGAAGTGCTCGTTCCTTCAAGATAAAGTCTTATTCCTTGGCTACTTTGTATCAGCTACCAACATTGAGGCTGACCCGGCCAAAGTCAAAGCCATCACTGATTGGCCCCAGCCCACTTCGATTTCTGAGCTTCGTAGCTTTCACAGGCTGGCTATTTTTTATCGTCGTTTTGTTCAAGGATTTAGCACCATTATGGCTCCTCTCACTGAGTTAATGACATAGAATTAAATGTCCGATTTCGATGCCGTGTCCGATGGCCCAGAAACAGAAATTTTTCGAAATTTCGCACGAAATTTCGATATTTACGGCCCTAACGATTTTGACGACCAAATAAGCGAATTAAATTATGAAAATTTACCAGGACGATCTAAACACCAAGATCTACTCAAATATGCAATAATATTTCATATTGGATATGTGGGGTGGGGGGTCTCCCACATTTGTAAGTGAAGGAAGCTGAACAATTTCGACAGAATTTCGATGGCAATTTCGATGACAAAATGAAGGAATTAGATTATGAAATTTTGCATACACAATGTTTAGACAAAGATACACTAGATTATATATTAAAGTTATATGTTTAGAGGTTAGGGTGGGATCCATATCTTAATGAGTGAGTGCACAAATGAACAGAATTGTCAAGTCTGTTAGACTGTAAACAACTTATAAACCCACAATTTACCACTTAGACCTTAAAACTTACAGTTGCAAGTTACAAACTTACATGTTACAACTTATATAAGTCTAGTGTTCAAATTTAGTTAGGTTACATGGGTCATGTATACATAGATCAAAGAAAATGCATTATTTTAAAGTCATTTTATGTATACATATGTGTAATAATAACAAATTTATTGTAGAATTGCAGACTTAATACTATTATTTCATAGATCCACAAGTTTGTTTGTAGTTCATGTGATTTTCGAATGAGAATCGCCAAAATAGCTAACATGTAGTAGGTAGTACTAGTATCAGCACTTAGAACTTTGTTATTTTTCATAGTATCTCTTCACATCTTTTAGAAGAGTGTAAACATAGAAAGAGGTATACATGGGCTAGGGATAGGGGAAACATACCTTAGAATCAAAGAAAATAGCCTCTATAAGCAAAAGATACAAAGAGAATCGCCAAAATACCTAACATGTAGTGGCAGCAGTCTTAGGAACACATATTTCGAAATTTCTATCGAAATTTTGTGCCATTTTGCGAAATTATGGCCCAAACTAGGCGAAATTTGCACTGTTTTGCAAAATTTCGCACCTAAGTGCGAAATTTTAGCGAAATTTCTGCGAAATGACGTCCCATTCTCTGCGTACATGTGTTTCGATGTCCGATTGGAAAAAAATCGGAAATTTCGATCGAAATTTCGTAATTTCGATCGAAATTTTGTACCATGGTTAATGAAGTGTGGCAAATTAGAGTGGACGCCATCCGCAAGACGTGCTTTTGAGGCTGTCAAAACTAAGTTGACCGAAGCCCCAGTTCTTCGCCTTCCTGATTTTTCACTTCCGTTTGAAGTATCTTGTGACGCTTCTGGTGTTGACATTAGAGGCGTTCTTAGTCAAGAAGGGCACCCTGTTGCCTTTTTCAGTGAGAAACTCAAAGACGCAAAGCATAAATATTCCACTTACAATAAAGAATTATGTGTTGTTGTACAATCCTTGAGTCATTGGAGGCACTACCTTCTCCATCGGGAGTTCATCCTTTGGTCTGACCATCAGGCCCTTTGTTTTCTAAATTCCCAAAAGAATTTAAGTGAGTGTCACGTCAAGTGGTGTGAGTTTCTTCAAGAGTACACTTTTGTTCTCAAACATCGTTCAGGTGTTAAGAACAAGGCCGCTCTCAGTCATTGTTTGACCACCCTATAGTGTATGAGCGTTGAAGTTGTGGGCTTCGACCATCTCAAAGAACAATATTCCACTTGTCCTGACTTCGCGACTATTCATTCCGACCTTCTCAGTAATACACCTAGCCATGTTTCTGATTTTTTTCTACAAGAGGGATTTCTTTTTCGCGGCACGCAGTTATGTATCCCTTCTACTTCAGTTTGATATTTTCTCATTTGGGAATTACATATTGGTGGCCTCGCTGGCCATTTTGGTAGGGATAAGACCACCGCTCTAGTGACAGATAGATTTTATTGGCCTTACGACATGATATAGCTCGCATCGTGTCTCAGATTCGTACTTGTCAATTGGCCAAAACCAAAAGACAAAATACGGGTCTTTACACTCCCCTCCCTATTCCCCATGAGCCTTGGAAGGATCTAAGTATGGATTTTATTTTAGGTCTTCCCCGCACTTCCCGTGGCCATGACTCCGTGTTCGTGGTTGTTGATCGTTTTTCAAAGATGGCCCACTTCATTGCCTGTAGTAAGACTTCTGACGCCTCTCGTATTGCCCGTCTTTTCTTTAACGAGGTAGCCAAGCTACATGGACTCCCTACTACCATAGTCTCTGACTGTGATGTTAAGTTTGTTAGCTACTTCTGGAAGACCTTATGGAAAATCTTTGGTACCAACCTCAAATTCTATTCCGCCTTCCACCCTCAAACTGATGGTCAATGGTCAACATGAGTTTGGGTAACCTCCTGTGATGTCTTGTTGGGGAACGTTTAGGCAATTGGGACTTATTGCTACCTACTGTTGAATTTGCTTACAACAGTTTTGTTAATCGATCCACTGGAAAGAGCCCTTTTGAAGTTGTTAATGGTTACAAGCCCCGCCAGCCTATAGATCTCATACCCATGTCCACTACTGGCCGACCTTCCCACACTCCTGAGACCTTTGCCCAGCACATTCATGATTTGCATACCGAGATTCGCCAAAAACTTACTTTATCTTATGAAAACTACAAGCTTTCTGCAGATGCACACTGCAAGTTTCAAGAATTTAATGTGGGAGATTATGTTTTAATATGTGTGCGTCCTGAACGCTACCCCAAAAATTCTTTCAAGAAGCTTCGTGCCAGAGCGTCAGGACCTTTCCAAATACTTAGTCGACATGGACCCAATGCCTATGTACTGGATTTGCCAGCACATTGGGGCATTAGAGCAATATTCAATGTAGAAGATCTTTCTCCTTATCGTGGTACATTCGAGCCCCCTCCACCACCAATAGCTGCTTCTTCAGATCGTCATTATGCTCCACCGTCTTCAGCAACGTTATCGCCTCTGCCTCGACTTCCTCAGTAACCGCCCGAACGCATCGACACCGTCTTGGACGACCAAACCGTCCTCACCAGCTAAGGCACCGTACATCGTTTCTTGGTTCACTGGAGAGGTCGTTCTTCAGCAGACACCACCTAGATCACCGAGGAGGAGTTCCGCCGCATTGATGCAGGTCTTCTTGAGCTCTACCTCAGTACTAACTCGACGGAGTCGAGTCTTTTGCAGCCGAGGGGAGTTGATGTAGGACAGGCCCCACCTTTACGCACTTATGAGCATAGACGGCGTCGTGTCATTAGTTAGGCTTCATGAGCAGCCTTTATTTTATTTTTGCCTTTGTTTCTCATTTTTGGGCTTTTATAAAGTCAAGTGGTTAGTCCCACATTGGCTACACCCGCTTAGTCTTTCTTTTAGAAGCCTATATCAAGGCTCTAACTGCGTCCATGTAGAGACACAGTTGATGAATAAGAATTATCTTTTAGTCATTGCTTCGTTTATCTTAAGTTAGCCTGTAGTTTTACAATACATATGCCTCAAAAGGAAATAAAAGTGCTACAACAAGGACACCAGAAGATGGAAGGCCCCTCGATGGGGAAGGCATGCAATCAATGTAGACGAGCCAGTGGACATGCCGAAAGGTAAGTCTTGCATCAGTTGGATAGTGACGAACACCCATGGGCATTGGATACGAGGAGGAACTGAAGGGTTTAATGGTGTGGAGTCTAGTATTTGCAGGAGACTTTTCTTGGTACCAACAGAACACGCCTAGATTCACATGCTCACTATTGTGGTTTGGAGTATAGTAGAGCATTAAACTCATCCATGCGGGGATTCTACAGGACTTCAATCAAAGATCTTAACTCCAAACTGACCCCAGACAAAGCATAGTCGGCTCTTGTATCTTTACCTCCCAAGACAAAATTCACAGTAAAAGGAATATCATTTTTAGATTGTGCATATCAACAAACATGTCTAGCTTTACATGTTCAACCATCAGGTCAGACTATGGTAGAGCATTACACACATCCATGCGGGATTCTACAGGACTTGGATCAAGAGCTTAACTCCAAGTTGACCCCAGACAAGACATTGTCAGCCCAAGACAAGATTCACAGTAAAAGATACAGCTTTATAAGCAAGGAACGAAGTATTCGATATCAATGCCATTTGGAAGCTTGGAAATAGGTATTTTCAGGTAAAACCGACAAAAATTTGACAGATGCAATTCTAACATTTTTGATGCCACAATGACGAATTAAATTATGGAATTTTACAAGTCACCTCTACATCTAAATCGTAGTTTTATGCAATAAAATCTATGTTGGATATGCGGGATCCTTCATGCGGAAAGGTAAGGACCCTGCCATGTTTCATGGGGATTACTATGAAGGATTTCGATGAGAAAATGTAGTAATTATGTTGTGAAATTTTACTACCGCAAGCCGCAAACTTAAATACACATACTTATGTGATAACGTCATATATTGAATATACAAGAGGGATTCTTTATATATTAACTTTGAATAAAAATGTCAAGTCTGAATGAAGGCAGAGTGTAGGTATTATTATACTAGATTCTTGGGGTCTACTACAGACAAGTAAATTACATACATCAGCTAATTAAATGCTAGTTAATTTTAGTGAAAGAAAAGTCCATTTGCATAGTGGGAGTGATGGTTGACCTCCTCTTCTTGGCGGTTTTTGCTCAACATGATTTGCTCAATGTGATAAACAAATTGTTCCCATCCCATGTAATTTTTCTAAACCTAGGCCTATGTCTCTATATGCATCAAGATTCTAAAAGAAACTACACTAGGGCTCTCTTGCTCTTCTTCAAACTCATGATGTTACTATGGCAACTGACTTCACGATTGTGAAGGATGTTAGGCATCATCACTAATGTTACATCTTTTTTCGCCACCATCGTTTATACCGCATGATCTTGATATGCGGTAGTGAATTCCTCCATTGATCATTCACAATAGTGGGATAAATATAAATGGCTCGCCATGTCCACTATATGCATGATGTAAGGATGCAATAATATAAATGTAGTTACCATGTCACCCATGTTGTGGGATGTGTAGCAAGTGCGATATAAAAACATATATAAGATTGGAAAATTACAAAATCTATACTTTTTTTTACAATATTTGTTTGTATTTGTGTTGCAAAGTAGTACATTTCCTTCTTTTGTATGCTAAATAATACTAGTAAAAAGAACAAATCTATAGTAATCAGCTTACTACAAAAAATGATTGAAAATTTTACTCGTACTTAGTGGAGTATTTAGGTGTATTGTTATGATTATAGCTTATACTATGAGATAGTGTTGTAGATCTATGCCAAATACAATTTGGAAGACATGCAAAGTAGATTGGGGGATCATTGCCAATTTAAGGTATTTTTGGATGAATTTATATTTTAATTAAGATAGATAAGTTGTAAATGAGAGAATTGGTAGAAAATTTAAAGGCATGCCTAGGATTAGGCTCATTTGACCCCCACTTGACGAAATTCCCCTTGTTCCCCCATTTTCTCCTCTCAAACAAAAGAAGGCTCAAACACGCAAAAAATGGTATTTTTGTAGGTATCCGTCAAAATTTGGCAGTATGAGGAAAAACTTGGCGGCATTTGGCAAGATCTAGTGGTATATCCATTGGCATTATTAATATTTGCAACCCTATCAATAGGCCCGCAAAATATCATACTCAATGGTGTCAAAATCCAAAATTCGAGCGAAATTTTGCCAATCTCAAAGATATATCGTTCCTTAATTATAAGAATGTGGTTGACACCCCATTTTGCTCACTCGTCAAACATTAATGATAATGTTAATTTTGTGGCTAATTATGGAGCTTATTTCCACATAATTCCACATTTTATGCTTTTTTATGTATGTTTTCATAATTTTTGTCTATTTAATCCGTTCAGTTTCACCCACTTTTACCCAGTTCGGGCTTCCTGGATAGAAAATATTTTGTTTCAGACTCAAGTGCAATTCATCCATCAATTTTACTTTTTATAAGTCCTTTTCATAAATTGTCTGATTAAACTATCATGAATAAAATATTCCCTTTTTTCCTACGGAAATTAATTTTTTTTTCTAAAAGAAATGCCTTTTTTATATCGGTGAAGGATAATCATGATTTTTCCTTCATTATTTTATTGACTTTAATTGCAATTCGCGCTTTTGATGATTTTCTCCATAATGTTCCTGAAATATCTGGAAATTCGGGAGAGGCTTTATCATGTCTGGGCCACCCGGTGAATCTGAGTCGTCCAGTAGTGACGTGTGGCAGATTGCCTCGATCTGAGCTCCAAACCTCTGTGGCGCATCGCTGCAATGCGTCGTTTTTTCAGAGACTTCTATTCAGAGTCCTAAACCCTACAATCTACCTATATATCCCCCCACATCCACCGTATTTTGGGCCCCCTTTCGACTCTCCTGAAGCCAGAGAAGGACTATCTCCCCCTTTATTTTATGCATTACTTATGTTCAGAGGAAGGATCCTCTAACTCCACCTGCTTCTGAACGTCGTTAGGATGCACAACGGTAATCAAGTCGTGCTCCTAACTATTGATTGTAACTGCTATCTTTTAACTGCTTTAACTGTTTCTAATTGTTCATATATGCTCAACTGCCTATTCATCATGTGATTTGTTTACCTTGCTCGATTTAATTGATGATAGAAAGATTAGATCTTGCTCATAATTTACATATTTTTCTCACCATCCTCTAATCTTACTATGACTCGGTCCTAATTGCCCGTGAAGGATCACCTCCGTGGGAGTCCCAAGACGATCAGGACCCAAATACACCTAAAAAATTAGGACCTTCATGGCTATGGTGGGAAAGATGTGAACATCTCCAGCCCCAAAGGCAACTATAGAACGCCTTTTTTACCGCTCTTCATTTTTTTCCCAACCTGAAACAGTCATTGTTTCAAAGACGCTTAGAAACGGTTTGATATTGATTTATTGAGCAGGATGGCAGTGGTAATCCTTCCCCACTCGTAAGAAGATCGTCGGATTTGATTTCTTGTTACACTTTCTTTTTCTTATTTGTTTGATGTTTGACGTCAGATTCAACTGACTTTCCATCGTGGAATCTATTATGATTTATCTTAATTTTTCTTGTTTTTCAAATAAAATGTGGTGGTGAATCCAATCTCATGTTTTCTTATTTTCCAACGTGACCGCTGAATTAAGTTTTTATGTGCAAGACATATTTTTCAGGCAGGGTGCGAGAATATGGCGACTCTATTGGGGATTTGTCAAGACAATATGAGGTTCATTTCGTGTTTCTTCAATAAGTTTTAATGCCTTAGTTGGTCTTAGGTTTGTTTTTCTTCTTTATTGTTTTCTTTTTTTGACATTCGACGATCAGAGGCCCTGTTGATGGGGGAATCGGGGGCATAGCGACGTATTGCTGCGTTCCACCGACCTTCTGGCCCGTGGATCAAGGCAATCCATCGAACATCTGTGTCTCCTCTGTCTGATTACATCTATATTCAAATTTGTTTTTTTTTGGCATTATTTTCTCCTTTTACTTTTGTTCAGTATTTCGATTTCCAATTGTTGTTTGAGGGTTTTAGATTAGCTTCCTTTTTTTAGGGATTTGATTTGAATATGCTTCCTTTTCTTCATATTTTTTATTTTCTGATTTTTTTCCAAAAAATAAACAAACAATATATAAAAAATATGGAAAAAGAATAAAGGATGAGAGGAATGTGAAAAACAAGATCTCTTCTTTCTTAATAATTGCATGTTTGTTTTCTTATATCATTATCATGAGTCTTTCATGCTTTATTATTGTTGACTTGCTTCAAAAAGTATAAAAAGCTTACATTGCACCGTACACGCGCATAAACCCATGCATCACGTGATTGGTGCCAATGCTCACGTTGGATCCATGTATGTGGCGTAAGAGTGTTACTAAAGGTACAGGCGCAGCATTAAGTTGGACGTCCAAAGGCCTTGAGGACAGCCCCCTCCTAGCACTCACAATTGATTGTGGTCTGCATGGTCACGAGGTGTATTGGGAGCATTACTCATAGCCGAAGAACCCAGATTATCCCCACGATGAGTGTCATCACACCATAAAAAAGATAAGGACCAACCCCCCTATACAGGTCATGCTGCATGAGGACATAACATCAAAACTCATGGGCTAAAAAGGAGAATTTTATCTTCTACATACGCATCTTGTGGTTTCTTATTTTACAATTTTCAAGCTTGTTGCACATTTTTTTAATTCTAAGATTGTTGAAAGATTTATGCTTTAAGATTGTATTTATCATGCACGCATTGTTCGTCATTTGCATATAGCCTCATTTTTAATACAATCTTACCAGAACAACAGTCTCAAATCAATAATCTTATCATACCATTGATCCCACATGATCTCAAATGACCTCAATACCAACAATCTTCGATCCATAATCTATTCAAACTTGAAAATCTTTAAATGATCTTTAACAATCTCAAATGATCTTGATTGAACAGTTTTTTCAAAAAAAAAAACAATCTTTTCAAATCTAAAGGTCAACAATCTTTTCAAAAAGAATCTTAAAATTCCTTTTAAAACAAAACAAAAAGATCAACAATCTTTTTCAAAAAAAAACATATTTTCAAAAAAAAATCTAAATCAGAACCATCTTTTTAGAAGGAAAAAAAAAAGAAAAAAAAGACTAATCTTCTCAAAACAAGAATAATATTTATAAAAATGAAAAACCTTTCAAGAAAGAACAATCTTTTCAAAATAAATAGAACAACCTTTTCAAGAAAAAATCTTTTCTCCAGTCAACAAAGCTTTCAAAATTCAACAAAGTTGAACAAAGTTTTAAAAATCTAATAAAGTTGAATCGTCTTACAAAAAATCAACAAAGTTGAACAAAGTTTTCAAAACTCAACAAAGTTGAACAACTTTCTCAAAGACCTTCCAACTTGATCCATGTCGAAAGGCATGTTTTGATAATGACTTAACCATTCCACTCATATGTATCTAATATGTGTATTAAAGATTGATTTCAGGTATTAGGTACATGAAAAGGATCCAAAATCAAAAGCCCTAGAATGGCTCAAGTTCAAGTCAAAGAGCTACAAGTGTGTATTTGTGGAAATCTATGTAAATGACGTTAGAACATTTTTTGTAATCACTTGTAATGATGAATTGACTTGTAACTTAGATGAGAAAAATGATTGGGACATAAAACACCAAAGTTAAATCACTTTAGATGCATTTTCTAAAGATTGACAACAGGTTGTCGATCGGTCGAGTTTTCCCCAGGACAAACTCGGCCAATCCATCTTGGTCAATTTTCTGGAGATAGCATCGGTCTAGTTGTATTTTCACAGAACTCGACCGATCGAGTGCCTGACCAAAACGATCTTCAGTGATCAGTCGAGTTTCCCCAGGACAAACTCGACCGACAGTTTGAATATCGGTTTTGTCTTTTACTTGATTGGTCGAGTTAACTTTATTGAAATTGTCGACCGATTGCACTGTATGGAATTCTGTAGAAAAAGTGATGTGACCGTTGGTGTGTGTTTTGAGCGAAAATAGAGTAGTTGCCTTCAGCAAAAAACGGCTATTTTCGCATCTAAGTGTCCCACAACTTAAAGGGGGGCCCTCAACTATAAATAGGACCTCTTGGAGTTCATTCCAAGGTTGCTCATTCATTGCAAACTTGGTTCTAGCATAGTTGAGAGTATCCTAACCTTTTGAACCCCTTTCTCTCTCTACCTTCAAGTCAAATTCGTGAGTATGAGTGAGATAGGTTCTTGTGTAAGAGAGCTACTCCCTGTATTGATGTAAAGCTCTCCTCTATCTTCCTACCTCAATTCCCATTGAAGATAAAGTTTGAAGATCTTCTCCAAGTGAAGAAGGTGTTGTTCTTCAAGGTTGAAGAAAGCAAGGTGCTCCAGATCACCAAGTGAAGGAGATAGGTGCTCAAGATCTCCAAGTGAAGGAGATAGTCAAGGCGACGCTCAAGGAAGATAAGTAATCCCTTGAAGGCAGAAGACTTGAAGGAAGGAGTGGGTAAGTCCATGTTGATGGCTGAAGACTCCATGGTTCAAGTGGGTAAGCTCCTTCTACAGGTTGATGATCTTTGCTTAAGGTACTAAGCCCTTGGATGTGTGGTTGTCGTGTCTTGTAATCTTATTGTGGAATATAAGAGTACCAAGATTGCAAATGCTAGAGACTAACCCAATCTAGGTAGTGGACTGACATTGCTCCTAAGTTTAGGACATGGAACCACTCTAAATCACCTGTCCAAGTGCTTGCTTCTCCTTGTCTCTCATCCTTTCTATGCATGTTAGATTAAGACATCAAATTGTTGTTTGTTTAAGCTTTTACACTATATAATTTGGTGGTCTAATTTGTCTTGTGAGAATTGTGAAGCTCTTTTCACCCCCCCCCCTAGAGCCCATTGATCCAACATGCTAGATTGTGATCTCTTCTCATGAGCCACTAGTCATATGTAAACCCTTTGATATCCGCCAAAAGGCTACCAAAAGGCTATTCAAATCCTTTGAATGCTCTTCAATCTTCATCTCTAATCAGCATGAGCCAAAGAGCCATCCTTTTCGGGAAACTTCTTTAGGATACCTTAACCATCTGAGGACTACGTTCCCAAACCTTCAGCCTTGCATCGAAAGGTCGTCCAATTTTACCTTCAAGTTGTGTGCTCTCATGATCAAATCACATCTAGCTTTGCATCATTCACTCCAGCCTTAAACTATACATGATCATGTTACTCCACAGTTTCTTCCTTAAAGGGAAACTTCTCCGGGATACCTTGACCATTTGAGGACTATCTTCCCAAACCTTCGGCCTTGCGTCGAAAGGCCGCCTAATTTTACCTACAAGTTATGCGCTCTCACGATCAATTCACATCTAGCTTTGCATCATTTGTTCCAACCTTGAGCTATACATGATCATGTTTACTCCACAATTACTCCCTTAAAGGGCCTCTAACTCATATTGTTCCTTTCAAGACAAAGGTTCACTGTTACGCGCCAGAGGGTTATTCAATCCTTAATCTTGGATACAACTTCCATATTGTGAACTGGTATATCAACTCATGCTATGACCTAGCAGCACGTGGTCTGCCCATCTTCGTCTTACCCTACACCACGGTCCTAAACCATGACCTAAAATTGGGCCATTATCCCACCTATATTCGTTTTCATATCCATATGATCTCAGGCTATGACCTAAAACTAGACGAACACACCCCTTTTCCTTGTGAGTATTTCTCTCACAAAATCTCCCTTGAGGAGAGAGGAATCTCACACATACATATCCAGCCACAGTCTCTGCCCCTGAGAAGTCACCTTGTCCCTAGATAACCTTTTTTGTGAGTGTTTTTCTCACACCCATATGCAGTCATAGTCTTTGGCCCTGAGAGGGGCACCTTGTCCCTTAATACCTTTTCCTTGTGAGTGTTTCTCTCATAAGATCTCCCCTGAGGAGAGAGGAATCTCACATATCCATATCCATCCACAGTATCCAACCCTAAGAAGGTCACCTTGTCCCCATATATGATTTTCCTTGTGAGTATTTTTCTCATAAAACTACTCATGAGGAGAGGGGAATCTCAGATGCCCATATTCAGGCACAATCTCTGACCCCAAATGGGTCACCTTGTCCCTAGATACCATTTTCCTTATGAGTGTTTCACTCATAAAATCTCTCTTAAGGAGACAGGAATCTCAGACACCCATATCCAGCCACATTCAACTTGTCCCTGGATACCCTTTTCTCTGTGAGTGTTTCTCTCATAAAATCTCCCATGAGGAGAGAAGAATCTCACACACCCATATCCAACCATAGTCTATGGTCCTAAGAGTGTCACCTTGTCCCCGGATATCCTTTTCCGTGTGGGTATTTTTCTCCTAAATTGTTCGTCGGGAGAGGGGAATCTCATACGCCCATATCCAGGCACAATCTCTGACCCCAAATGGGTGACCTTGACCCTGGATACCATTTTCCTTGTGAGTGTTTCGCTCGTAATATCTCCCCTGAGGAGAGAGGAATCTCACACACTCGTATCCAACCATAGTCTCTGATCCCGAGAGGATCACCTTGTCCCTAGATCCCCTTTTCCCTGTGAGTGTTTCTCTCATAAAATCTCCCTTGAGGAGAGAGAAATCTCACACATCCATTTCTAGTCACAGTCTCAGGCCCTGAGAGGGTCATCTTGTATCTAGATATGCTTTTCCTTGTGAGTGTTTCTCTCATAAAATCTCCCCTGAGGAGAGCGGAATCCACACACCAATGTCCAGCCTCAGTCTTTGGCCCCAAGACGGTCACCTTGGCCCAGATACCCTTTTCCTTGTGAGTTTTCCTCATAAAAATTTCTTCTGAGGAGAGAGAAATCTCACACACCCATATCCAGCCACATTCTCTAGCCCTGAGGTCACCTTGTCCTTGGATATCCTTTTTCTTGTAAGTATTTCCATCATAAAATCTTCCCCGAGGAGAGGAATCTCATCACCCCTATCCAGCCAGAGCCAGCCTTTGGTCCTGAGAGGGTACCTTATCTCTGGATATCCTTTTCATTGTGAGTATTTCTCTCACAAAATCTCGCTTAAGGAGAGAGGAAATTCATACACCCATATCCAGCCACAGTCTCTGGCCCCGAGAGGGTCACCTCGTCCCTGGATGTTCTTTTCCTTGTTTCTCTCAAAAAATCTCCCATGAAGAGAGAGGAACCTCACAAACCCTCATCCAGCCACAATCTTTGGCCCCGAGTGGGTCACCTTATCCCTTAATACCATCCTAACTTCCCCTCTAAAATCAACAATCAAAATTTGCATGCGTTAACATGGTGTTAGTGGACATATCTCCGGACAAGACTAGAAAGACCCTTCCATAGCACCCAGTCTAGGGGCGCATCCCTCCCTTCATATCATTGGATCTAACACTCTACGTTGATACATGAACAATCTCTTTCCACGTAAAGGGCAAATTTTTAATTTCAACATGATCTTTCTCCCCTTCTCCATGCAAGGGGCATGTTATCTTTTTCTATCACCATTTTTGACATCCCTCCACCCAAGGGACAACAACTGTCCAACCTACCAAGAAGGCAAGGGCAAAACAAAAACATGAATGTGATCTCTTGAAGCCTCTTACATAAAGCAAGAGGCAAATTGTCTACAACCATGTTTCTTCCCTTTTCAACTCCATGCTACACAAGGGGCAGATTCCAGTTGGTCTCCCGGACCTAACATTCAATCATTCTACCTTCCACACAGAGAACATCACAAAAGTCTCAGACAGCAAGCACTTACTGACAGTTTTGAAAAAGCTTCTTGAGATGACAAGCATCTACAAACGATTCAACACTGGCGAGGTGATGAAGACACGGGTTGACTGTCATGATGAACAGAAGATTTAGGTAGACAGAGAATCCATCCAATAGGGATAGGTTGAAGAACCACAGGTTATAAAGGCACTTGAGTTCAGCGGCAAGCAGACACTCAAAGCTAACATGGGTCAGCCAAAACCACAGATACGGCGTTCTCCTTTACAGGTCATGCACAACTATCATCACCATGCAACATGCATGGAGAACAAGCACATCATCTTAGAGGACTCACGTTGAGGGTATGCCAACGCAAGAATGTTACATCTGAGCTTTTGCAGTAGGAGACAAATGACACACATAGTAACTCCACATAACAGCCAAGTTGATGCTCAGAGACAAGAATCCAAAGAACAATCAGAAAACAATGTTCATCAAGGCAGAAGGCCAAAGTTGCAAAAGGTCAAAAGACTACAATTCCAGTGCAGAAGAGGTCATATGCAGCCAATCCCACGATGTATCCTCCAACGCCACCTTGGAACTCTCCTCTAGTTCTAGGACCAAATAAGTACCCACCGCATCAAAGGTTAGTCACAACATCTGAAGCCGAAGTTTGTTCAAAAATTTGGCACACTGTTGATCGCAGTCTAAGAGAGCTCCTACATAAACTGAGGGATCTATAGGTCAAGAAAGTAAAAATCGACACCTTCAGAGATCAGCATCAAAAGATCACCAAGCTTGATTTCTAAAGCGCGATGAAAGGAACATGTTCAGAAGTGATTGTTGCTCCCACCATCATCAAAAAGTAGATACCAATGCAGAAACTAAAGAGAAGGTTCACACCCTTAGGGGCCTCTCTCAATAGCATTTTTTCATTGATCGAGTAGCCAGTAGAGTTCCCAGCCATAAGGGCTCCTCCCATGCCAAAGAGTTACAATTTCAACGCTCATTGTGATCTCTGTCGCAACAAGGAACACATAACAGACCCATATTTATCCCCCAAGCACAGCATCGAAAACATTATCGAGTTTAGGTTGATCAAGCTGAGCATTCATGAAGAAGTCACTCCCGAGCAAGATTCAAAAAAGCGTGTAACGAGGCGTTTTTGTCTCGGTGGTCAAGGCGTAAGCCACAGAATGTACTGAGGTGTATATATATACCTTCAAAAAAATACATAAATATATACACACACACACACACACATATACATACTTATAGGTATATATATTATATATACATACATATATTTATATATATATATATACACACACATATACACATACTATAGGTATATATATTATATATACATACATATATTTATATATATACACACACATATACACATACTTATAGGTATATATATTATATATACATATATATACATATCTATATATATTGTAACATATATATATAAGTTATATATATAAATAACTAAATAATGAAATCACAAAATAGTATAGCAGTGATGTGCCTAGCAGCAGCAGCTTGGCTACTCTCACTGTCGTGCCTAGCAGCAGCTCGATTAGCCACCATGGCCACAAGCAAGGGTTGGAGCAGCCCAAAGACTGTTGTGTCTTAGTTGCCTGGAGGTGGACATCTATTTGAAAAAGACCACTTGGGTTGGGCCCAATAGCCGTCCAAATAGTATAGCAAATAATGAGTTTTAGGTGGCTGGAAGAGGCTTACGCCTCAGTTATGCCTTGGCGCTTTTTTATGCCTTCTAAAAATGAGGTGTCCGCCTCTGAAACAGTGACTGAGGCTTAAGCCTTGGGGGGGGCTGAGTGCGCCTCTGGCGCCTCAGGGCGCGCTTTTTTTTTCATGCTCCCGAGTTTGTTGCCAAAGAGCCAGATACGTCGTAGAGTTGGAGTCCCACTCAAGCCAGAGCTTTGCCCAAGAGCACCAAGGCACACAGTTGTCACGAGTCCCAAAGAATCTGGGGATTGGAAAGGATCTATCCAATTGCTTTATTTTTTTAAAATCAAAATGAAACAAATCAAAAATGAAAATGAAAAACAAACTCAAAGTCATATTTAAAAAAATCAATCAAAATGAAAATGAAAAAATAAATTAAAATGAAAATGAAAAAAAGATCAATCAAAAATCAAAAAATACACTTAATCTACTTAAGTGCCTCAATGCATCTCACATGCCCTTAAAGCGAAGAGGACAAAGTAGAACCACAGGGTCTAGGACAAAAAGAAGACGGTCGTTATCCTGAGACCCAAATGGTTTGCAAGCCTAATATCACTCATGAAAATCACTCAATCAATGAAATCATCATCATCATCATCATCTAAGCCTCAGTCCCAACTATGTTGGGGTCGGCTACATGGATCCTTCGTTTCCATTCAGCTCTATCAGGGGCCATATTCTGATTGAAATGTAGAGATTCAAAATCTCACTTTATAAGCTCATCCCATGTTAATTTAGGTCTTCTTCCTCTATTTATTGTGTTTGACTCAATAGCATTGCTCCGTATAGGCGCATTAGTTGGTCTGCGTTGCACATGTCCGTACCATCTGAGTCGGCCCTCGTGCAACTTCTCCTCAATGCTCGCTACCCCCACTTTATTCCTGATATAATCATTTCTCAAGCGATCTTTTCTTGTCTTCCCACACATCCATCTCAGCATACGCATTTCAGCCACGTTCATCTTGTTGAGACCTTGTCTCTTCACCGCCCAACATTCACTCCCATACAGCATGGTTGGCCGTATAATTGTTCTATAAAACTTACTTTTAAACCTGGGAGGGATCTTCCGATCACATAATACTTCAGTTGCACTCCTCCATTTCAACCATCCTGCAGTGATCCTGTGACAAACGTCATTTTGGGCATCCCCATCTATTTGAATAATAGAACCCAAGTAACGAAAATTATCACATTTTGGTATATCTACTCTGTCCAACTTGGCTCCATCATTCGCATTGCGGAATTGGCTGAAATTGCAATGCATATACTCAGTTTTGCTCCTGCTAATCATCAATCCATTTGATTCCAGTGCCTCTCTCCACCGTTCAACTTTATCATTTAATCCATCTTTAGTTTCATCAATTAAAACAATATCATCAGCAAATAACATACACCAAGGAATACCATCCTGAACATTCTTAGTCAACTCATCCATAACAAGAACGAACAGATATGGGCTGAGTGTGGATCCCTGGTGTACCCCAACTGTGATAGGAAAAATTGTGTCTCTCCTCCAGGAGTCTTCACACTTGCAGTAGAGCTATCATACATGTCTTTGATCAAGTCAATGTATTGGATTGGCACACCCGTTTTGTTCAAAACCATCCACAACACTTCTCTGGGTACTCGATCATAAGTTTTTTCCAAATCAATGAACACCATATGAAGATCTCTTTTGCTTTCTCTATACTTCTCCAAAAGCCTCCTTATCAGGAAAATAGCATCTGTTGCTGATCTTCCAGGCATGAAGCCAAATTGATTGTTTGATATCTACGTTATAGATCTTAGCCTCTGCTCAATAATCCTCTCCCAAAGCTTCATTGTGTGACTCATCAACTTGATACCCCTGTAGTTTGTGCAACTCTGAACATCACCTTTGTTCTTGTAGATGGGGACTATAGTACTATTTCTCCACTCATCCGACATCTTCTTAGTCTTCATGATCTTGTTAAAGAGCTTTGTTAACCACATAACTCTATCTCCCATACTCTTCCATACATCAATGGGAATACCGTCTGGTCCGCATGCCTTTCTCATTTTCATCTTCTTCAAAGCATTCTTGCACTCAAGTGGTGAAACTCGTCGTGTGTAAACGATATCTCTTGTATTCATGTCACACGAGTCCCTAACATTATTTGCAGTATCTCCATTGAAAAGCTTATGGAAGTAATTTCTCCACTGGTTCTTAATATCATCGTCCTTCACCAACACTCTACCATCTTCATTCTTGATGCATTTCACTTGAGTCAAGTCTCTTCCTTTCCTTTCTCTCATACGAGCCATTTTATATATATCTTTTTCCCCTTCTCTTGTATCCAACTTCTTATAAATATCATCAAAGTATCTAGACTTTGCCTCCTGAACAACCTTTTTAGCGTCTTTCTTTGCTTGCTTGTATCTTTGGAACGTTGCATCATCTCGAGATTTGGGCAAGCTCCTATATATCTCCCTTTTCAGTTTAATGGCCTTCTGTACTTCATCATTCCACCACCAAGTCTCTTTCTGTGGAGGCCCACAACCTTTGGACTCCCCCAAAACCTCTTTGGAAATTTTTGTTATGCAGGAGCTCATGTTATGCCACATAGTGTTAACATCATACTCCAAGTTCCCTCCTTACTGAATTTATCATAAAAAGTCAATTTCTTTTCTCCTTTAAGATTCCACCACTTGATCCTGCTATCTTGGTTTCTATTATGCTTGTCTTTATTGATCTTCATGTTAATATCCAAAACCAGCAACTTATGTTGGGTCGTGAGTTCTTCGCCAGGAATCACTTTGCAATCCTTGCATATATTACGATCCACCCGCCTCGTAAGGAGATAATCGATTTGGCTACAATTGTGCCCACTCTTGAAAGTAATCTTATGAGATTCTCTTTTCTTGAAATGGGTGTTTGCCAAAATCATATCATAAGCAATTGTAAAATCTAAAATCCTCTCTCCTTCATTTCTGCTGCCATATCCAAAACTACCATGAACTCTCTCGTATCCAGCATTGCTACTCCCCACATGGCCATTTAAATCACTCCCAATAATAATCTTCTCCTTTGTCGGCATCAATTCATCCATGTCATCCCAAAAATCCTTCTTAGCCTCCTCACTAAGGCCAACTTGGGGGGCATAAGCGCTAATAATGTTAAAATATTTCCTCCAAGAACAACCTTGATAGCTATGATTCTATCGCCCATCCTTGTGATCTTTACAACATCATCCTTCAACATTTTATCAACAATAATACCTACGCCATTTTTATGTTTGTCAATACATGTATACCATATTTTGTATCCTGTGTCTCCAATCTCTCTACAACGTTCCCATGTCCACTTGGTTTCCTGCAAGCAAGCTATATTGACTTTTCTTCTCATCATGGTATCCACTATCTCCTAAGATTTTCCTTTCAGAGAGCCAATATTCCAAGATCCAACTCTAATCCTTTTTTGTTGAACTTGCTTCTTAACCTGCCTTCTTCGGAAATATTGCCCTTGCAAATTTTTCATTACATTTGGGCATGCGGCGGGACTAGCTTCTTTACCCACACTCGTCCAAGATGTGGAAACCCTTGTACATTTTTCACTACATTCGGGCGATGATGCAGCAGGACTAGCTTCTTTACCCACACCCGTCCAAGATGTGGAAAACCTTGTCTGTCCTTCAACACAATCGGGCGTCGTTGTGTCGAAATCATCTAAAGCTAAAATTGCAAGATAAATTCATGACACCCTACTTTTACTCACTCAACTGGATTTCATGATAAATTATAATTCTCTAGCTAATGATGGAGTTCACTTTCATATTTTTCCGCATCATTCAACATTTTCCTCCTTTTATCCTCTTTTCAGCATTTTTCCATATGTTCTGCCTAGTTAATCCATAATTTTCACCCACTCTACCCAATTCAGGACTTCCTGGACAAAAAATACTCTTTTTCAGACTCTTAGTGCAATTCGTCCATCAATTTTGCTTTTTGCAAGTCTTTTTCATAAACTGCATAGTTGAATTATCCTAAAGAAAATATTCCCTTTTTTTCCCACGAATATTCAATTTTTTTTGTTCACTGAAAATAATCTTTTCATTGACAATGGTGAAGGATTATCTTGAATCCTCTTTCATTATTTTATTTACTTTTATTCAGAATTCGTGCTTTCCACGATTTTCTCTAGAACGCTCAAAAATTGGAGACATGTTTTGTCCTACCCGGGCCACCCAGCGGATCATAACAATCATCCAGTAACACGTGGTGGATCGCCTCAATCCACGCGCCACACCGCTGTGGCCCATCATCATGACGCGCCGCCATTTCCAGATACTTCTATTCAGTATCTCGAACCCTAAAATCTACCTATAAATACCCCCCCATATCCACCGTATTTCGGGCCCCTTTCAGCTCTTCGGAAGCCACAGAGCGACCATCTCCCCCTTCATTTTCCGCATTACACATGTTCAGAGGATCCTTGCTCTGACACCACATGCTTTTGAATGACGTTAAGTTGCACAACGGTAATCAGGTCGTGCTCCTAACTGCTAATTTTAATTGTTATCTTTTAACTACTTTAACTGATCATATTTGCTCAATTGTCTATTCATCATGTGATTTGCTTACCTTTCTCGGTTTAATAGATTAAAAATAGATCATGCTCTTAATTTACATCTTTTTCCTCGTGTCCTCTAATCTTCCAACGCATGGGTCCTAACCACCCATGGAGGTCATGAGGCAATTAGGAATTAGGACCCTAATACACCTAAAAATTAAGACGTTTAGGGCTACGATGGGAAAGACGTGGACATCTCCAACCGAAAAGGAACTATAAAATGCCTTTTTACCACTTTTCTTTTTTTCCCAACCTGAAACCGCCGCTTTTTCAAAGACATTTAGAGACAGTTAGATACCGGTTTACCAGACAGGATAGGGGGGCTAATCCTTCCCCACTCGTAACAAGATGGCTGGATCCGCTTTGTGGTTAAACTTTCTTTTCTTATTTATTTTTGATGTTTTGACGTCAGATTCAATCGAATTCCACTGTGGAATTTATGATGTTTACATTATTTTTCTCATTTTTCAAATAAAACACGGTGGCAACTCCAAGCTCATGTTTTCTTATTTTCCAACGCAGTTGTCGAATTAAGTTTCACTGCCACTGCTTTTTCAAAGACGCTTAGAGACGGTTGGATATCGGCTTACCGGACAGGATGAGGGGTTAATCCTTCCTCACTCGTAACAAGATCGCGGGATCCACTTTGTGGTTAAACTTTCTTTTCTTATTTATCTAATGTTTTGACTTCAGATTCAACCGAATTTCCACTGTGGAATTTATAATGTTTATATTGTTTTTCCTCGTTTTTCAAATAAAATGTGGTGGCGACTTCAAGCTCATGTTTTCTTATTTTCCAACGCGGTTGTCGAATTAAGTTTCACTACCAAAGATATGTGCAACACATATTTTTTGGATAGGGTGTGACAGATGTACATATCACCCTAATGTCTTATTAGAGTTTCATGAAGTTACAAATGGATGAATCATAAACAAAATTACAGATGATTACAACAAATTTTTGTTAGCTAAGTGCCTTCCTATAATACCTAAAATGCAATCTCGTAGGACTATAGTTTCAGACAAACAATATTCAGCTAGGCACGTGGAAGAACTCAAGGATTCCCTGTGCAAGCTTGGAACCAATTAATCAACATTCCTTCCTTACCAGTTATAGGCTACAAGCACAATGAAATCAAACCCTGATACCTTTAAGTTTTGATTGAATTCCAGTTCCCAACATAAATGTGTAACTAGAAACCCATCAAGATCAACATCATTTAAGCCTCAATCCCAACCATGTTGGTGTTGGCTACATGGATCATATTTTTGTCTAGATGTAAAGATTCAAAATCTCTCCTTATAAGCTCTTTCCATGTTAATTAAGACATGTCTCTTCGTGTTTTAATTGCACTCGACTCCATATCATCGCTTTGTGGCGTATTTTTCTATGTTTTCCATTCATCCTCAAGCAACCCTCGCAGTCTTCGACACTCGCCACCCTCACTTTATTTCTTATATATTCATTTCTCAACTAATCTATCCTTGTCCTCCCACACATTCATTCAATATACGCACTTTGACCACACCCAACTTGTTGAGACCTTATTTCTTCACAGCCCAACATTCACTTACATATAGCATGGTTGCTTATTCGACAAAAGTTACTTTTTAATCCGTGAGGGATCTTTCGCTCACATACTACTCTAATTGCACTTCTCCATTTCAACCATCTTGTTGCGATCCTATAACAAACATCATCTTGAACATCACCATCTATTTGAATTAGAAAACCCAAGTAATTAAACTTGTTACATTTAGGTACATCCGCTCCATCCAACTTGGCCCCACCATTCTCAATTTCAGACCGAGTGATATTATACTTTGTTTTTCTTCTACTGATCTTAAATTCCTCAGATTCCAATGCATTTCTCTAAAGTTTAACTTTACTATTCAATCTTTCTTTAGTTGCATCAATCAGCACGATGTCAACAGCAAACATAATACACCAAGAAATATCTGCCTAGACATGCTTTGTCACTCATCCATAATAAGAACGAATGAATATGGGCTCAATGTCAATTTTTTGATGCACCCTGACTGTAATAGGAAATCTTGGGGTTTCTCCTCCAAGGCCCCAACACTTATAGCTAACTTGTTGTACAAGTCGTTAATTAGGTCAATGTATTGAATCGGCACACCCTTCTTTCTCAAAAAGGCACCACAACACTTCCCTAGGCACTGGATCATAAGCCTTGCATCAATAAAACCATATAAAGATCTCTTTTGTTTTCTTTATACTTCTCCAAAAGCCTCCTTATCTAGAGAGTATATGTCGTGGATCTTCCAAGCATGAAACCAAACTAGTTATCTAATGTATGTGTTATAGATCTAGGTCTTTGCTCAATAATTATCTTTGAAAGCTTCATAGTGTGACTCATCAACTTAATAGTTATGTAGTTTTTGCAACTTTGACGTCTCCTTTGTTCTTGTAGATGGAAGTGTTTTTCCACTCATCTGGCATTTTCTTGGTCTTCATAATCTTATTAAAGAAGATCGTTAGCCGCATAGCTCCTCCATTCCCATACTTCCATACGTCAATAGGTATATGGTCTCACCCGCATGCCTTTCCCATTTTTATCTTTTCCAAAAACATTCCTGACCTCGGATAGTGAAACTCATTGTGCAAATGTATCTCTTGTGTTCATGCCAAAAATGAGTCTTTTACATTATTTATATTTTCTCCATTAAAAAGCTTACACAAGTAGTTTTCTGTTGGTTCTTGATATCATCATCGTTTACCAACACTACCATTTCCATTCTTGATTCATTTTACTTAGCCAAGTCTCTTATTTTCCTTTCTCTTATATGAGCCATTATACATGTGTGTGTGTATATATATATATATATAGAGAGAGAGAGAGAGTCAGGCTAGAATACACTCGAGTGTATCCGGAGCGGAATACACTCGAGTGTATCCGGAGCGGAATACACTCAAGTAGTTTTTCATGATGCAATTTTTTTTTTGAAAATCTAATCCGTTGATCTTCTTAAACATCCCGTGAACAACTCATACGCAAAATTTGAGCACATTTGGATATGTATAGTTCATGTTATGAAGACCGCAAAAATTATGCATTTCAAATTAGTTTCGCGCGTCGATTTTGTTGCCCTTGGATGAGTGACTTACACTCATCCAAATGGGCTCAAAATTTGTATGTAACCTAGTTATAGTATGACGATGAAGATCAACGGTTTACATTTTGCAAAAAATAGTCTTGATATGCAAACACACTTGAGTGTATTCGTGCGATCCGTACACTCGAGTGTATTCTAGCCTGACTCTATATATATATATATATATATATATATATATATATATATATATATATGAATATATACACATACATACGTGAGTGTGTATGTGTGTGTGTACATACATATGTGAGTGTGTGTGTGTGTGTATACATATGTGTGTGTGTCAATGTCCATCTTCTTATAAATCTCTTTGTGAAGAGAATATGTTTGTATATTAAGATATCTAATACAAGCACAGACACCCTCCTTATATAGGATAGGAGTCAAGTAAATAAATAGTTCAGCAATATGGGAATAAAGACAAGATACTAAAGAGAGCACGAAAGAAACAAAGGTATAAATATATTAACACTCCCCCTCAAGTTGGAGCATGGATATCATGCATGCCCAACTTGTCCACCATAGAAAGGAATCTTGTTTTTGGCAGTGATTTTGTAAAGATATCAACACGATGATCATGATGTATGGAGTAGCAATGCACCTGGATAAAATAGACTCTCCAACAAAGTGGCAGTCTACCTCAATATGTTCGGTGCGCTCATGGAATGTGGGATTACTTGCAATGAAGTTAGAAGCAATATTGTCACAGTACATAGGAATGGGGTCAGAATCAAGGACTTTAAATTCCTTTAATAGTCTTTGAACCCACATCAGCTTACAAGTGGTATGTGCCATGGCGCAATAATCAGATTCAGCATTGGATCTAGCCACAACTGCCTGCTTTTTGCTTCTCCAAGTAACAGGGTTATCACCTACAAAGGTGTAGTAATCTAAAGTAGATTTACAATCAGCCCTACTGCCAGCATAGTTTGAGTCAGAGAAACCAGAAATCTTGCAGTGCCCATTGTTTCTATATATAAGACCCTTTCCAAGTGAGCTTTTTAAGTATTTTAGAATGTGGCACACAGCATCCCAATGACATTGTAGAGGTTTATCAAGGTACCTATTGACAAAGTCCAACAGCGGAAGTGATGTTTGCCCGTGTAACTGTCAGATAAATGAATTTGCCCACAAGTCTTCTATATTGTGTGTTGTCCGGGTAAGAAGGAGAAGAATCATCATCCTAATTAAATGGTATTAGGATCCAGAGGTGTGCTGATTGGCTTGGCACCCAACATGCCAGTCTCTTGTAGTAGATCAAGACCATCAGGTATATACCTACATTGAGATAGACATACTCCGGATGAAGAATGTGATACTTCAATCCCAAAAAAATAGCGCAATTTTTCTAGATCTTTAGTAATGAAGTGTTTTCAGAAATACTCCTTGGTCTCATGGATACTCTGATGATCACTCCCAAAAAGGATGATATCATCCACATACACGATTCAGAATAACAAGTCCCTCAGAAGTTTTTTTAACAAAACCAGAGTGATTAGAATGCGAGCATCAAAAGTCAAATTTAGCAAGAATCTGACTTAAGTTATCAACCCATGCTCTTAGGCTATGTTTGAGTCCATAAATTGCTTTCTTACGCCAACAAACTTCATAACACTCCCTCTAAGATCCAAATCCAAGAGGTTGCTCCATATACACTTCTTCATGCAGATCTCCATATGAGAAAGTATTTTTTATGTCAAGTTGGAAAAGAGGCCAACTTTTATTGACAGTAAGAGAAATAAGAATGTGTATTGAATTAAGTTGAGCTACAGTCAATAAAGCCTCAAAATAATCCACTCCATAAGTTTGGGTGTAGCCTTTAGCAATAAGACAAGCTTTAAGGCGTTCCACTGTACCATCGGGTTGATACTTTACAGAAAAGACCCAACGACAACCAACTGGAGAAACATGAGGGGGGCATCAACTAAGTCCCAAGTTTGTTGTGTGTAGAGCCTTCAATTCCACTTCCATGGCACGACGCCGGGCAGGATGCGTTAGGGCCTCAGCCGCAGTTTTTGGAACGGAAATAGAAAGAGTAGCAGTCTAGTTTCTAAAATTTGAACCAAGATTAGCATTAGAACAAAAATTGTTGATAGGGTGTAAGGTACAAGAACGCACCCCTTTTCTTATGCTAAACGGAGTATTCAGATTAGAGAATACATGATTGGTGTCATCATCTTCCGACGAAGATGAGGGATTGGCTGAGTGGGGGACCATAGAGGGAGTTGGAGTCTTGCGACGTCTTTGGTAAACATAGAGAGGAACATTAGAAGACAAAACAACAGAGTTTGAGGAATCCGGCTCAACAGTAACAGGAAGTGGTGTACCCACAAGTAAATCTATAGACAGAGTCCATCTCATAGTAGAAAAATACAATGTATTCTCAAAGAAAACAACATCCGCACTCACATATCATTTCTTAGTTGTCGGATAATAACATATATACCCCTTCTTAGTGCGTGAGTACCTCAAGAAGGTGCACTTAGTAGATCTCAGATCCATTTTGCTTACATCAGTTTGAAGGTTCTGTACAAAACAAGTATTGCCGAAAGTTCTAGGTGGTAAGAACATGTGGTTTAGTGAATGGTGCCAAGGTTTTTACAAAAATTGCTGATAGATTGTTGCATATATTCAAGGGCATTGTCAGTTCTTAAAAATTTAATAGGTTATTAAATTGAGTCTTAATCTCAGCAAAAGAAAGTTGTGATAGTATCAAGAACATATGCCATGTCTTTAAGTAAAAACAACCAAGTAGCCCGAGAGAAGTCATCAATAAAGGTTATACAATAACAAAATCCAGACATAATTGTGACAAAACAAGGGCCCCATATATCAGCATGGACAATGTCGAAAACAGATTTTGTAGCTAGAGTGGTTTTTCAAGAAAATTACACCGAGTTTGCTTTCCTAACTGATATGCTTCACAGTTAAACACAGTTTCAGATACATTAGGAATTAAATGCTTGAGCTTGGAAGTAGATGGATGTCCTAATCTATAGTGCCATTGAAGTCATGAAGCAGTCGAAGATAGAAGAGCAGTAGTCTGTGGAGCATCAAGGTAGTATAAGTCGTTTGGTCCCTCATGGCCCGAACCGATCCTCATCCTCGTACGGAGATCCTGAAAGACACATCCATCCGGGTCAAACATAATGGAACACTGAAGTTGACAGTTTTACTAGCTAAAAGAAGGTTCCGAGGAAAGTAAGGAACATAGAGTTGATCTAAGCAAGAAATTATTTGTAGTGTGAATATTACCAACCCCATGAACTGGGCTTGAGTACCATCAGCAACAGTCACGGGCGGAATAGAAGAAGAATCAATTAATTAAGAGAAGATTTTTGAATTGCCAGGAATATGGGTAGAAGCACTAGAGTCGACGGCCCATTTGCTTTTACCATAAGGGGTTGAGGATACTAGAAAGGTAAAATCACCATCCAAGCGTGGAACCGATGTTGGAGGCTGGAGTTGTCTTTGGAAAAGCTTTTCAATTCAGCTTGGACCCAATCCGCAGAAGTAGTGGAGGGTTGGGTGGAGTCATCCTCAGTGTAGTCGGTAGAAGCCTAATTGGCCCATGTATTGGGGTAGCCATGTTTCTCACAACAGTGATCCTCATTGTGATTATCCAGGCCACAGAAGTTGCAATTACAAGGCCTAGTGGGAGGAGCACTGCTTGGTCTACCAGAAGGTTGACCACATCCCAGTCCAGTAGGGGGTTGGCCATGTTCAGGTCCTGACGGGCCAAAACAACCATGTCGGTAGGGTAGGTCTGAGGTAGAGGCGGGTGAAGAAGGCATACGGGTGGAGCGAGGGGAAGATGGGGGACATGCAGGGGGTGGAGGTTGGCGGCAAGGGAGGGGGTGGAGGTTGGCGGTAAGGGAGGGACGGAGGGTGGAGGATGGGAAGGAGGGGAGGATTAGGGCAGATCAAACAACTGCTCTCATACCATGTGAAGACAATATGTTTGTATATTAAGATATCTAATACAAGCACAAACACCATCCTTATATAGGATAGGAGTCAAGTAAATACAAAGTTCAGCAATATGGGACTAAAGATAAGATATTGAAGAGAGCACAAAATAAACAAAGAAATAAATATATTAGCACTCTTCAAACGAGCTAGATCTGGCCTCTACAATTGCTTTCTTAGCTTCTTTTTTTGCTAGCTTGTATCTCTATAAAGTTGCATCATCTCGCAATTCAGGCTAGCTTCTATGAATCTCTGCTAGACTTCAATAACATTATGTACTTCACTATAATGTTAGATCTATGGGCTAGAGGGGGGTGAATTGAGCTATATAAAACTTAAAACCAAATTTCTTAGACCTTTACTTGTTCATTCCAAAATAAGTAATGCAAATTCTAAAAGCAAGGGAGAGAGATCAAACAACCCACAAGTTGAAGACAAGCAATTTAGATTGACCTTGTCTCAAATGACGTAGCTCCACTACCTACAGAGGTTAGCCTCTAGGATTGCTAACCTTGAGTATCACCTTGTATTCCACCATAGGAGTTATAGCAAGAGACCTCCCTTTTCAGATCAAGGGCTAACTAGCTTCTCTTTTCTAGGCAAGGGAGTCAAAAACCTTACAAGGGACTCACCTTCTCTTGCCTTGAGTCGACTACCCTTTGCCTTCACCTTCCTTAGCTAAGGAAGAACTTCAATCCATCATCTTTTTGTAGAGAGAGAGATTCACAAAGAGCAAGTAGAGTCTCTTACAAATGACATTCACTCTAATGAATGCAGTAGGTGATTAAACTCAAGGAGTGATTAGGGGCTCTAGAGGCACTTCTCTTAACCACAAAGGAGCATAGATGGTAACATTGGGAAGCTCATAAATAGTTTGTTCTCATTTGAGGGTGCCTACTAGCCAATAGTCTCTATTACGACGAATTCCGGCCATTTTGGAGGAGATTGATGGGATGTCCAACGAATATCATTCCACTTTTTATCCCCTCTGGTGACAATTTTTGCACTTTACAATAAGCATCAGATACAGTATTGTTGGTTAAATTTCGCGTGTCAAATCTCAGTCGACGACACTAGTAGACAAAAACCAATTAAGTTAGTTGGCCAAGTTGTCCCCTAAAACCCGGCCAATGGACATCACTAGATTTTAGCCTTTTGTTCATTGGTCAAGTTATACGAGGACAAACTCAGCCAATGTAAGGTTAATGAGAAACCCAGCATAGTGTTCCTGATCGAGTTTGTCCTAGGATAACTTAGTCGATGGCAAGTTCCATTATTGATTTTCTAATTAATCCTACAGGTGAATTTCATACGCTCTAATTAAATCTATTACACATTTGAGCTTTTTACAAGTCATACAATAATTACAAATGATTTACATCACAGTTCTGTGAGAATTCTAGCTATTCTTCAACTTTGAACTTTGAGCTTGTATGGCTTGATTTTCTTCAATCTTGGGTTTGGGAATTTGATCGATTGGAGTGCCTATCAATCTGAAAAGATATCAATAGAAGTGTTAAGAAACATATGAATGGAAGAATGAAGTCATCATCAAATTATGGGTAATGTAAACTATCGAGTCAACACATAAAATCCACAAAGTTTCTTTCTGCGAAGGCCCACAATCGGTGGCCTCCCCTAAAAACTCCTTGGTGATTCTTGTTATGTAAGAGCTCATATTATGCCATGTTGTGTTAACATCAAAAACCATATTCCCACTTGATGCGGGACATGATCCACCTCTGCTTACTTAGGAGCACAGATGTTGCACCACTAATCGCACGCATGCGTATTAGGATTTTATTTTAGTTTATGTTGTTTCATTTATTAAAGTTATTTTCCTTATTTTGGGCTCTTGTAAAGTCATGGGGTTTAGTCCTGTGACAGAGTCAGGAATTGCAGAAAGCTCAGAGTTGCACAACGTGTGCACCCTCATATATATATTACTGAGACAATTACAGAGAGGTCCATATATAAAGGAAAATAACAAAACAAATAACATGCTATGTAAAACAGGAAATATATAATGTAACACTCCCCCTCAAGTTGGAGCATAGATGTCAATCATGCCCAACTTGTCCAGCTGCGTGCAAAACTGTTTCTTCGCCAAGAGCTTGGTGAAGATATCAGCAACTTGGTCTTCAGATCTTGTGAATGGAGTGCATATCTTGCCAGCAAGAATAGATTCTCTGATGAAGTGGCAGTCAACTTCAATATGTTTGGTGCGCTCATGATAGACAGGATTATTTGCAATGAAGATGGTAGCTCTG
Organism: Alisma plantago-aquatica; assembly: GCA_963693085.1. Lineage (NCBI taxonomy): Eukaryota > Viridiplantae > Streptophyta > Magnoliopsida > Alismatales > Alismataceae > Alisma > Alisma plantago-aquatica. Next base: position 1,251,629,275 of record OY856410.1, on the reverse strand, counting down.
TTATCACAATGCATAGGAATGGCCGATGAAGACTCAATCCCAAATTCTTTCAGAAGAGAACGCACCCACAGCAACTCACAAGCAGTATGAGCCATGGCCCTGTACTCAGCCTCAGCACTAGATCTGGCCACTACATTCTGTTTCTTGCTTCTCCAAGTGACAAGATTGCCCCCTACAAAGGTACAGTAGCCAGAAGTAGATTTTCTATCAACTTTGCTGCCTGCATAATCAGAATCAAAATACCCTTCAAGAACACAGTGCCCATTCTTTTTATAATGAAGTCCCTTGCCAGGCGATTTTTTGAAGTATCTCAAGACTTGGCATGCAGCATCCCAGTGGCACTGTCTGGGTTTGTCGAGGTATCTGCTAAGAAGACCCACTGCAGTAGCAATATCAGGACGAGTAACAGTTAAATAGATCAATTTACCAATCAACCTCCTGAATTTTTTATGATCAGTAAACATAGCAGAGGAATCATCATCCCAATTGACATTGGGATCAAGAGGAGTATCTGCAGGTCTTGCTCCAAGCATACCAGTCTCCTGCAGAATATCAAGAACATATTTTCTCTGTGAAAGAACCAAGGCATTAGAGTTTCTAGAGACCTCTATGCCAAGAAAGTACCGAAGTCTGCCTAGATCTTTGGTAGCAAAATGCTTGCCCAAATGATCTTTGGTAGCCTGAATACCAAGAGTATCGCTGCCAGAAATAATAATGTCATCAACATACACAATCAGAACAGTAATCCCTGCTGAAGTCTTTTTTGTGAAAACAGAATGGTCAACTTGTGACCTCAGAAAGCCAAAATCAATCATGATCCTGCTTAACTTATCAAACCAGGCACGAGGACTCTGTTTGAGTCCATAGATAGACTTCTTAAGTCGGCAAACTTTATGAGACTCCCCCTGAGCAACAAACCCAGGAGGTTGCTCCATATACACCTCTTCCTGTAAATCACCATACAGAAAAGCATTTTTCACATCAAGCTGCAGGAGAGGCCAGTTTAGATTCACAGCAACAGATAGAAGAATTCTGACAGAGTTAAGACGAGCAACAGGAGAAAAAGTTTCAAAATAATCAATGTCATATGTCTGAGTATAGCCCTTGGCAACAAGCCTTGCCTTCAACCTTTCAACCGTACCATCAGGTTGATATTTGACAGCATATACCCACCTACAGCCTACAGGCTTACACTGAGGAGGTGGATCCACCAGCTCCCAAGTGTCTCTGTCAGTGAGAGCAATCATCTCTTCATGCATAGCAGATGTCCAAGCTGTACTTTTCAAGGCATCCTGAACATTCTTAGGGACAGCCACAACAGATAAAGCAGATACAAAATTACTTGAATGAGTATGAAGATGAGCAGTAGACACACACTGAGCAATGCTATGAGAAGTGCAAGAACGAGTACCCTTACGGAGTGCAATAGGTATGTCAAGATCAAAATGTACCTCAGGTGCAGCAGAACCTTCTGGAGGAGAAGATTGGTTGTCTTGGGGGGGGGGGGGTACTTGTGTGGAAGGTGCTTTATTCCTGCGTTGATAAACAATAAGAGGAGGGTCTTGCTTTGCAGTAATCTCAGTATCAGTGCGGTCAGGCATACAGTCAGAAATAACAGGTAAAGGAGGAGCCAGAATGTCTGTCTGCAAACTATCTCCTGCTGAAGAATAATACGGTGTATCTTCAAAAAAGACAACATCACTACTGGTAAACCACTTCCGAGTGCTGGGATTATAACATCTGTAACCCTTTTGAGTTCGAGAATAGCCCAAAAAATGCATTTAGCAGCTCGAGGAGATAACTTATCAGAAGTGGGTCCAAGCAATCGAACAAAGTAGGTACACCCAAATATTCTAGGAGGCACAGGAAACAAGGAGATGTCAGGGTGCAAAACCTGGATGGGAATCTTATTTCCAATAACATACGATGGCATCCTATTAATTAGAAAACATGCAGTCAAGATAGCTTCAGGCCAATAAGAGCGGGGCACATGAGAATGCATCATTATCGTCCTGCTAACTTCTAATAAGTGTCTATTCTTTCGCTCAGTAACACTGTTTTGTTGTGGGGTATATGCACACGAAGTTTGGTGAATTGTACCCACAGATTTACAAAAAACAGCCACATCTTGCTTAACAAACTCTAAAGCATTATCAGTGCGAAAAGTTTTAATAGGCAAGCCAAACTGCGTCTTTATTTCAGCAAAAAAAATATTTAATAGTAGACAGCACTTCAGACCTACTTTTTAACAGAAACAGCCAAGTAGTCCTCGAAAAATCATCAATAAAAAGAATGAAATACTTGTAACCAGACAAGCTTGGTACATGGCATGGACCCCATACATCAGAGTGGACTAAATCAAAAATGTTTTTACTGCTCACAGTACTACGTCTAGGGTACACAGTACGAGTTTGTTTCCCTAGCTGACACGAATCACACTGAAAATGACAACTGCCAATATCAGGAACTAAACTCCGCAGCTTCTCTGACGAGGGATGGCCCAGCCTGTAGTGCCACTGGAGAGCAGAAACATAAGCAGATAATGCAGATATCACAGCAGCTTTCTTTGATCTAGGTAACTGGTCCAAGTAAAAAAGTCCATCAGCACCTTCATACCCCCCACCAATCTTCGTCCTCGTGCGAAGGTCCTGAAAAACGCATGAACCAGGAACAAATGTCAGGCTACAATTTAAACTCCGTAAAATTTTGCTGACAGATAATAAGTTAAGAGGAAATTTGGGCACATATAAGGCAGATTTTAGGCCAAAATGAGAAACAATATCACCAACTCCAAGGACCAACGACTTGGAGCCATCAGCAAGCATAACAGAAGAATGTCGGACAGGTACAGATATATGTTTAAACAAAGATCTATTTCCAAAAATATGTGCAGATGCACCAGAATCTATCACCCATTTGGTATTACCAGAAGTAGAAGGTGAGGAGGAGCTCAGGAATGCAGTATCATAACCAGAAAAGGCAGCATGTGCTCCACTAGTAGATGCAGCAGTAGAAGATCCAGCACGCTCAAGAAGAAGACGCTCCACCTCGGCACGAATGTAGTCTGCGGTAGCCCCCGCAGGCTCTGGTGCAGGTGTCTGAGTACCACCCTCAGACGCAGTAGATAAAGAATCTGCCGCAGCATTGGCCCACGCCGGCTTACTTTTCCCAGCATTTTTCTTCAATATGGTTAGACCGGCAACAGAAAGTACACAGGCGCTGTCCTTGCTGAGGACGCGCAGCAGCAGGAGGAGCTCCTCGTCCAGCACCAGGTCCACGCCCCCGGCTTGCACCAAGGGGAGGACGGCCATCATTGGAGCGGTCGCGGCCACGGCCACGGCCACGCCCGCCCCAAGCAGCCAAAGCAGTAGAGTCTCCAGTCTCAGGAGGCGGAGACGGTGTCGATGACGGAAGGCGCTGGAGACGCTTGTAGGCAGTCTGCAAGGTAGGGAGTGGATCACTCGCCAAGATCTGATCTACCACTCCAGTATAGGACTCAGGTAAACCACTGAGAAACTGAATCAGCTGAAGCTCCGCCCGCTGTTTTTGCATAGTAGCTAAATCGGTGGACAGCGGGTGATACATCTCCAACTCACCCCACAGACCAGTGAAGGTGGAGAAGTAGTCAGAGATGTCAGATCCAGTAAACTGTAGGCGCCCCAGTTGCTTGGTGATATCAAAGACTTTCTTGGGATTTTCACTATGCGAGTAGGTACTGGCGAGCTGATCCCACATCTGCTTCGCCGTAGGCAGCTGAAGAAGAGTGACGCTGATCTTCTCAACAGAGTTGTTGAGAATCCACGTCATAACTGTCGAGTCATCAAAGGCTTTGATGTCCTTTGCATCCGCCTCCTCTGCAGGCTGAGGCGGACCCGTCCGAATCAAGTGAGAGTACTTCCCTTGTGATTTGGCAAAGATCACAAAGGAGCATACCCAAAGCTGGTAGTTACGTCTGTCAAGTTTAACAGTAGTGATTTGACGGCGCGAGTCTCTCCAGATGTCATCCCCAGAAGACGCCATGAGGATAGGTAGAAAGGCAGGCACAGGCACAGGTAGGCACAGATAGAAGACGGACTACGCCGTCAGGCAGGCAGAAGCAGGCAAAAGCAAGTCACCGTGGACCTCTCACATACACACTACGCCAAAGCGTAGCAGAGAACCCGGAGGCCGAAGCCTACACGGGCAGGCAGGCACAAACAAACACGAACCGAAGGTAACCCCTTAGGCGAACAATGCGCCGATCTCCCCTGGAAGACTGATCTAGTCCAGATCTACCAGTGGCTCAGTGGTCCCGTAGAAAACGACCACCCGGCAGCGCACCTGTTGTGCGAACAACAACTACGGTTGCTCAAGCACTAGCGGTGCACCACGCCAGGAGGCAAGACGGAACCACGGAGACCTGCGGCCCGCTGGAGGCGGCCTGCCGGTGTCGGCGTTGCGGCTGCCCTGGCTAAGCCAGCGGCGGCGGGCGGGGGGGGGGGGAGGAGAGAAAAGGGAGGGAGGCAAAGACGGCTAGGGTAGAGCCTGCTCTGATACCATGTGACAGAGTCAGGAATTGCATAAAGCTCAGAGTTGCACAACGTGTGCACCCTCATATATATATTACTGAGACAATTACAGAGAGGTCCATATATAAAGGAAAATAACAAAACAAATAACATGCTATGTAAAACAGGAAATATATATAATGTAACAAGTCCCATGTGGGCTACTGCCTAATTTATATTGGTTTACAAGCCTACATAAAGGTTGTACTATGTTAATGTTTGAACTACATGAAGATTATGAACAAAGAGCAGCTATATATTATTATATTTATTCTAGCCTTTAGGTTTGCATTGTTTGGTATCACAGCCTAACCCTAAATTATTAGGGTTACATCATGTACTATTCGACCAACCTGTCAACATGCCCAAAGCCACGACCAGCCTTCATCTTGTCGATCTGTTCATGCAGCAAACCACTTTCTAGCTCGTTAGAGCAGTTTTGCCCCAATCACACGTCTCTAGGCCACTGTATCCGCCAACAACCCTCATGCTACCATGCTTTGCGGTTTGCTCCTACTTCGCAACAACTGCCATCAACCCTCTTGAAACTAGCCAAGGTACCTCACCACTGCCAATTTGCCCTCTTCTTCTGCCAATCCATTGCTTGTTCTCCTTTTCTGCCAACCTGCTCTCTACCTCCCTCCACTTGTGAGCAGTCGATCCTTCACCCCCCACACACCGTTTTCGCCATGCCATTCCATGCATACCACCAAACCCTCTCCATGCACACCGCTTTCTCCCCGCCATCCCAAGCAACAAGGAATAAGATATTTGATTTTGATGCCGATTCGAGAACATGGAAACCGAAATTTATTGAAATTTCGACAAAAATTTCGATAAAATGCAACAGTACCTATTTCAGCACCAAAATGAATGAATTAAGTCATGAAATTTCACAGACATGAGCTCTACACTTATATGCATCCTTTTTTGCAATAAAATATATACGGGGACAGGTGGGGGTCCTTCATGTGGGAGATAAGTAAAGTTTACTCTATCATGGGAAATTTCAGAATTTGGGCAAAAGATTTCACTAATTTCGACACAGAGGTACAGCCCATAGTCACAATATACTCCGTTTTTAAAAAAACACGTTTAAAACGTGTATTATTCACCTGTCGTATATGACGGCCGTTTTAAACTCCAAACCAAAAATATGTTTTAAACGTGTTTAATTCACGTTCTATTCGCGTATTGCATTTTAAGCGTTTTTAATACGTATTTTTGCCATTTTATACAGTTTTGTACTTTTGCTTCACATTTGTTTTTTCCACATCCTTTTTTACTCGTAGCAGGGTTCCACTAAACCGCCCAACCTTCCTCCTCTATCCCCCGACACACCAGGAGGAGTAACCCTCGACATTCTACATGTACACTCCATCTTTCTCCTCCGTTCTCCCCCTTTCTTCCCTGATTTGTGCATGCTGCTTGTTGCTCCCACTTCTTTCAATATTAGGGTAATCAGTTTGATGTTTAGTCATTTTCAATTATTATGTGTGGTGTATATATATGTTTGTACGTTTAGTCATTTTCAATTATTATTATCCGTTTTCTTGCCGTGTTTTTTTCCAAATAGTAGACAGAACTTTTACAGTACATTGACTGATTTTTATCCGAATTTTCTGCATAATTCCCAATTTCCGAATTTTTCAACTTGGTCGTACGTATCCCGAATACCGAATTTGTGACTATGGTACAGCCGCATGATTTCGTAGCAGATGCTGCCAAAATTGATTTTTTTCTCGAGATTTTAACAATTTCGTAGAAACCTCAACCCTTGACACAAACCATCTGACCCCTCCCACTCATAAACCCAGCACAACCTCTCACCCCTTGATAACCCTCCTCTCGCTCCTCCCCACCCGCATAAACCCCCTCCTCGTTCCCGTCGTCCACCTCTATCTCATGTGGCCCCACTTAACCTTCGGCTCGTTCCATATACACCGCTAAATCTCGCACCCCACATTCTCCAACAGCTCTTGCTCCTCTCCACAATTCATCGCTTTCCAATACCCCTCTCCACTCTCACGCTACCCACTCCTTCTGCAGCCTTTTCCTTTTGTCCCTCTCTTTGTCGATAAGAAGAAAGATCAAGAGCAGATGACATTTTGAGCAACATGGAACAATGTTGGTTGAGCAATTTGGAACGGCCTTGGCATTGGACCATTACAGGTGCATTGAGAGACCACCCTATTAGACCTAGACTATTGTTGTAACAAACATGAAGCCATACTCCTCAATCGGAGATGACGTTTCTCCGTTTGTGACCAGTGGAAATTGGTTTGCTTTTCTACAATTTGGGTGATATTGTTCTTGTGCTTAATAGTATACTCACCTATCCATTGTATTTTTAGTACGTGAGCAATAGGTTGTAGGTTGTGTGCATTCTAGCCTACCATATACTTGGCTAAGTCCTATTCAGTGTGAGTTTTTCCTATTTTGTTGTGCATATTACCATCATATTCATTTGATTATTTGAATTGTGGAATTTTGTGAATAAATCTATTTATAATTTTACAACTGACTTTGGATTTCTGGTGAAATTTATTGCGCTACTCACCATGGGAAGCTATAGATTTGCAAGTCCTGTTTTAGAACCCACTACGGATGGCCTACCACCCCAGCATTCTTCATCTTCTTCTCACATGCCTATTCCTAAATCATCACATCCACCCTCCCAGCTTCAATTGTCGTATACACTTTACACTGGCTCAAGCAGTGGACTCCATAATGACTGAACTGCACACTATTTGCTAGGCGAATACGCTTTATGCCAGCAGTCTTCTGCTCCTTAGGAGATAACATGCCCCCAGCTTAAGGACCTACTCATATTCTCGTACATGTTCAAGCACTCACTCCTGATTACAACTATAACATTGTCTATTAAGGTGTAGTGTGTAGCATAAGAAAGCCTCTAGGGTGCCTAACCCATGTAGTGTCAAAAGTCAATATTGGTTAGATGAACTAGATGGCAAAAGGCACATGCATAGTTGGATTCTCCAACATGCAGCTATTTTTCAAGGAGAGAGGGGGGCATGTTCTACCTACAAGCGAACCCTCTGACTATACAATATTGGCCACCTAAACTAAATCCAAGCCTAAAAAAGGAAGAGTATCATTTTCAATCTGATCAAGATATTTTAAATATTAATAATAATAAAATGATAAGCTATATCTTTACCAAAGTTTGAGGTACTTCTATCATCATTATAAAAAAATGATGTACTTTCATCATGACCTTAATCCTTAAGTTATTATAAGCAAAAAATGGATATTGTAGTTATAAACACAAAGGTTTCATGTCAGGTTTGGTGGACATCAACAGTAAACTCATGAGTCTTTTTTTTTTTTGGTTACATAGATTAAATAACCAAACATATTCAAGATGAAATTCATGGGTGTATGGTCAGCAATAATGATATTATTCTAATCAAAGAAACTAGAGATAAGGTGAATCATAAACTCAAACAATGGATAGATGTGTTTGAGTCAAGTGTTTAGAGATTAGCATAAGCAATAGAGTAATGTGTTGCATTTTGATCCGATTTTGAAAGCAAATGAAAGGTAACTGCTTGAATTCGGATAAATTGAGAACAAAAAAACTGTCAAATTTTTTGCTTCATTAGCGTAATCATCTTTGCTTAAATAAGAGTGTAGGAATATGTTTCAAAGTAACAAAGAGGGTTGGAGAAATAGAAGAGTGTGATTGGAATATTATGTAATCACAAGAACGTCTAAAATCCTATTTACATGTAACTTTTGTCTAACCAGGTTGTCCGTGGTGAGTGTTAATTAAGCCATGATAAACCAAGGTAGCCAAGGTTTTCACATAATGGGCATACTTGAATAACAATTTTAATATGGATGTGTAGAATGTCAGAAAAACTCTTATCAAAACAAAATTGGGAGTGAGAGGTATCAAGGTCGGACTACAAGAAGCTCTAGTAACATAATTGAGTTAGATAATAAAAGGAGAAGAGAAAGGCCCGAATAATATGAGAATAGCTTAGAGTGAATAGAATTTCATCAATTAATGTTTTAGTGATTCAGCTGAATATACGATATAAAAGAGCTGAATGGAAAATGGTTCACGTCACACACCACAAAATGGTATGACTAAGGTTTAGATAATTGTTCTTGATTGCTGTTAATAAATGCATGTGAAAATCTTTTAAGCATACAATTATACATTTATTTCAAGTCCATCTATTTTGTTGCTGACTATACTTGTTTTGAGAAAAACATTGGACCTATTTTATCTCAATTGGCGGTACATCAGAACAAAACAAAGGGGAAGATACAATATCACGTAATTATTTGGTTGTCAAATACTAAAACAATGATATCATTTTTCACTGACTTGGCTAATCAAACAAAAAGTAAAGTTTTTACTAATATAAACAACGCTTTTCTCTTGTAGAGATAAACTTGCTATTTGGAAAGCATTTTACCATAATATGCAGAAATGCATGTGGATGATGTGTTGTTAGCATAATATGTTCTGAGTGATCTAAGGCTGCCAAATATAAATTTCAAAAGCAGTAGCACACAAGTGTAATCATTGGAATATATTTTATTGGAGGAAAAAAACCTGGAAAACAAGACCAATATGTGTAAGGAGATGTGTGACTTACCGCGAGAAAATTTTCATTGAATACTTCCAAGCGACCTGTGTAATACATGTAAGTGACCTGTAGCAGATACAGTGTCAGGAACAGTGATGCCCAAAGTACGGACAGCCACAGAATTGCAAGCATTCCCTTGTCACATAGCCCAAGTATTGCAAAATAGTACATTCACCTTGTCTCTGGCAGGGAACTCCTCAAAATCAAAAATTCGTGCAGTTTCAATGCTTCTTATTACGCTTCGACAAAGATGCACTGTTCCAAGCTGTAATATGCTAACAATTACAAGCCATGCAGAGAATGATCCTAGACTAAAAGCATACCAAATGAAGAAAAGGTGTGCAAGCAAACCTTGAAGTACACTTTAAATAATTGGCAAGTAACATACAGAGCTCCTACACGTTTGGGGCCTTTGCCCTATAAAAAAGGTTGACAAAAGATATTATCTATTTCTCACATTATGAAAGATTGCATATAGCAAAGACTACCAAATATATAATTAGAACAGGATACATGAGCCACGTAGTTCACAAAACAAACATCACATGGAAAAGTTTGGTTTTCAAGGTGAAAAGCAAAGTAAATATAGATTCATGATAAATAGAATGATATACATACAGCGAGAGCCCCAAACACCTTCATAAGAAATGAGCCTGCTGCCTTCAACTTCTCAGGGTTCTTTCCCGAAGTTGTAAGCTCATTGTCGGCCTACAGAGTACATTGACGACTCATTCAGGTCTAAAGCACTAGAGAAGGTTATCAAAGAGGGGGATTTAGTTTTTAGCTAGAGCGCACTACCTTATCAGCCAAAATTCTAAGCTCGTATGATATGCAGTACATCGGCCGTAAAGCCCAGGCCGATTCCCAGTTTCTGAACTCCTGAAGAAATGCGCTGCAGATTCCCACGCGAGATTGTGAGAGCAGCAGACAATAAAGCGGTAGCAATGATTCCGTCAACAAACAAGGATTTAAATGATACGAACTTGGCAGACTTCTCGAATGCATTGTATGCATCAACGAAGCGAGAGCTTCTGAACGCGTGAATTGACTTGAGAAGGTGCAAGGCGATCTCTCCGATTTGGCCGTGCCTGTCCACCTGCTTCACTAGCCTGCTCCAGTCCTACACATTGCAAAGTTACCGGTCACCGTCAAGGCATATGCATAACAACCACTGCGATCAACGAGTTGCCAAAAGGAGAGGGCTTTGGACCACCTGAAAACCGCCCAGCGCATCGGCAACCGAGAGTATGTAGCCCGGGAAGGCGGCAGACGAGACGGAGAGGAGGGTGCTAAGTGCGGCGCCGTCCTGATAGGAAACAGCGTCGGAGAAACGGTTAAGATACTCGGTGATGCGTCGTTGTGCTTCCGCCATGTTCAAATTCACTACTCTACTGAGTAAGCTCCGCGCTAATGCGCTCGTGCGGCCGCTGCCCTACGAAGACGGAGAACAAATTAGGATCCTGTCAAGGTTGGTTGGGTTGACACGACGAATTAAAGGAGGGCATGGAGCGGAAAAGCTGCAAGGTCAACAATTATTTTCATTAATCTATGAAAGTCCGTTCAGGGTGTCGAATGTAATATTCACCAATATTTTTCAAATTTACATAGCAGTCTGTGTAGACAGCCTCTAAGAGGTGTCCAATACAATATTTACTCCAAGCAACTGTACAGAAAATCTAAAGGAGAAGGTCACAATATGCAAATGTCACACAGTTGAAAGGTCGACCAGTCTTTGGACGATTCGTGTTGCCTGCTCTCAATTTGTGCGGCTGTCCGCTCGTAGGATTTCCCTTTATAGCAAGGGTAGTTGGAGGAGAACGGCGGTAGTATTGTTGAAGCAGCGTTGCGAAGACTTTTTGGTGGTAGCTCCTCAGGTAAACCTTCTTTGCCCTACGGTTTACAACTCTTGGTACTACGATTGCTTATTGTTCCTTTATGTTGTCTTTGTTCATCCCGTCTTTGCCTTTCCTTCTACCTCCGTGGTCACTATGCCCTACACCCTGAACATACGACCGCCACCAACTATTTCCATTGACCGGTCATGACGTTCGTGGGGAGGCTGCTCTTCCCCCTCCATGTTCATCCTTTCTGCATTGCAGATTTTTCATTAGTTTTATTTCTTGTTCTCTTGCCCTTGATTTAGATCCTACTTTTCCTTTAACAGCTTAGAGAATTATTTAGAAGTATTTGAATCTATGATCATCATCTACCTTCGTTTATGGAATTGCTGATAGCAGCCTTTTTGCATAAACTTCTTGATATACGACTTCGTCCCTCTCTTCTAGACAGAATTGGAGACGGGTGGCTTGACTTATCAGCATGATTTGTAACTTAATGTATGGATAGTGTTTATGCCATGGCAATAATTTATTCATAAGTAAGGTCTAATGAACAAAATGAGGATTGCGGACAAGGGTTACTTGATTCCTTTGTGTTATCATTTTAGTTCTCAGTTCTGTTAATACTGATTGTCGGGACCAATATAATGGTAATTAGGAATCCTCCTCTTCTGTTTACGCTACTTGAAAATGGCAGTTCTTCCTTTTTCCTCTTGCAGTGGACTAACTTCCACCTTGCTTTTGTTTTTTTTGGCTGATATATTTATGAATTATTGTAAATGTTTCTGACGTGCCATATACTATCTAACATTAGTTGCATCTTATTCACTCTTGAAATTTTACCTCAAAGCATATAATAATTTTTCCTCTTTTATGGCATGTGTCACGACCCCATGAGCAATTTTAAAATCTAACAAACACATATACATATATATGTATATGTACTGATAAAGGTTTGCTCTAATTCTTTAGCTTGTCCAGCTCTTTCATGGTAGACTTTCAGTCATTTTTAACTGTAATGGGACCTAAGTTAGAACTCTCTTCTAAATAAATATATGTATGTAAATATGTATGCACCATTTCAAATATTTAAGGTTTTACCACCAAATTTTTACAATTTTTATTTAAAAAAGTTTTGAAACTTGGACGTACGGTGAATTTTGCAACGTCGACAATGACATAGGAAAAATTAATCAATACGGTAAAAAATAAATGTTTGATTTGTGTTGAACAATTTTAAGCTACAAAAGTCTCGTGCAAGGCACGAGTTTTTGCCTAGTATACATATAAGATTGACTATTGTTTTCGTTAAATGGAAAGGGGTTGGGATTAATGATGTAATACATTTAGTTGTGCTATAACCCTCTTCCAAATGTTCCACCAGGTTTTCGAGTCCATAATCAAAAATGTTACGCTGACATGTGTGGTCATCCTTACGAGTGTTTGACGTGTTCAGTGGGCTAGTTTTTTCGGCCGGGTGGGGTGGTCGGTGTATTAAATGTGTGACAGGGGAAAGAAGTAAAGAGATAAAAGAGAAAAATAAGATAAGAGAAATTTGTATTTTATGTAATTTTGAATATAGTCGTAGTATATTTTGATGAAATAAAAATTATTAGATTCCTTACAAAAAATATTGGGTACAATCAAGAAGAAGAAGAAGAAGATGATGATGATGATGATGATGATGATGATGGTGGTGGTGGTGGTCGTCGTGGTGGTCGTGGTGGTATTGACCATGATGATGATCATGATGAAGGTGATGATAATGATGATCATCATCGTCGTCGTCGTCATCATCAACAACATGATAATGGTGCACTGACAAGTAGATGCATTACAACACTAACTGGGCACAATCACGTCTGAATTGGACGCATTCAACTCCCAACTTGACTCATTGGATTGATTGTGAGCGTGGCACATGTCAAAGTGGGTGCAATACGTGTCAAACTGGGTGCAATACATGTGAAAATGAATGCAATCAAGACGTAGAAGAAGAAGAAGAAGAAGAAGAAGAAGAAGAAGAAGAAGATGATGATGATGATGATGATGATGATGATGATGATGATGATGATGATGATGATGATGATGATGATGATGATGATGATGATGATGATGATGATGATGATGATGATGATGATGATGATGATGATGATGATGATGATGATGATGATGATGATGATGATGATGATGATGATGATGATGATGATGATGATGATGATGATGATGATGATGATGATGATGATGATGATGATGATGATGATGATGATGATGATGATGATGATGATGATGATGATGATGATGATGATGATGATGATGATGATGATGACGACGATGACGACCATGATGATGATCATGACTATATTGGTCATGATGAAGATGATGACAATGTTGTTGATGATGATCATCATCATTGTCATTATCTGCTGCAGCATCATGATGATGATGCACTGACAAGTAGGCACGAGCGGAGCCGGAAGGGGAGAGTCAATGTGTTGTCGTAGTGTGTGTACTCTTCTGTGGAGTCGCACGGAACGTGTCTTCTTCCCTCTAACGACGCCCTTTCTTGTTCCGGTCTGACAACGACCCTTCTCTTGTCGTGGAAGGACATTACAAACATGAATTTGCCGCATTCAAGTCCAAATTGGTCTCAATCAAGTCTGAACTAGGATCAAGTCCGAACTGGGCACATTCAAGTCCAAATTGAGTGCATTGGATTGATTGTGGGCGAGATACATGTGAAAATGGGTACAATAATACCATAATTGGGTGCATTAACACCATAAAATATTGGACACATTATATTAAGGTTTGTGCTAATATTTTACTACGCATATACCCTAAGAATTGGGCATATTGGTGCCATAATTGGGCGTATTAGTATCATAATTGGGCACTTTACTACAAATATTAGATGCATTATGTTAAGATTTATTAATTTTATATATGTATGCCCCCTAAGAATTGGACGCATTAGCAAGTGAGGAGGGAGATGAAAAGTAAAAAGAGGATGGAGGGAAGTAGAGAGAGGGAAGTTACTTCCCTCATTTGATTTAAAGTGTGTCAATATTAGTTTTGTTCAAAAATAATTGGACACATTCACGTCCAAATTAGACGTGTTGCACTTGTGACTGGGCACACATTAATTTTTATAAATATGCAATACTAGTCTTTTAGAACGTACTTTTTATAAGAAATTTAATAGTTTTTATCTCATCAAAAAATTCATTACCAAATAAAAGTTATAAGTAAAAAATAAGCATAAAAAAGAAAATAAATGGATGACAGGGAGGGAGATTAGTGGAGGAGGGGGCCATCGTGATAGGGGGGGTAGTTTGCAGGCGCGTCAAATGTGCGTCCCCCTGCACGCATAATGAAACTTAAATCCATCCATAATTTATCCACATGTTAGGTGTGTATTTATTGTATTATGCATAAATTGATGCACGAGCTCTCCAAGAACAAAAAGTTTTTCATCTCTTGAGTCATTCCAAACATCTAGTTGAAATTATAATTGTCAACATAAATACAAGATTGATCATCGTATATACAACATGATTCCATTTACGGGCTTGACATCATTTATGATCATGAAGTTCTCATAATTGCTTGTATTTTTTAGTCTTTCAAAACATCTGGTTAATCAAAGATGCTTATTTGTTGATGAATTGCATAAGAGAATATTTGTACTAAAGTTGTTTATATAGCAACAAAGGAAATGTTTTTGAGATGTAATGAGTGTAAATATCTTGTATTAAGTCCAAGGATATTGAATATGTGTATTTAAGTGGTTGCCATATCTTATGGTTGGAGCAGGGGTAAACTCAAAAGCAACATACATGTGCCAAACACATCATTGTAGAGTGCATATATACCTACCTGGGGATGGGCGATTGTCGGGTCATACCAAGTTTTAGTAAGCTTGAGTACAAACTCATATATCAACAAAGACATGGGCCAATTATCTACATTGATTGTCGAACAGCTTGACCCATATCCGGCCAACGAGACATAATAAATTTTAGATCAGATTTGGATTGGTTCATAAAATAAATACAATTAAAGATTTTCAATATATGTGTGTATGTATGTGCACGTGTGTTGGAGATCCAGTGAGAAACAAGTTACAATGAGAGTGTAAGAGGCATTTGAACAAATACAAAGTTATAATTTATTTTTAAAATCCATCCACATGGATAGGAAGAGCGTCAATTCCTCTACCTTAAAAAAAATGTAATTTATAGAGGATTGACGTGTTGTCTGTGATAAGTGAATGTATCGAATAAATACCTTCTATGGTTTCAAAAAAAAATGCATACAATGCTAAATAATTGTTTCTAGAGTAGTCAAGAGGAAATCATTGTTTTAAAATATAAGGACAACCACATCTATATTGTCAAAATAACATCAAATTAAATTCTATCTACATGTACATATAGTATAAAAAATTCTGAATGAATTGAAGCACATAGCTCGGTCATGCCAACATTTCTCTATATACCCAAAAATTTACATATTGCAAGGTTTAACCAGTTTGCTCCATCAAATGATTTTAATGTATTTACAAGGTGTAAATGCTTAATTTTAAGATTATTACAAAATAATGATAATAACATTATATATACTTCAAACGAAGGCTCAAAATACTTTATTGTGACTTTTTGTAATTATCATATGTAAATAGTATTGTCAAAAGTTGAAATAGAGACCTTATACCCATGATTTATTATTAGTGTATTGAGATGTGTTGCTTTATTTGGTTCAATGTCAATCGTACCACAATGACTCCCTTAACACATTTCCACGATGGTTCTTTTATGTGAAGCAATCTTGCATGATCTTGAGTCCCATTTTGCCATTGACTAATGAGTGAAGAACTATTAGTTGTTTAAAAAAACATTCTTTTTTGAAGGTTAACTGCTAGCTTTTCATTGCATCAAATCTTCTTGAGTGATTTGAATAACCTCCATATGGAAGTTTTCTTAGGAGAAGAGTGCTTGTGAAGATCTCTATTATCTAGGTAGTGACTAGACCGATTGACCTCTCTATAAATATGTCCTATATTAAAAGGTAGGAGTTTATTATGGAGATCTGCTACTTCCTTAATAATCAAGTCCTCATAGCCTCAGTCGTGTTGTCATCTATTAACTTCCTTGGTGAGCAGCTGGAATCCCGATTAAATGTTGAGGTCATAATATTCTTCATGTATCATTGTCTTTAGTGCTTCTCTCATTGTGGATACTTACACCATTAATGTCGAGATAGCATGTATGGTCTTGCCTTCAAGTTTGTCCCTTATTGTGCCTGCTTCATCCTGAAGGATTGCTCCAAAGGAGGAAACGATCCTCGATTTCTAGGAGGCATCAACGTTGAGCTTCAGTATGACTTTAGTTGGTGGGCCCCATCTTGCTTGACTGCGTCGGGCTCATGGTGGTGTCAGACTGCCTTGAGTGTGCTGGTAGCTTGCATACTCAGGAACCATATTCAGATTGCCCACCACCAGTGCATGCTCATTAGTTGATTTGTCCTCAAACAACGCTTTATTCAGTGTGGCGACCTTGGTTGCTTGCTCCTCATTGTCACGGGTCAACAATATGTGTAACATGTCTATTCCTGGTCTTGCACTTTGTGGAGTGGTCAAGTAGTCTATGTCAGTGCATGTCCACACACGCTTGTCGTGTGTATAGTGGAAAATGGTGTGGCAGACATCCTCATCTTCTTCTTTACATCTCTGGCGCAACCTTTCTTCCAGAACTCTTCTTTTATAGAGCTTAGTCATGGTAGGAAGGGTATCCTTGAAGTATTGCCAAAGGAAATGTAGTACTTTTAGCAGTCACTTTTTTGTTCATAGTTTTCTTCAATCTCCTTCTTTCATTTTTGCAGCACTAACATCACCCTCGTCATGAACTTATAGGTGGGTCTAGTGCTGAACTCTCCCTTTTGGTCTGGTTCCTAGGCCATGGTGCCTTCGCTTCCTGCCCTGCCCAACTGTATGGGTGAGTATGTGTGTTGCTATGTTTGGAGGGGTCAGCCTATCACCTCTTCCTTGTCAAAGTTCCTTATTTCTTGGTTGATTAGCTCAGCAACATACAGGGGTATGTCCTCGCTACCTTTCGTCATTTGTATGTGACTATGTAGGCTTGGTTACCATCTATCATCAACTATTTTAATTTTAGCCCCATCACCAATACGTCGTATGATCCACGCCTTTATCATCTAGATTGACCCTTTTATGCTCTACCAAGTATATCTAGGTCCATGTCCCACTCCAGTGTCAATGACCAACTTCCTGGTATGGTACTTTTCCTATAACACCTTCCCCATCGACGAGTTTGTATTTGTGGCTAGCCTCCATCCCTACTTGGATAAAATTGATTGATTGAAGGCCATAAGATCTCAACAACCTAGGCCTCCTTTGTGCTTGGCTTCACATAGTGATTGTCATTTCACCCAATGGATCTTTCTCTCTCCTTTTGATCTCCACCAAAATCGGGCAATTATCCCATTGATTTTCCTCAAATATGCCATCTGAAATTTTAAAGACGCTCATGATGTATGTAGGGATGGCTTGTATGAGTGATTTAATGAGGACTCCCTTCCCTAGACTAGAAAGTAGTTTCTATTTCCAACCCTAAAGTTTCTTCCAAACTCTATTTTTAATGGTTTTGAACACTTACTTCTTTGATCTCACTATTGCCACAGGTAAGCCTAAATATTTGGCATGCTTATCCACCTCGTTGAGTTTCAGTAGATCTTTAATGGTTACCCTTTACTCACTAGAATATTTGCACTAAATCCAAATTTCGCCTTCTCATAGTTGATATCTGACACTCTTTCATATCGTTGATTAATTCAGCCAGGTAAGAGCACTCCTTTTGGGTCGTTCTCGTGAACATGATATGTCATCTGCAAAGAAAAGGTGGGATGTTCTTGGACCATTTTGACTGGCTAGCACCCCATGTAGTATGCCCTCCCGGTTGGCTTTAAGTAAGGAAAAGGAAACCAATTCAACAAAAAAAAGGGGGATATAGCGTCACCTGGGTGTAATCTTCTCGTCAGTTTTATATGTCCCCTCCTTGATCCTTTGATGATGATTGAGTGTGAGACACTTGTTCGACCTTTCTTATTCACAGTCCAGGAATGTCCATTTTTTCGTAGCCTTATTCAAGAAGCTCCATTTAATCTGATCATATGCTTACTCATATTCAGTTTTAATGTCATTACTGCTTCCTTTCTTTTTTTCTTTTTCTTTATCATGTGGAACAATTCATAGGCAATCAATGCATTTCAGTAATTAGCCTTCCTTAAAGGCGCTTTGATTCTCTGATTGGCTAACAACTTTGTGATTATTTTGTAGGACACATTACACAAGCTGATTGGACGGAACTCACTAATTTTCTTGGATTATTTTGTATTGAGGATCAAAAATATTGTTCGTATTGTCAATCTTCTCTAGTTTCTCATTGCCCATCCACCATTCTTGAATGAATTTTACCACAAACATTTTCACAAGATCCCAAAACTATTGGTAAAAGGCCACTTTCGTACCATTTGAACCAGGTAATATGTTGGGATGTATTTTCCTAATTGCCTTCCAAATTTCGTATTTCGTGGGTGTCCTCTCTAGACTCTCTGCCTCTTCACTAGAAATGACTCTAGGAAAGTCATCTAAAATATCTTCGGTTTTCTCAGGGTGAGATGTGGTGAATAGGTCAGTAAAGAAGTTTATAGTAATGTTGTTTACCTCCTCCGTTTTCCTCCACTGACCGTTAGTATTCATGAGACCTCAATATGGTTACTTTTCTTCCTTTGGGTAGCTTTGTGATTAAAATAGTTTGTGTTTTTATCCTCGTACCTTTCATTTTCTCTAGACCTTGTGTGCTAGTAACTTTCCTATAATTTCAACAACTCATTGATCTCCTCAGACGACCTTATGCAGTCTTATAGCATTAAATCATATGATGGTTTGCTTTGTGCTTCCTATAAATTTTTCTCTATCGTAGATAGCCTTTTCTTGTTATTACCAAAAAAATTATCCTCCCACCTTTTCATATGTTCTCCACATATAGTAGTTTGCTCATGTAGGTACGTTCCTAAGGCTTCTCTTCATGCCTTTTATGTGACTTCCCTGCATTCAAGTGAGGACAGCCATAATGTTTCTAATCTAAAAAAAATCTCATGTTAATCTCTTTTCTTAGATGTAGCTGATGTTAGTAGGATAGGGGAATGACCAAAATATTACATGGGGTAATGTCGAACCTTGTGAACTTGGAATATGTTGAACCACCCACAGTCAGCTAGGAAGCAATCAAACCTTGCCTTTATTTTGTTTTCCTTCTATCTCCCTTTGTGTCATTGGAAGATGCTTCCAGTAAACCCAATTTTTTTATCTGAAAGTATTTAATCACCTCTCTAAAATTTCTTATTTCCACTCTGCCCTTTTTTGTCCCCTACCTTCTTCCTATTAGAAATAATTTCATTGAAGTCTTCCCTCACAATATTTAATACTTGGGATTGCATGCACACTGACTCCATAAGATTCTATGTGTTGGTGTGTTCCCTAACCGCCACCCAACCATAAATACCCATGAAGCCAAAGGCATTTAGTTGTCCATGTTCACCCACTTCAACGTATATATGATGTTCCAAGAAAGTGACCACCCTCACTTCATCCATGTTCCATAATATGCCCAGACTTCCTTCTTTTCCAGTGCTATAAATCTCGAGCCCATTTTTTAAATTGCACGTGTCTAAGCTTCTCCTTCTCCTTGATTATCGTCATGGTCTCTGATGAAGACCATGTCAGGAATCTCTCTCCAGCATCTAGATCAGAGAGAATTGTCTATTCTAAGGGTGCCTAGTCCCTATACATTTAGCATAGTATCTTTATTGCTCTTTGTGGTCCATGCCACTACATGAATCTGTTGTTTGCATGCTTGTAGTAACTAAAGAAAGTCTAGTGTTCCTCCCCTATTTCTTGAACTCCCAACACCAAGGTTCTATTCCATGGGTTCTACTCATTCCCCCTTCCTCATTTGCCACATCCACTTGGATTTGATGTCTTTACTTCTCAATTTTATTTGTGTTGTGTACCTTTTGAGCATGGTTTGATTTGCTTTAAACCCTTATTTCTCTTTGTGATGCTGCATAGTTGTTAATACTTGTTACGACCCATATCAAGGTTAGTCAATAAATACCTCGAATTACGTGAAACACCTCATTTATTGCTAAGTTTTTGTTAAACATCATGAATAATCAAGATAAGACAACATGTGAATCAATAGTCAAGATTTAATCATCTGAGGTAATTAATGATAATAGTAATGATGATTGTTAAGTTAATTGAGTTGAGTTGAGTGCCGACTAATGCAATTAGTGTTGAGTATATTATTGAATAGCATGGTTGATTAAGATAAGCTAAGTCATGAATCAATAGTTGAGATTTACTCATATAAGGTAATTAATGATGATAGCAATGTTGATTATTTAGTACATTAAGTTGAATCAAGTAATCACAGATGTGTTTAGTGCTTTGATCAGGTGAGACCATCCAATTACGATTATTTCTTGCTTTAAGGGTGTAGAGGACCTCGTGCTTAAAACGTTGCAAAAAGAATCGCTTGATTTGGACATTCGAGCCAATAGTTATGCGATTTTCCAAATCCTTAGACTTGGCTGCAATTTTCCCAGTTATTTGGCTTTATATTTCCTTTTCTTTTCTTTCTCCCTTATCTTCTTCCAGCGATCGCTTTCTTTGGGCGGTTACTGTAGCAGCGCGATTTTGCAGCCCGAGCGGCAGGGAGAAAGAGAGATCCATGGGCGATTTTCTCGGCCCTTCAACTCCGACCAGCCGCACCCAGCCTCGCAGCCTTCTTCTTCCTCCTTCCCTTCACCTTCCTTGCCCAACCGTAGCCCGCCCAACCTGTTAGGGCGGCGCCCCTAGCAGCAAGGTCGGCCAGCAGCAGCTGCTGCAGCTGCGGCGCCAACTAGAGGGTGGCTTGGCGTGGCCAGCACCACCAAACGGCTGCCCCGACTCCGTCCTTCAGGTCTAGACAAGAAAACGTAGCACCCCGCCTCCATTGCGCCACCTGCACCTCAACCTAGCAAGGGGCGGCACCCCATCTTGCAAGAGCAGCAACAGCTGCAACAATGGTCAGGAGGCCATTTGGGTGCGAGCAGCAGCACCAAGCAACACCCTTGAGTCCGATTTTGAGGTCCAAGTAAGCTTCTGCAGCCCCCTAGCCACGAGCAACTCATAGTCCTTGATTCGGCTTTAATCTAGTTAATCTTCAATGAGTTTTTCATTTCTGCACAGGTTGCACGGCGTGCAAATCAATTTGCACGGCGTGCAAAGTTACAGATAGCAGAACGAGTTTCTGCCCAGGTGCACGGCGTGCAACCCAGGTGCACGGCGTGCACTCTGCTGTAAAGGGCAGAATTAGGCGTGGTTGTGGACGTTTTTCGGTGTATACGAACACACCGAAGTGGGTGAGTAGTAGTTCATTTAGTAATCATTATTTAACTCAATTTAAATGTTTAATTGCTTCTGTATCAGTTAGTATAACTTCTAAACAGTGTAGTACATACAATAGAGTTTGTTAGTTTCATTGGAACTTGAAATACTTAATATGCTTAGTGAAAATGATGAAATTTCCTGTATTATACTTGCAATGTATTTGCTGATTTAAAAATAGATGTTTAGCATCGAAAGTGAATAAATGAGATTGAATCATGCTTAATGATGATAAAGGATATATATTTGCTTCATGTGATATTTAGATTGTGCAATATGCATGAAATGTGATATTCCTGTTTAATGTTTATTTGTTAATTAGTTAATAGACCTAGGTTGCCCTAACACCGTAGAACCCCTAAAAGAAGGTCTGTTTCTTAGGGGTGAAACTCGTGTCCAACATCAACCGGTTGAGTAATTCTGGTGGCACGAGGATAGAAAGGCAGTGTCTAACAACAATCGTGCTTGTGTCACGATGGCACTGGGAAAAAGAAAACTTGGTTATCTAACACCATTCGTGCTTGTGTCACGAAGGTAACCCTGTGACCCTCCGCCGGTGTACTCAGGTTAAAGGAGGAGTCGAGAGCACACGTGGTTGTGCATTGAGGCCGTAGAGCCTATGTTTCTGGCCGGAGAGCCAGGGGTCCTGTAGCAGAGCAGGGCTGGCGTCAGACTTAGCATTTCCCGAGTGTGTCGCTAAGTCTTGTACGGTGGGGTCGTAGCATGAACTTGTTACGGATCTTTATATGCAGAGTACACTGCATATGATTAGGGCATAATAAAAAGAATAAGTAATCAAGTAAGATCACAGTAAATTTATATAACTGTTTATTTACCTGAAATATCTGTTGATGCTTAGAAATGTGATTAATATCTGTATATCTGCTATGTTATTAGAACTGCCTTGTTTAGTTCTGCATTTATGTTTAATTCCAGTTTAAAAACCTGATGAGTTGTTTAGTGATAGCTAAGTGAAATACTATTCACTGAGCGAGTAGGCTCATACCTCTACTCAAAACATTTTCAGGTTATCGTCAGTAGCAGGAAATCAGAAGGATCGATTTATCCTTACGCCTAGTCGATAGAAGGTTCGTAGTTAGCAGTTAGAGGTCTCTTAATCCCTTCCCCTCGATCTTTGGGACGAGGTGTGAGTGAGAGAGTGAATGTGTATAAAGATGTAAATTATTTGTTATGCTTTATTTTTATGCCAAACAATGTAATATGTTGTAGACTCTGTTTATATTGCTAGTCAGTTAATAAAGATGCTTCCGCAGTTTGTTTAGTTTCATTTGACAACATAAATCAGATCTTCCTATTAATATCTTTAAAATGTTTTTAAAAGTGAAGAGTGGTTGGCTTATGTGTAAATCCCATCCTGTTGCGTCCTAATCTTGTAGTTTGTGGTTAATGTGAGATTGGGGCGTGACAAATTTTGGTATCAGAGCTTTGGTTTGAGTACATAGTTACTCAAGGTCAGGGGACGATAAGAGACCAATAGGATTAAGGTTTAGGTATCTTTCTTCTATCTGTAATTTTCTAACAGGAAGTGTTCTGTTACATTATTGCAGATAGCAGGAAGAGGATGTGGTCACGAGAATCAAGTAATGAGCTTAAGATGAGTCGTTAAGAATCATTAAGGTCAAAGAATAAAGTTATAAGTAAGGCGAATAAAGAAATGATGTGTTTTTAGCTCTGGGAGGTCTGAGTGTTTAGATACCCTGGCCAGGTGTCTGAATACTTAGATTGACCAGTATCAAGCTACTCTGTCTGTTCTTCTCTGGATGCCCTGGCCATGTATGCAGAGGAAGGATAGGCTAGAGAGAAAACCCTAGAAATCTTAGGGTTAAGAGATCAGAAATTAATAAAGGAATAAGAGATTACATATAAGATGCGATTCAACTCTTGTCTATCATTGTTTATTCGATTTAAAGATCACATGAAATGCTTTTATATGCATGAAATGAAATTTCTAATTTGTAAAGTAAACATGATTCTTTTATATTGTTGTGACATGAAGTGAATTGTTTAATGTTTGTTTTCTTTATATTAAAGTAGACCCGGAATTATATTTAATTGAGTTTGCCCTAAGTGGATATTCTTTCCACATGTTTAAGATTAATAGGGGTTGATTAATCCCGAGTAGCTCTTGGCTTCAGGACTACAGGTTCGGCCTGGTCCGGCTGGCAGGATGCGTTACTGGGATCTAATGACTCCTTTTAACAAGTAAAATATGAATAGAAGTCTAAATGTTCTTTTATCTTGAAAATTAGGGTTTGAGAAGCATAGACTCTAATTGGCCCAAATTAGGATTCAAATAACACATGAATACAGAATTTGATAAATAGAATGTCTCACTAGATGATTTTTAGTATTTTATGTGTAACTCTGGTTTGGCTAAAATTGGGATATGATTTGGGTATATAAAATGTGAACAACATTGGAAGATATCAGAATTTTTGAAGAATGTTCTGACCTGTTTATCGGCTGAGTATCAAACTCGACCGATCACATTTTCTGAATGATATAGCAGTGTGGTAATCGAATTTTATCTTTGTATTGGTACATCCAATTAATCTCAAATTTTAACTGTGTTTGAAAATCACAAATTTTAGACACTCTATTAATTTGGCGTAATTTTTGGATGACGTTTGATCTCTACAGTAAGGTGTCGGTCGAGTTGCAACTCGACCGAATCTGCTGCAGACTGCTATATAGCAGCGCACTGTTTGATTTTTAATTAATTATTGGTAACTTTAAATGACCTGAAATTTTTACTGGAGGTCTAAAACTTTATTAGGGACAACATATAAAATTTTCAGAATTTTTGGAGCTTCTGTTAGCAGTTTAATAAACGAATTACAGAAACTATTGTGAAAACTGAATTTTCAGCTAATGTAATTAAAGTTGAGTGTTGGGTTAATATGTTATGGACCCAAGCAACTCAATTTGATTTATATAATCGATCACACATACACACAATAAAGCTATGTTACTGATATAGACCAAAACCCTAGAATGATTAAAGTTGTAGTAGTTTAAGGGATATCATTAGTGATGTAACCTTGAATACTAGTAACTTTGTAAAATAAGGCCTTGAGATTTGTTCTATGAAAAGTAAACTGGCTTTGATAGTGACCTAGGGTTTTAAGGTAGTTAATCTGAATGGTACATGAACAACATGAAATGACTTAGAGAAAAGAGTAAAACATAAACCCAAAATATAACAATAAGAAAGTAGCATAGAAAACGGAGTATTACCCAATATATGATATGAAGATAGCTGATGAAGTTCATGTTTTCAAGACATGGTGTCACTATATTTATGATGTGACAATAGATTACCACCCTGGTAAAGAGAATGTGGTGAACGATGTTTTCAGCAGAAAGTCAAGTTCAACAGCTAATGCATTCTCTATGACAGGTTTCAATAGAGACCTGTTAGTAGAAATGTGGGAATTGGACTTAGACTTAGGGGTAATAGCACAAGAGTGGTTTGATTGTACAAGATGTAAGTTAAGCCTACTTCTTATGATCAGATCAAGGAACTACCATAGGGTGATAGTAAGTTAAACCAGACCATGCATGACATGATAGGAGGAAAAGAGACTAGAGTTTAAGTTTTTAGATGATAAGATGTTGTATTAGCATGACATGTTGTGTGTACCTCGAGATAGAGTAAAATTTCTTTTAAGGGGAAAAGGCTGAAAGAAAAGATTCTTATGGAGGTGTATGTATTGATGTATGCTATGCTTTCAGGAAACACTAATATATATATATATATATATATGAATCTCAGGAGTTGTATTGATAACCTGGTGTGAAAAGGATGTAGCTGAGTATGTGGTTAAAAGTAGTGTGTACCAGTAGGTTAAGGCTGAACCCTAGAAATCTATAGCTACCTTGTAATCTTTTTCTATGCCTGAATGAGAATGGGAATTTATCACAATGGATTTTGTGGTAAGATTACCCAGGACACCTAGAGGTTGTGATTTGATATGAATGATTGTGGATAGACTAATTTAGTCTGCTCGCTTTCTTCATATTAAGTCGACCTGTGATGTCTTGAGACTTGACTAAGATATACATGGATAAAATAAATAGGTTGCTTGGTAATCCAGTTTCAATCATATCATATTGAGTTTAGAAATGCATCATTGATGATGGTACGGTTTGAGTATGAACCCAGAAAACACATATTTGGTAAATCATCAGGTGCATGATTTCAAGAAAGTATGATAGCATTAAAATATGCAAATAAATCTAGTTGCATGCTTCCTGTTATGTTAATGTGTGTGACTTAACATTTACATGAATTGGCACATTTCTCTGAGATATTATTAGAATTCTCAAGTACTCTTAAATATTTGTGATATGATATGTAAATAACTCTTAATTGAGTTATGTGATGCATAAACCAGGATTTGGGGTTAATATGCGCGTACTTCGAGAAATTTCAGACAATTGATAAATATTACAGATGGTTTCTTAAAGGTGAAGTAAATTACACTTATTGGTGAAATAAGATGTTCAATTACATGAATTCAGTATGTATGTGCCAAAATTGATTTGAGTTTGAAATATTTATGAATTTTTAATCTGTCTGCATGCCTGATATAAACATTACTCAGTAATTACAATGATTTTGAAATATACTGCTCTGCCAGTTCCAGAATGATACCGTATTGTGATTTGAATTGCAATCAAACAGATGAGATAATGGAAACCCTAAAGAGTAGGGTGTTGCCATGTGATTAGTGAATGAGATAACCCTAAGAGTAGGGTGTTAGCATGTGATGAATGAACAAGGCAAATGAAACCCTAAGGATAGGGTGTACGATGAATCAAGTATTTTAATATCAATTCTCAGTATGATATGTAGTGATGTTTAACAGTTAAATTGCACAATTTAGCTTTAGTACCAAATTGACATGTATTCTGTTTATTTAAGAATTTAAAATGTTTGTCTGCATGAATAGTATGATAATTTCTCAGTAGTTATCATAAATTGAGATACTGTTATAACAGTTCTACAAAGACAATGTATTGTGGTTTGATCTGGGATCAGATCAGATGTGTCTCATGTTGAGGGACCAATACCGATAGTTGATCAGTGGATCAAGAAACTTAAGAATCGTGAGATACCTTAGAGAAGGTTTTGTGTATAAACTACAACCTAGAAGGAGCCACATAGGGAGTTTTGGGATAGATGTGCGTAACAAGTTTCCTTTTCTCTTTTAGGAATTTCGGGACGAAATTCTTATAAGGGAGGGAGATTGTTACGACCCATATCAAGGTTAGTCAATAAATACCTCGAATTACGTGAAACACCTCATTTATTGCTAAGTTTTTGTTAAACATCATGAATAATCAAGATAAGACAACATGTGAATCAATAGTCAAGATTTAATCATCTGAGGTAATTAATGATAATAGTAATGATGATTGTTAAGTTAATTGAGTTGAGTTGAGTGTCGACTAATGCAATTAGTGTTGAGTATATTATTGAATAGCATGGTTGATTAAGATAAGCTAAGTCATGAATCAATAGTTGAGATTTACTCATATAAGGTAATTAATGATGATAGCAATGTTGATTATTTAGTACATTAAGTTGAATCAAGTAATCACATATGTGTTTAGTGCTTTGATCAGGTGAGACCATCCAATTACGATTATTTCTTGCTTTAAGGGTGTAGAGGACCTCGTGCTTAAAACGTTGCAAAAAGAATCGCTTGATTTGGACATTCGAGCCAATAGTTATGCGATTTTCCAAATCCTTAGACTTGGCTGCAATTTTCCCAGTTATTTGGCTTTATATTTCCTTTTCTTTTCTTTCTCCCTTATCTTCTTCCAGCGATCGCTTTCTTTGGGCGGTTACTGTAGCAGCGCGATTTTGCAGCCCGAGCGGCAGGGAGAAAGAGAGATCCATGGGCGATTTTCTCGGCCCTTCAACTCCGACCAGCCGCACCCAGCCTCGCAGCCTTCTTCTTCCTCCTTCCCTTCACCTTCCTTGCCCAACCGTAGCCCGCCCAACCTGCTAGGGCGGCGCCCCTAGCAGCAAGGTCGGCCAGCAGCAGCTGCTGCAGCTGCGGCGCCAACTAGAGGGTGGCTTGGCGTGGCCAGCACCACCAAACGGCTGCCCCGACTCCGTCCTTCAGGTCTAGACAAGAAAACGTAGCACCCCGCCTCCATTGCGCCACCTGCACCTCAACCTAGCAAGGGGCGGCACCCCATCTTGCAAGAGCAGCAACAGCTGCAACAATGGTCAGGAGGCCATTTGGGTGCGAGCAGCAGCACCAAGCAACACCCTTGAGTCCGATTTTGAGGTCCAAGTAAGCTTCTGCAGCCCCCCTAGCCACGAGCAACTCATAGTCCTTGATTCGGCTTTAATCTAGTTAATCTTCAATGAGTTTTTCATTTCTGCACAGGTTGCACGGCGTGCAAATCAATTTGCACGGCGTGCAAAGTTACAGATAGCAGAACGAGTTTCTGCCCAGGTGCACGGCGTGCAACCCAGGTGCACGGCGTGCACTCTGCTGTAAAGGGCAGAATTAGGCGTGGTTGTGGACGTTTTTCGGTGTATACGAACACACCAAAGTGGGTGAGTAGTAGTTCATTTAGTAATCATTATTTAACTCAATTTAAATGTTTAATTGCTTCTGTATCAGTTAGTATAACTTCTAAACAGTGTAGTACATACAATAGAGTTTGTTAGTTTCATTGGAACTTGAAATACTTAATATGCTTAGTGAAAATGATGAAATTTCCTGTATTATACTTGCAATGTATTTGCTGATTTAAAAATAGATGTTTAGCATCGAAAGTGAATAAATGAGATTGAATCATGCTTAATGATGATAAAGGATATATATTTGCTTCATGTGATATTTAGATTGTGCAATATGCATGAAATGTGATATTCCTGTTTAATGTTTATTTGTTAATTAGTTAATAGACCTAGGTTGCCCTAACACCGTAGAACCCCTAAAAGGTCTGTTTCTTAGGGGTGAAACTCGTGTCCAACATCAACCGGTTGAGTAATTCTGGTGGCACGAGGATAGAAAGGCAGTGTCTAACAACAATCGTGCTTGTGTCACGATGGCACTGGGAAAAAGAAAACTTGGTTATCTAACACCATTCGTGCTTGTGTCACGAAGGTAACCCTGTGACCCTCCGTCGGTGTACTCAGGTTAAAGGAGGAGTCGAGAGCACACGTGGTTGTGCATTGAGGCCGTAGAGCCTATGTTTCTGGCCGGAGAGCCAGGGGTCCTGTAGCAGAGCAGGGCTGGCGTCAGACTTAACATTTCCCGGGTGTGTCGCTAAGTCTTGTACGGTGGGGTCGTAGCATGAACTTGTTACAGATCTTTATATGCAGAGTACACTGCATATGATTAGGGCATAATAAAAAGAATAAGTAATCAAGTAGGATCACAGTAAATTTATATAACTGTTTATTTACCTGAAATATCTGTTGATGCTTAGAAATGTGATTAATATCTGTATATCTGCTATGTTATTAGAACTGCCTTGTTTAGTTCTGCATTTATGTTTAATTCCAGTTTAAAAACCTGATGAGTTGTTTAGTGATAGCTAAGTGAAATACTATTCACTGAGCGAGTAGGCTCATACCTCTACTCAAAACATTTTCAGGTTATCGTCAGCAGCAGGAAATCAGAAGGATCGATTTATCCTTACGCCTAGTCGATAGAAGGTTCGTAGTTAGCAGTTAGAGGTCTCTTAATCCCTTCCCCTCGATCTTTGGGACGAGGTGTGAGTGAGAGAGTGAATGTGTATAAAGATGTAAATTATCTGTTATGCTTTATTTTTATGCCAAACAATGTAATATGTTGTAGACTCTGTTTATATTGCTAGTCAGTTAATAAAGATGCTTCCGCAGTTTGTTTAGTTTCATTTGACAACATAAATCAGATCTTCCTATTAATATCTTTAAAATGTTTTTAAAAGTGAAGAGTGGTTGGCTTATGTGTAAATCCCATCCTGTTGCGTCCTAATCTTGTGGTTTGTGGTTAATGTGAGATTGGGGCGTGACAATACCCTTGTTGAATGTTGACTC
Source organism: Alisma plantago-aquatica (assembly GCA_963693085.1). NCBI lineage: Eukaryota > Viridiplantae > Streptophyta > Magnoliopsida > Alismatales > Alismataceae > Alisma > Alisma plantago-aquatica. The sequence goes on along the minus strand of OY856410.1, from coordinate 1,251,599,678 downwards.
TACCCGTGTGACACCATTACTGGATTCATTACACCTTTAAAGTGGGAAATGCCCTTCCTTTGTGCTTCTTTCACCGTCCACCGTGATCTCCTTTTGGCTATTTGTCTGTGGTTCCTCTCCTTCTTCCATGAACATGTCAAGGAGTGCATCAAGTCCCATGATAGTGTTTGAATACTTGAGGTTGTCTTCCATCTCCAGATGGGTGGGTTCTGGTATCCTTAGGACTCAGTTAGTCTGGTATCTTCACTCCTTGTACCTATTTGTCTCCAGTGTTTGTCATTATTTTTCTGTGCATAATAAAGTCGGTCCCACAAATTTTCTACATGCTTTATCTAGTTCTTCTAAAAATGGTCTACCCTTGCGTTCCTTTCCTACTGCATTAGTGTTTCCTTTGTTTTTTCGTCATAATTCCTTTTGCTCGAAAAGTATATGAGTCCCCTCTTATTCCTTCTATCACACAACCTTTTGTCTATTCATTCTCCCATTGTTTTTACGGTGGATTTGTGACTTTCCATCATCCTTTGTCTCCTCTTCTTTATCAGTAGGTTTCTTGACAAAAGTGATGATTCTTTTGGTTTCCTTCCTTTTGGTTAGATCTTCAATTGTTGGTTTTACCCACCTCTTAAGTGACGATGCCTTCACCCACGGTCCCCATATTCTCATTTAATTGGGGGCTTTTTCCTACCTCACATAGTCCATGTCTGCGAGACTGATCAGAACACAAATGTAGAAGTAGTTGGGTAGTCTCTCATACTTGATATCAATCTGGACTAGTTTGCCATCTTTGTTTTGATCTTTTGGGTTGTGGAAGGTAATAAATTACATATAGTGTAAAATTGTGCATAAACTGGTAGATAAAAAACATGATTACATATGTGTCATTTTTTGGGTACACACAAGAATAAAAAAAATAGTATTTTTCATTTTACAAATATTAAAATAGCTCTAGGTATATGTAGTGTGTGTTTATGTATAGTTATATATACTAAAGCAACACATCTATCGATTTTTTTGGTCGGCTAAACTACTTCCTCCTTTTTTGTATTTTTTAAGTATTTACAAACATGCATAAAGAAAAGGCAAATAGAAAAGGCATTAACAAGCCAGAGGCAAAGAATAAGGAATAAGAAAGGCCTTTCGAGAAATAAAAGAAAAGAAATAAAGGCCAGGGGAGCAACCAGACGATCTTCAGACTTTAGAGTAATCAGACTTAATAGAACAGAAGACCAAAAAAATAGAGCCTTAGACTGAATCAGGGGAGCGCCATTTCATATTGAATTGAAAACTATCAGCAAAAAGAAGTCCTTTCATAGAAATATCTTCAGACAGAAACATGCATAACTCATCACTTCAACCTTCTTTAGGATTGCGAGCTCAGTCAGAATGTTCAATATAAAGAAGACCAAATCTACAAGAAAACCTTTCATCATAACTCCATTACATCACCGGAGAGGTAGAATAATAACATCATATCATAGGGTCCAAGCAACTAATATCACACCTCAGAACTTATATTGAAATAAGGGAATGCCATCTCAAAGAAATTGAGTACTAGTAGCAAATAAACATCTTCCATAGAAGATAGTTTCATGCATATATAAGCATAAATCATAACTCTGCAACCTTCTTCAGGAACACGAGTTCAACAAAGGTTCTAAACAAAAAAATACAAGATTACAAGAAATTTTCATCATAACTTCACTACACCACTAGATAGGCAGAACAACAACAACAAATTCGAGCAACTAAAATAACACCTTTTCTAGAAGCAAGGTATATAAACTCTCGATACCAAAAAGAAGTCCTCATTCAATACCAGAACCACTTAATAGAAGAACAAGCAGAAAATAGAGAGAACACAACTATTCCCATAACTTCATCGTCAATCACAGACAAAAGAGATTAAATTGGTAAAGAAACAACTTATAACATTTCAATGACATCCAAAATCTCTTTCAGGAGGACATCATTACTGCAAAAAATATCATCATGAACTCTTCTATTCCTTTCCTTCTAAAGGTAATATAAAACGATCATCACAACAATTTTCTCAGAGTTCTTCAAAAGAGCTAAATCCCCTGAGTCCAAAGCACAGTAGCTAATAACCTTCATATTCAGACAATCCTCCATATAGTTTTAGCATAGGGACATTTAAAGGAGAGATGAATTGAGTCTTTATAATCATTCATACATAGCAAATAAATTGATACAACCTTAATACCTAATCTCCTAATGTAGTTAGAAGTAGGAAGTTTGTCCAAATCACACTTTCCACGCATGGAATTGGAATTTTTTGGGTGCTTTACTATCTAAGATCCAAGAAAAGGAATCATCTTCAAGACCTTTGAGTCTAATAACATTCTATACCACTTTTAACTTGACATCTTAACAACCAAGAAAGAAAATAAGTCTTCTGAATCAATTAAAATATAATTTGAAGAAATGCAATTAGAAATAACATCAACAACTCTAAACAAAGGTAGGGACCATTTCCCTTCTTTAATAATAGAAGAAAGAGAGTCATTAACACCTAACCCAGAATGGATGGACAGATTACCTCCAATGTAGTTAGAAAGAAATTTAGAATTCACCCAAGGGTCTTTCCAAATCTTAAAAAGCTTCCCTTCACCAATATGGAACTTAATGAACGGTAGAAGGAGCTCTCTTACCTTAAATAAATATTGAATATCCAGGAGAAGTTAGGAGAACTCTCAATGCTCTAGAAGGTAGCTTTTTGCAGATACTTTTTTGAAATCCACTTGACCTAAAGGCTATCCTTCTTTTTAGCTATATTCCAAGCATTCATGGTTAGGCAGGATTCCATAATCTCTCTGCCTTTCCTAAGGCCAAGGCCACCTTCTCTTTTTGGTAATGTAACCTTCTCCCAGCTCACCAAATGGAGATTGTTTTTTCTTTCAGAATGTCCCCATAAGAAATCCCTACTAATTTTTTCAATAATATCAATCACAAATGAAGGAATAGGAAAAGATGACATCCAATAAAGATGGAGAGTTTGAAGAGTAGAATTGACAAGCTCCAATCTACCTGCAAAGCTAAGAGTTTTTGCTTTCCAAGAATCAAGTTTCTTTTTAAACTTATCAATAAGTTTAGTGCAATAAACTTTAGTTAATTTCCCAGGGAAAAGGGGAATACTAAGGTGTTTATTAGAATCCATTCTACTTTTAGGAATCTTATGAATAGTATAATAGGATCATGATCAACATTTTTATTGAAAAAGACTGAACTTTTTTTATGATTGATGGATAGCCCAGACTGAATACCAAACTCTGACAAAATTGATCTTATACTCGTGGCATCACTAGCATTAGCCTTAAAAAAGCATCAAATCATCCACAAAGATAAAATGAGTGAGAGACATGTTCTTGGATACTTTAATAGGAGAAATGGACTTCATATTCAAAGCTTCCTTAAGCATTGTAGTTAAACCCTACATCACAATGACAAACAGATAGGTGGCAATTGGATCTCCCTGTCTAACTCCATTAGAGGGAGAGAATAGCTCAGTAGGATCACCATTGATTAAAATTTGATAGGAAGTAGAAACCAGAATAGCTTAAATCCACCTAATCCACCCCAAAGGAAAACACATTCTATACATTATTGAAAAGAGATATTTCCATTTCACATAATCGTACGTCTTTGATATGTCTGTGAGAATACACATGTTAGCTGTTTCTTTTTAAAATAACTTATAATTTCATTGGATAACAACAAAAAATCTTTAATACTTCTTCCTTGCATAAAGGCACATTGACTTGAATCAATAATAGAAGGAAGGATCGACTTCAACATGTTTACAAGCAACTTGGAAATAATTTTGTAAAAAGTGTTACAAAGAGCTATCGATCTCCAATTTTTAACAAAGTTTAAATCCTTACATTTTGCATTAAGAGGAAGGTCTTGTTTGCTTCCTTGAGAAGAGAGGCCTTATTAAAAAACTCTTTAATGGCAGAAAAAGTATCATCACCAATGATGGTCCAATCTGATTTAAAGAACAACCCAGTAAGACCATCAAGCCCTGGAGCTTTATCCACATTTTGGTTGGAGACAATCTCATCCACCTCTGCTCTAGTAATAGGCATCACAAGACTGAGCCATCCCATTTTCCTTTCCAAACCTCGCCATTGAGAACTTGATTGTTAAAAATATTAGAAAAATGCTCCTTAGCAACACCTTTAATGTCTTCAACATTATGGTTCAAAGAATCATTGAGCATAAGACTCTTCATACTATTGTGATGTCATCTTATTTTTAAAGACCCATAAAAGAATTTGGAGTTAGAATTACCTTCTTCGAGCCATTGTACCCAAGATTTTTGTCTCAAAAGAGACTCTTCAACAAGTTCAACACTCTTATCTTCAGACCTTAAACCTTTTTACTTTTCCCTCAAAACTTCATCAAGAGGATTCCTATCAGCCTCACTTTGAGCTAGATCAACAAGATGTCTAAATGATTTAGAGTTTTCAAAGAAATTATCCACATAAGATTTATTCAATTGCTTCAAATAGAGTTTGACATTTTTAAACTTCTTATACAATCGTTATATATCAAAACTAGAAATTTCCAAATTCCAAGATGCTTTAATAACATCCAAAAAAATAGGTTTATGTGTCCAAGCATTGATGAACCTAAAAGGAGCTCTGACAATCCTAGGATTTCCAAGCTTCAGGGAGATTTTCTTGTGATCACTCACTATATTAGAAACCAACTCAACGTAATACTCAGGAATAACATAAATAAATTGAGAGTTATGAAGAACTTTGTCAATCTTAAAAGTAATGAACCCCTTGCCACTCTTATGGTGGTCCAAGGAGAAGAAAGGACCCCCAAGGTCATGTCAAATAAATTAGAATTCTGTAAACAATTATTAAACTCCTCCATTGACTTTTTTGTAGGCGGGAGTTTACTAATTCTTTCACATTTAGTTCTAACAATATTAAAATCACCAACTATAATCTAGGGAGAGTTGATATTAGAACTATAATCCATAGATCGTAGTCAACATAAAAGAAAAATCATTCACAGTAATAGAAACATGAATCAATTGATCAATTTCAATAATTTTGGTAGCTATACAATCTCTATATAGAATAATAATCCTCCACAAAACATGAGAACCATGATTCGAAATCCAATTATGATTAGAAAAGTATCTATTCAAGATTTTTGATATTCTACCTTTTCTAACTCTAGTTTAAATCAACAAAACTATGTCAGTCCTCGATCTATGAATCTCTTCTTGGACACAATTAACCTTGTTACTCAATCGTCTCACATTCCAAGAAGAAATATGCATAGAAGGAATCATTTAATCACCTAGGTTGTTGAGTTGTTAGCCTCAACATTGGTTCCTTCATTTATGATCTCAAGGACACTAAACTTATTTGTCATAGGTGAGAAAGTAGAGTTAATTGCCTTATGGAAGATGCATGTGAAAGGCTTCATTGCAACACTTGGAGGGGATTTATGTCTTCTACTTCTAACCTCCTAAACCTCTTCTTTACCACCAACAACTTTGGAGCTAGAACTAGAAGAAAAATAGGAAAGGAGTATTTGGAACAGAACTAGCATCTTGTTTTTTTATTGAAGATTTTGAATAAGTTCAACATTATGCTCCAACATAATTGGATTAAACACCTGAGTAATACTTCCATCAATATCCGATATAGCATTATCTGTAAGACCATCTACACAGACCTCAATGTTAGGGGGAGTATCCTTCACCATCCAGACTTTTTTCTGCTTCCCGTTTTCTTTGAGAACAGGCAAACAAAAGATTTCTTCATGGCCAAATAAACCCCAAACTTTACACTTATATAGAAACCACTCATAAGATAATTCAACTTTCTAAAAATCATTCTCTTCACTTGTCAGATTGATATGGTCAGGAAACTTAGATTTCGAGCTGATAAGTACTTGAATATGAGCATACTCCAACCTCAAGAATGAGATAGTTGGATCATCTGTACAAACAAGAACACCAATATAAGAACATATCCTTTCAAACATTCAGGCATCCCATAGTTCAATCGAAAAATGATAGATCCTTACCCACACTGGTACCTATTTAAGTTTGAGTTTAGAGATCTACTGCCCATGTTTCCATTTCACAAGTAGAAGAGATCCATTTTTAACAAACCAACTTCCTTCTAAAGCCATATTTAGATCTATTTCCTCAGCAAACCTTAAAAGAATAAGACCATCACCATGATTGAAAATCTCAATCTGACCAGTCGGCTCCCATAACCAGTAGATATAGTTTAAGATTCTCGGTATATGAGGCTCAAAGTCTATGATATAACCAACTAGACACAGATCCCATTTACTTGCATTCTTTTTAGCTTCACTCTTAGGGTATATACGCTTACCTTGAACCACCGCGATATCTCTTTGATTTAGAATCACAACATTTTATGGCTTGGTGAACTTCGACCAAACAAGATAATACCTGGATTTGAAGGTTTGGATGAAACTGCATTTGAGATTTCATTATTCTCCTTCATCTTCCAGATACTTTCTGACCTTCTTGGGGGATGACACACCCTAATTACCTATGGAGGCGCCCGACAACATTCATTCACCCCCCAAATCGCTCCTCCCTTTGCTCCGGCTCCGGCGTGCTCCGTCATGTATATCTTTAATCACAAGAAAGACTATTTCATAGTTCGTGATACATGTGTCAATTGGGAAATGAAATATTGTATTATCTGTGTTTTCTTATTTGGGTGTGCATGTGAACAAAGAAGGAGAGTTTATCATGTTACATATACGAAGATACTTCAAGACATGTATATTATGTATGTGTTTTTCACTGAACGTCACACCCTTTTCACCATGGCCTCATAATTTGACATGTTGTAAAGATGGGTCTTGGGGGTCCTCAAGTTCTCTAAATTACAAATAATTAATATTGAAATCACACTATTTTTTTTTATTTGGTTAATGTTTAGCCTTGTTGTATTAAAACCATAAAGGGTTTCACATCTCAAACTACACATCAATAAGATGGTAATAACAAAACCATTATTTATCATATAAGCAATACCACTATAAAATTGAACCCACAATCCAATGATCCAATAGAGTTTCAAGAATGTTGATTGGCCCCACAAACCAACACTGGCCTTCGTTACATGCTTTGTTCTCACTCACGTACACCTGAGAAGATTCCCAGATAGGTAACACGTTCGGGTGCTACTCGGGGCCAACACACTTAAATATGGAGTTCTTAGTGATGGGATCTTGAAATTAGGTTGACCTTGTTGGATGGATAGTTCAATCATTCATTTAAGATCATTTCATCCAAGCCCCCAAATTTTAAGATGTTGCAACATAAAAATATGTACATAGCTAGACATAAACCTACCACAAAATCTCAATAATGGAAATTATATCTATGAAATAGGCACCCCTTAACTACATGGAGTATGGACATGAAGGAGGAAAGACCAAATCCAAACCCTCAATCTCAAATTGAATTGCAATCATTTATAAATCCTAAAACTAAACTGTATATTGCTGGGTTTGAAAAAAATGTGTAGTAGTCACGGTCGAAACAAGTGAAGTCGGTAGTGATGTTGATTAAGCCTATCTAGACTATACAGGAGGGAATGATGATTATTGATGTGCCATTGCTTGTACAACAAATTCACTAGGAAATTATCCCTAGAGTTTAACCTTTCAATGACTATCAATTCACTTGTAAACAATCAAATTGATTTTAGTATAGAAAGGTATCGATCCCATGGAACAACATTTTTAAGATTTAATTTAGATCATTTGCGATGAATAATATTTGAATCCCAAATTTGAAGAGAGTGATTAAACTAAAACAAGAAATTGAAGTTGCAGAAGTGAACTAAATTCTCAAGAGGAAAACTAAATAAGAAAGTAAATTTGCAAAAGTGAAAACTAGGTTATCAAGAGATTAAAACTAAACAAGAAAGTAAGAAAGAGGAACAATTAATAAAAGATAAATTTCAGTTAATGGGAATCATTGAAAGTATGGGTTTCACCATCACAAACCTTCATAGTTATCTTAACCACTTTTCATTTCTTTTTAAATAAATTTTAGATTAGGATCATGTAGATCTGTCCCTTTCTGAGACAAATCTTATGGATCAAGCTACCTGCAGACCTAGGGTCTTAGCATCTTTGCGTCATGGTTCAATCATCCAATACGTTTGCATCTGGGGTCTCATTAGGGAACTTGTGAGTCTCATTCAATATTCCAGTCCATAAGTCGGGGGTCTCATTGTTGGGTTTTGTGGAGAAAACATGCGCGGCGGAAGCGATAAATCCACGCAACCCGTAACATGATCTCGTCGATAACAGCGTATTCGGAAACAAGTTTGCAGGATATACCTTATCGCGGAGCAAGTCCGGCGATGTCCCGCTGTACGACGGTGCAACACTGCTTGTCAAACATGGACGGATCTTCTCTCCCGTTCGCTGTCGCAGGTTGATCTGGCGGTGCTCCTTTGCGGCAGTGATGTCCACCGCTCGTAGCGCGTACAGGAGGTCGTCGAAGTCCTCCGAACGCAGGCGTCAAGGCGTCTGCGTCTCTACTTCGTCCACGCAGATGGACTAAACTCCACGTCGCGCTTCTCAAGCCGGTGGGAAGGAGTGTGTCTCTGCGGCGGTGTGCTAGCGGCGCGTTGCTCTCCTTTCTCTCCTAAGGACGGCGACGGCTAGGTTTACGTGTGTGAGCGTAAACTGAAAAACCTATATCTATCTTATATAGATATCGGTCGTCAATCCTCCTTTAAACAGGATACGAAGGGAAATAGGGTTTCCTAAACCCATCGGTAAACAGAAACGTTGCGTTAATTAAAACGCTCGTGGATTAATTAGAATATTCCAGAATTCATTAATTAACCAAATAATCACATTAATTGATTAATTAATATCCGACTCCATACAATCGCTTGGGATGGCTCTACGGGCATACATATACCAACAGACTCCCACTTGCACTTAGAGCCAGTCACTCCAATATTATTCTAATCCATTACATAAACATTTTAGTAATCAATGTGATTCGGAGCAATTCCAATCAAATCTACAATTATACTCCTATTCCAATACATCCTATGTGTGTGACCCGGTAGGCTCCAAATTACGTTGGCAGTGATATCCATAATCATATTATGATTTCACAAACAATGATTGGTATCTAGCAAGACTTCATTGCTACCCAAGTAATTGGAGAAGTTGGAGAACAACTTGACCTATCATTCATGACTGGTGTTACAGTGATTGTATAGTTCCTTTGTCGCTGATATCCGGATTGAACTCGAGTCATGGAATTGTTATCCTTTTCAACGTTCAATCCATGTTCCTTGAACTAGAGTAGACTGTCTGAGATATATGTAAGCCCAATATCACATATTGATTCACATCAACATGGACATGCATTTCTCAGTCTCGCTTATCAAGTGGCCGGAATATCAAACTCCCGTAGGAAGGACAAATTCCATCTACATCACTCACAGTCATCACCATGTGTCACAGTGCACCCAAGCACCATCTTTATGGCAATCCTTATTCAGGACTACGGTGGATGATGTCAAAGTACACCGAACGACATGTGATAAGTGTAGTGACTTCAGGTCTAAGAACCACAATCACCACCATCATTATGAGATGTGACTCTAACTACCAATCATGGTATCCATGTGTCACTCTCAAGGTGGGTCTATCCGATACACTGTTCTCTAACAAGTATCTATGTATTTGGTTTGATATCTCCATATCATGGATAATGAGATTCTTCCATCAACCAACATACATTCTAATCTTATGTGTTATTGATGTCTATGAATATTTCCACAATAACAACCGATTAGGGACAAAACAAGAATACATACTCTTAGCATACATATGATCTCACTGTTCAGGTCATCAACCCAAAGACATATGTCGTTGAGTATATTATTCTATAGAAATTTATAAGTTTTATGGTCATCTCACAATATAAAACACAAACATATAGATTGGAAACTTGCCTTTATTGATATGATCAATGTAGTATTACAAATCGTTTACATAGTATCCCATTACAATCATCGAATGATAGTCTCTATGGGCATACATACCAACATATTCCCACTTACACTTATACCCAATCACTCATGAATCTCAATCCAAGTGATCGAACATGTCCGTCATGTTTCTGCTGTGAAAGTGCTTTTGTGAGCGGGTCAGCCACATTGCTTTCTGTAGGTACTCTACAAATCTTCACATCTCCTCATTGTACGATCTCTCGTATGAGATGGAACCGCCGTAGAATATGTTTGGAACGTTGGTGCGATCTTGGTTCTTTAGCTTGTGCAATTGCTCCATTGTTGTCGCAAAACAACTCAATTGCATCACCAACGCTTGGAACCACTCCAAGTTCAGAAATGAACTTCTTGATCCACACAACTTCCTTTGCAGCATTAGATGCGACAATATATTCGGCCTCTGTTGTAGAATCCGCAACCATCTCTTGCTTGGAATTCTTCCAGCTCACAACTCCGTTGTTCAGGCAAAACACAAATCCAGATTGCGATCTGTAGTCATCTTTGTCAGTTTGGAAGCTAGCATCGGTGTAACCCTTTACCACGAGCTCTTCCTCACCACCGTATACCAAGAATTGATCCTTAGTTCTTCTCAAGTACTTTAGGATGTTCTTTACGGCTGTCCAGTGACATTCACCTGGATCTGACTGATACCGGCTCGTCATGCTCAAAGCATATGACACATCAGGACGAGTACATAACATTGCGTACATGATAGATCCAATTGCTGATGCATATGGAATCTTACTCATGCGTGCTCGTTCATCACATGAACTAGGACACTGGGCTTTAGAGATTGTAACCCCATGGGACATGGGCAAGTTACCTCTCTTAGAACCCTCCATGCTAAACCTCTTTAGCACCTTGTCAATGTATGTGCTCTGGCTTAGGCCTAGAAGCCTTCTAGATCTATCTCTATAGATCTTAATCCCAAGTATATAGGATGCTTCGCCTAAATCCTTCATAGAGAAAGTCTTCCCTAGACAACCTTTTACTGTCTGAAGAGTAGGGATGTTATTTCCCATCAATAGTATGTCATCCACATACAATATGAGAAATACGACTGTGCTCCCACTAACCCTTTTGTAAACACAAGGTTCATCTTCATTTTGACTAAAGCCAAACTTTTTGACTACTTCATCAAAACGTAGATTCCAGATCCAAGATGCTTGCTTCAATCCATAGATTGACCTTTGTAGCTTACATACTTTATTGGCTTCCTTTGGATCGATAAAACCCTCAGGTTGTGTCATGTACACATCCTCGAGTAAATTCCCATTAAGGAATGTTGTTTTAACATCCATCTGCCAAATCTCATAGTCATGATAATCTGCAATGGCAAGCATGATTCTGATGGATTTAACCATGGCAACTGGTGAGAAGGTCTCGTCATAATCAACACCTTGAATTTGACGGAATCCTTTCACAACCAATCTACTTTTATAGGTTTGAACATTTCCATCCATGTCAGTCTTCTTCTTAAAGACCCACTTGCACCCTATGGGTCTTACACCTTCGGGTGGATCCACCAAGGTCCATACCTTGTTGGTGTACATGGATTCCATCTTAGATCTCATGGCTTCGAGCCATTTCTCAGATTCTGGTCCCTTAGTAGCTTCTAGATAGGAAGTTGGCTCATCTGCTATGCCCAATTCGTCACTATCTTGAGTCACGAGAAATCCAAATCTCTCAGGCTCAAGTCGTGTCCTACTAGATCTACGAGGTTCCTGTGTTACATTTGGAACTTGAAATTCCACAACAACTTGTGAGTCTTCATGTTCCTTATGTACCTCCTCAGGTTCTCTGCTTTCTTGTTGGTCTCGAACTTCTTCGAGCTCTACATTCCTCCCACTAATTCCTTTGGAAATAAATTCCTTTTCAAGAAATACAGCAGTCCTAGCAACAAACACTTTGTTGTCAGTTGGTGTGTAGAAGTAGTATCCCCGAGTTTCCTTGGGGTATCCAACAAAATAGCATTTTTCCGATTTGGGTCCAAGCTTTTCAGGAAATTGTTTCCTAACATAAGCTTCACATCCCAAAATCTTTAACATAGACAAATTGGGACGATTCCCATTCCATATCTCATATGGTGTCTTTTGAACCGATTTGGAAGGTACACGGTTAAGTGTAAATGTTGCAGTTTCAAGAGCATATCCCCAGAACGATATTGGAAGTTCGGCTGAACTCATCATTGATCGTACCATGTCCAATAATGTACGATTCCTTCTTTCTGACACACCATTATGTTGTGGTGTACCAGGTGGAGTCCATTGTGATACAATACCACGGTCTCTCAGAAGGTCCTCAAACTCTTGGCTTAAGTATTCGCCACCTCGATCTGAACGGAGTGCTTTAATACTCTTACCAAGTTGCTTCTCTACTTCATTCATGAAAGTCTTGAACATTTCAAGAGTTTCTGACTTGTGTTTCATAAGATATACATAGCCATACCTACTGAGGTCATCAGTGAAGGTAATGAAGTATTGATAGCCTCCTCTAGCATTTGATCTAAAAGGTCCACATACATCAGTATGTATGAGCCCTAGTAGATCACTGGCTCTCTCACTGTGTCCAGTGAAAGGAGTTTTGGTCATCTTCCCTAATAAACATGCCTCACATGTCTCTAATGATTCAAAATCAAAAGAGTCTAGATAACCATCCTTATGGAGTCTAGATATGCGCTTCTCGTTTATGTGCCCAAGACGACAATGCCATAAGAAGGTTTTGTTTGAGTTGTCAAGTTTTAACCTTTTAGTATTTACGTTATATATGCTAGTCTCAAGTTCTAACAAGTAGATACCATAAGACATAGGGGCATTGACATAAAAGATCTCATCTTTAGATATAGAAATAATTCCATTCTTAATGTGAAATTCAAATCCACTCTTGTCCATACAAGATACAGAAATAATATTTCTATTAATGGCAGGTACATAATAGAAATTCTCTAATTCTATTACAAGGCCCGTAGGCAAAGATAAACTAATAACTCCAACTGTGGTGGCAGCAACTCTTGCTCCATTAGCAACCCGCAGCTCGACTTGGCCCTTTCGTAAAGGCTTACTTCTTATCAGATCCTGCATATTAGAACATATGTGAGATCCACATCTGGTATCCAGTACCCATGATGAAGAAGTATTTAAGTTTATCTCAATAACGTATATACCTGAAGTGGAGATCTCTATCCCCTGCTTCTTCTTCCTCAGTTCCTCCAGGTAGAGAGGACAATTTCTTTTCCAATGTCCAGGCTGGTGACAATGGTGACAACTGCCTTCTTTGGAGATCCCACCTTTAGCTTTGAGCGCGGATGACTTTGGCTTCTGCCCGACTTTAGAACTTTTCTTAGCCTTGCCTTTGCCTTTTGACTTTCCCTTTGTCTTGTTGATCATCATCACAGACTTGGGCTTGTCTTTCTTCATCTGTGCTTCAGCTGTCCTCAACATGCCCAACAATTCTGACAACGGCTTGTCAAAATTGTTCATGTTGTAGTTCATGACAAAATGATTATATGATTCAGGCAATGATTGTAGAATCACATCAGTGGCCAACTCTTGACCTAGGGGAAATCCCAGCTTGGATAGGCTTTCCACGTACCCAATCAAGGTGAGTATATGGGTGCCAACTGAGTCTCCCTCTTTCATCTTGCTTTTGAACAACGCCTTTGAGACATCATATCTCTCCTGTCTTTCTTGATGTTGATACATGTTCTTGAGATGTGTTACCATCTCCATGACATTCATGTTCTCATGTTGCTCTTGCAACTCATAGTTCATTGAGTACAACATTAGGCACTTGACATCCATGGCATCATCAAGGTGCTTCTTGTAAGCATCCTTTTCAGCCTTGGGCGCATTTACGGTGGGCTCCTCTGGCTCTGGTGTTTCAAGGACATAGAGCTTACGCTCATGTGTGAGAACAATTCTCAACGTCCTAAACCAGTTTTGAAAGTTGGTTCCGGTAAGTTTTTCCTTCTCAAGGACTGATCGCAACGAGAACGTGTGAGTGTTGTTTGCCATTTGATTGCTACAAAAGAAAATTTTGCATTTAGTCCAAAACATTTTGACTTGTAAAGATTTGATAAACGAGATTAATTAGGCCTTTAATTAATTACGCTCCCACTATTTTATTCAAATTGATAGCCCTCACTATCAACTCGGAAGATTGCAACGCACAACCTTCTAGTGAGCCAAGACCCAAAATAATTGGATTAATGCCCAGCCAACGCTGGCGTCAAAGACCAAATACTAAGGTAGGCAACTTTTGCCAATTGCATCATATGCAACTCTTGGATAGATGATCATGCACAACTCCTTGCCATGATGCATCTGTGTGCCTCTAGGTACTTGATCCTATCAAGGTTCCCTAGTTAAGTCCAACCCATAAGCCAACATGATGAGTGTGCCCCCTGCGGAGGCAGACTCACATACCCACCATCACACTTCCACGAGATAGACAATGTACCACGCAGAGGCGTGCCCACACATAGTCGATCAAGCTTTTCATGTGTGTTGCTTTATGGAAGGCAACTAAAACTTAATATTATTAATTGAGGGGTTTTATTAATACATATACATATCCAAACACCACATACTTATAGTACGTATCATATACTACTATATCCACAACCACAAACGATAGACATGCAATCACAAACACAAATACATCGATTATGGCCATACTATTGTAATCCTTTGGAGCAACAAAGGATTACGGTCCACCTATGGTCTTATGCATCTCATGCAACACCTGTGAATCAACCTGTAAGCACGTAATGATCAACATTACAATGAACAACTTCATGGATGCTTCGTGAGGTTGGAACTTCAAGTTGCATCTTGGAATGGGATCTTCTTGTTGCTTCTCCATGGACGCTCCTTGGAGTTGGATCTTCAGGTTGCTTCTTGGAATTAGATCTTCATGGTGCTTATCCATGGACACTCCTTGGAGTTGGATCTTCAAAGGGCCTCCTTACATCAAGTATAACAAAACTAAAACTAATCTATCTCTATTACATCATATGAGTACAAATATAAAAGGAAAGAATTAATTACACTTTGAAGTAAGAAATGAGGCTCGGCATGCAAGCCGAATACTTTATACAAAGGATCCATATGTAACCATTATACATCCATAGAATTCACAAACAAACATATCCACAAGATCGACATCCACATTCATTCACAACATTCACAAAAGGGGATACTAGGCCATAACCGTGTATGCATTCACCACATAAAATAGATTTTAAAGGCGGCGTGTATGCTATCATAGGTATATCTACATATACGTATATACATATTAAAATTGCAGTACTTTTAATGTGGGACATTCCCCATTAAATAATTTTTGACTCCCATGCAGACAATGTGGGGTACACAGGGGCAGCGCCCCTGTGCGGGGGTCGAGGGGAGGCCGCCCCTCGCGGGGTCTCAGGGGCAGAGCCCCTGAAAGGTCTACGGAATTTCACTTCCGTGCACTTAGGAAAATTTATATTTTCCATAGTTAACCCCGTCCAAAACGTCAAAAACAGTAGCCTGCGGCGTATGTGGAATTAGGTTTAGATTTACACATTAACAAGTTCAATTCACATCGTATGCAACTTAAAAACACTATACAGCGATTCGATCATATCGAAACTAATCCAAATACACCGTAGATCGACGCTGCTCTGATACCACTGTTGGGTTTTGTGGAGAAAAATGTGCGGCGGAAGCGATAAATCCACGCAACCCGTAACAGGATCTCGTCGATAACAGCGTATTCAGAAATAGGTTTGCGGGATATACCTTATCGCAGAGCAAGTCCGGCGATGTCCCGTTGTACGACGGTGCAACGCTGCTTGTCAAACACGGACGGATCTTCTCTCCTGTTCGCT
Source organism: Alisma plantago-aquatica (assembly GCA_963693085.1). Classification (NCBI taxonomy): domain Eukaryota; kingdom Viridiplantae; phylum Streptophyta; class Magnoliopsida; order Alismatales; family Alismataceae; genus Alisma; species Alisma plantago-aquatica. Next base: position 1,251,583,721 of record OY856410.1, on the reverse strand, counting down.
GTTGCAGGTTGATCCGGCGGCGCTCCTTTGCGGAAGTGATGTCCGCCGCTCGTAGCGCGTACAGGAGGTCGTCGAAGTCCTCCGAACGTAGGCGTCAAGGCGTCTGCATCTCTACTTCGTCCACGTGGATGGACGGAACTCCACGTCGCGCTTCTCAAGCCGGCGGGAAGGAGTGTGTCTCTACGGCGGCGTGCTAGCGGTGCGTTGCTCTCCTTTCTCTCCTAAGGACGGCGATGGCTAGGTTTACGTGCGTGAGCGTAAACTGAAAAACATATATCTATCTTATATAGATATCGGCCGTCAGTCCTCCTTTAAACAGGATACGAAGGGAAATAGGGTTTCCTAAACCCATCGGTAAACAGAAACGTTGCGTTAATTAAAACGCTCGTGGATTAATTAGAATATTCCAGAATTCATTAATTAACCAAATAATCACATTAATTGATTAATTAATATCCGAATCTATGCAATCGCTTGGGATGGCTCTACGGGCATACATATACCAACACTCATCATTGTGGATCATAACAGACATGAAAAACAAATGATCAATTCATAATTCATATTTTGAAACAAATGAAAATACATCTTTCATCTATTTAATGGAATCAGAGTTAGCTATGACAAGATACAATGTCATGGGGATACTCCCCATGCCCCAGAAAAAGTGGAACTACTCCATATCTCTCATAAAACTAAGAGCAAGGATATGAAAAGAGAAATCATGTTGATAATAACACTTGCAGACTCCATCTCTCCTTCCTTGCTTTATTCTCTTGGACCAGGTTCTGAGATGATAAGGAGGGTGGTAGAAAATAAGATGCCTTTGTTTTGCACTCCCGCCTCCTTTTATAGCAGAGTAAGCATCCTCGAAACCCTAAAAGGGGGCTGGAGTTGGTTGGAATTTTAGAGATTTGCACCAATCAGTCGATTGGATTAGTTGTTACATGACTTCCAAGCAAGGAAGGTTTGACTGGATGAATTGATACTTTAGCTTTAAGGAAGATCAGTCGACAGGTTCGGGAGTGAATCGACCGATTCGACCATGAAAATTTGCCTTCCTTGATGGGGTTGAATCGATTGATTGGTTGTCCATTCAACCGGTTGGCATTTGTGATTCCTTCCAATTCTATTAATGAGTCATTTGACTAGAGGATGCGAGTCAACCGCATGGACTGTTGGGAGGATGAAACAACATTTGATTCTTTAGGTGATGATGTGCATCCTTGGATTGAGGTAGAAGGAGTGGGAATGAGCATAAAACCTACAAATTGTGAACAAGAATTATAAGAATTATAATTAAAGAGACAAAAGCAAGGAAATTATAGTTAGTTCATAAAAGAGCAAGAAATAGAACAAAATGACCTATATATTTGTCCAAAAAGATCCATTAAAAAGGGATGTATATGCATTCATCAATTGTAGAAATATTATAAGAATAATTAAGAAAATAAGAACAATAAAAATATAAAAACAAATATGAACAATGAGTGACACACCAATGATATATGTAGACTATTTATACCGTAACTATGTCACTCATTTACTTCATGATATATGAGCATAGAAAATGTTCACCCATATATTGATCTATCAACTGGACTTGTTACTAGGTATATAACAACACTAATCACACACACATGAGGTGCTTTATGTAGCCTTCCCCCTGCTCTCAGAACTCAAACTCAACCTAGTTATGGAACCATCATAGTTATTAGACTATCAACTTCATCTCCCACTTTGATGCATGTCTAAGAATGGATCCTAACCCACAACCCTTGATTTTCACTCTCAAATTAGCACGAGCATCCTATGGTTATGGGTTTTGACCTCTTCTATTTTCTTAAACTATGATTGAGTCAATCTCACATGTTTAGATTTGATCAAGCATCAAAAAAGAAAAAGAAAGAAAATAGAATAATGTGAAAAAGTTAGATTGAGAGAAATAACATGGTACCAAAACTACATACGATAGCAGTCCCTAGAAGGGAAAATTGGCATAGCTGACGACTAATAAATCATAAACAATATCATATTGTTCAGTTATCGACATGAACATTTAGATTCATTGCAAATGAAAATAGTAAAAGAAGAGAGACAATATAAGAGATCGGAACATGGAGCCAAGCTCTAGTTCCATGTGCATCAACGTCCTACCTCTACTCCAACCATATTTGCATATATAATCCCTTATTGCTTCCATAGAGACTAGGTTGTATCTGGATACCTTATTAATGAGGATGGATGTAGGAAGTATGAATCTACTAGTGAAGGCAATGGAGTGGAATGGATATGATTATGGACATGTAGAATGGTGGAAAACATTGAAAATCATTAAAAATGATCAATGTAGGAGGAGTTGGGGCTAGGGTAAGCTATGATGGATGGGAAACATTATTTTGAGTGTATTTATGGGTTAGGGGTTTAAGAGAATTATGCCATGGGTTAAAAACCCAATATCAAATCTCAAGATAGAACCTTATAGAGAACCATGGAAAGAGGGATTTCGAGGGTGCCCATCCATGAGTGGATCAACACACATATATGCATATAAAGATAAAACAAGAAATTTTCATAGAAAAATAGTGTTTTACATTGGAGTCACAGGCAACTAAAAGGAACAAATTACATGATAAATATGACATACAAATATAAAACAAAAATATAACATGAGATATTAATGTCCCATTTTATCACCATACATCAAATAATGATTTGTTTCAACCTGCTCTTTAATCATCATAATCAACATCAAGGTTTTACAATGGTATCTAGGTTGTGAAAATCAAACAAGTTAAAATGATTGCGTAGGTAAATTGGGTTTAAAAGTAAACTGCATGTCAAACTATATTTCTTGGCATGTTATTATGTATATTACAAGATTGCAGATTAGAACAATATCATTGTTAATTTGTTAGATCTAAAATTTAACACATATTTCAATCAATATGGATATATTTATCATAGATATGACGTTCTATTATCATAGCATGTTAGGTTTTAGAGAAAACATCAAATTTATGCATGGGGACCCATCCCACCTTCGAATGAGGATCTTTAGATGCAAAATATAATGCTATACCAAACATATTTATTTGATGTTATATGTGCAATCTCAAATTTATTATAATAAATAACAATCTGTATTTATGTTTTAGGAAGCAAAGTATATCAAAAACATGAAGGTAACACTCAAGAACACATAGGTCAAATGACATCCAATGTCAAGCTCGTTAATATATATGTACATACACATTCAATCAATATTGTAGTCATTTCCAATAATATGTAAACAATACCTTTTGGAGAACATGAATAATTTAGATCAAAATATTTTCCTATGATGATTTGGATAATACTATAAATGTATTTATCCTAAAATATCAAGATATGGTTCATAAACATTAGGGGTATGATCTGTGTATCGTGATTATTCTCTTTTTATCTTTGTAGGTCATTATAGATGGATCATTGGTTTGGATCTTGATTTAGTAATAATTATCAGGTCTTGATAGAAACAAATATAAACATGGATCGTATTGAGATCCCTTTTTCATTATTAATCTATTTTAAAAATATTAAAACCTCATCAAATCCAATTTGGGAATGTTTAGTCGGTAATTATTGTGATCAAATCATGTCAATTTGACTAAATGAGGGTTGTAAGTATCACTGATAGAGATTTGATCAAAATAGAAACCATTTAATAACTAGAAACCATAAATTATCATTAACTAAGTATATGAGAATAACCACATATTACCTATTAATTCATAGTTTAATATCTTTCTTAAAGTATTTTGGTCATGTTTCTAAGTAAGCAAGTACTTTTCAATCAGTTTTAGTATTGGAGTTAGTATGCGTAAAAGGGTCCATACCAATCAGATAAATTGTAAAATAGTTAAAAGGATCTTTTTTGAAACAAGTAGGGGTTGAGTGCTTGGATTTCATGAACTAGAAATGAGATTCATTTTCACATATCAGTAGACTAAGTCAATTGATGGGAAAAGGACGTGTTGTTTGGAAACACACCCAAAAGGACCTTGATGTCCTTTGTTGCTTAATCAAATTGCTTCTGATTTGTGGTCCTTTTTCTTATTTGATTGTTTATGAATAACAATATTTCATTGGTGAGAGACCAGGGGAGGTAAGGGAAAGTCTGAACAGGAAGATGGTGGCTCCATGAGCAAAACATGGGTCATAATCACCTTTGTGATGCAAAACCAAACTCAAATAGCTAAAACATGTATAAAAATAGTCAAATAATGAGGAATGGGTTGTTGGTTTATAGTTAGCATCTAAATATTCAAAGTTGAGTTTATGTTATTGGGAAGAGGAATTGGTAGTTGATGATGTTTCTCCTACGATCATAGATATTTAAAGCCGCTCCACTAGTTTTGTCAAGATCTCCATATCCAATTCAATGTCAAGGTAGTGGGTTCAAGCAATATAGGTTCACAGGAGCCTTAAGCTAAATTGCACATACTATAGTTCTTTGGCTAGATGCATTCAAGCCTGAAGGTGGTAATGGTGACTCCACAAAGGGTGTCGATCTATAGAGAATGGATTGTAGGCTAGAGAAAGTAGAGTTAGGTGGAGATATAAGCATACTTTTAGTTGCAATTCACTTGTATGTAGGTTATTATAAGGGAAAATGGAGGTTATGGAATGTTTATATAGGAATTGGGAAGGGTGTATATTGTATGTAACAATGTCTCTTAGTGGATAAAATGTAGGAAACTGTCATTTTTCAAAATATCATTGAAGCAAATTATGACACCCCGCGCCACACAAGCGAGATTACTCAAAACAAAACTGCAGAAGAAAAATTAAACAAACAAATAACTGGAAAATATTGAAAATTTAAAACCATATCATAAAACTGCCAAACAACAAAAGCCTTTACATATGAGTCCTTTCATGTCTCAAAGCACTTACTGGGTGTACCATCAACCTATTACCAGAAAACCTATTTCAGAACATATATACATATATTCACTACAAGTACACAAAAGGGCATACAAGTCAGCCACATATCGAAAGCATGTCTACAAAACATCCCCAAAGACTTGAGTGTATAGGGACGACTCTAGGATTCTAACAACAAAAGACATCTAGCAGCACTTCCAACCTTGTCAGCTACTATCTTTCTTGCTGCTCCTCAACCTCTACTGCACGATATCTACCTCCTCATGTAAGTCCACCTAAAAAGGATGTGGGAAACCCACGGGGTGAGATTCCAAATCTCAGCGGGAGATATAACTCCCCACCAACTCTATTATTATCACATATAAGATGATTAAAGCAAGCAGTAAACTTACAACCATGATAAGCAAGTAATCATTACTAATAGAATAAACAATTACTATTGGATTATGAAACATTTTAACATTATAAAAAGAATACGAAGAACATGTATATTCACTATCCACTGTATTGTATATAAAAAAGCAAGGCCTCATCCAATGTTTCCTTGTTTGATCCTATACAAGTGTACTACACAGCTGATTACATATTTTATTTTGCTTCAAGGATTTGAGTCATACTACCCAAATCCAACCGACCACTGCTAAGTTGAAATCGATGCCATACAAGGTCTAGTAGAAGAGCCGAAATCCACGACTTCATCCCCTCAGTAAGTACGAGTGAACCTATAGTGACATCATCAGTCAGACTGTTGTCATCAACATATAGTCCAGCTGTACAAATCTAGCCCGCCTTGGTACAAGTCACAGTGCTAGTGAAACTGCACTACGGCCCACAACCACACTCTTATCAGGGTACAACCTGCAGACAATCCTATATCACATATCACCGAGCTATGGCCTGGAGCCGCATTCTTATCAGGGTATGGCCCATAGTCAACCATGTATCACATAACCTAGACATAAGGGGATATTCCTCCTCACCCCCACATATTCAAAAATATGCACTCCGAGTTAAACTCGTTTTACCATCCATCAAATGTTGACACTGAGTGGATACATGGCACATGGCAAGCTACATGATTAGGTTCTACTTGATTAGTTAGGTCATTTAAGTGTATTTTAGCATCAATCAAGTTACAACATATATACCTTAAACAAGTTCTACGAAAAATATGGGCATAACACATTACCAGAAAATATTTGAGCATATAGGGTGTGATCACATCACATTATCACTTGATATTTGCCAATCACCATATTTTTCATCACAATTACCACATTCTTGAGGTAGAAATCCCTCATATCATTACTGATAAGATTATCATCTCATATAAGGCAATAAGCCATCATTAGGTCATAAGACCCATTTACCTCCTCTTTCTGTGTTACCAACATCACATATGCCTCATAAGGCCCATTCAATCATATCATAAACACCAGAGTTCTTACCTGGCTATGCTTATCAACTGGTGTTACCTGCATGGTTAAAGACTTATAACAAGAAAGATAATACTTCATTACCACTATCATTTCATAAAGATTCATGTCATTCACACTACATCGTTAGGGTTAGGGTTCTCTTTAACCAATTAGGGTTTACAAGATTGGATCAACAACCAATCTTAGATCATCACTTCTATTATCATTATAGAGTATGTTATGAGATTAAAGGTTATAGAAAACAATATTCCTTTATTGCTCATACAACCACCCCATAAGGTATCATATCATACCACATAACCCCATCATTAACATGATGTATCATGACTGCCATCACAAGCTATCGATTTAGGCCATCTTGTCCAAGATTGTCGGGTTAACTACACGAGGTATATCAGTTGGCACTAAGGGTGTCAAGTTAACCACACATGAGGTGTATCGGGAAACCTCACCTGTGAGGGTGATGGCCAAAACTAGGTATGTTGGGAAACCCTAGGTGTGATGGGTTGTTAGGGTTAGGGTTTCAACAAGGTATCACAGTTCCCTTACTCAAGGTGTATTGGGAAACGCTACATGAAAGTGTGTCGGCCTCTTACTCAACCAAGGTGTCATGGTTTGTCACTCAAACATACCAGCTCACAAGGTAACCCTATGGTCATGACAGTCTAACATCCTCAAAGCATGGTTTAGCACCATATCGGTCTAATCACCTCTAGTGCATGACGGTTTGGAACCCACAAAGCATGTCAGTTTAGCATCCCCAAGTCATGATGACTTATTACATGATGTGTCTGTTTATGTACCACAAGTCATGAAAACCACTCACAACTTAGTGCATATGTGTGTCAACTTTGTCATCTTCAACCTTAGGAAGTTTGGTCACTAGTCCATCTATTGTCATGGCAAGAAGGTGCAAGATGTGGGCAGTAAATAAACAAAATTCCTTCACCAAAAAAGTTCTCCAAACCATAAAAAATTATTAGCATGCATGAGATAAACAATCTAGAGATGAGAAACAACATCAACACATGAGAGAGTGAAAATAACAAAGGAGGTTAAGAGTTAGATAACCCGCCTCAAAGATCACCACCAAGATCCAAGCTCCAAGGTCAAGCTTCATGCTAACAAGCTCAAGGTAGAAGATGATTCACCAAACTTGATCACCACTACACCTCCAAGGAATAAGACAAGACCAAGGTTAAGATGGTTCAATATGAAAATGATATATCAAAGATCCATGACCGAGAAGAAGAAGAAGACATCTAGGAAACATAGCTTACCAAGGTAGAAGATGGAAGATGATCAAGGAACTCCTCAACTTGGGACTCATATTCCAAGCTCCAAGAGAACCTCCCTAGCTCCTAAGCTTCTCAAGGCCGTCCACCAAGAAGGTGAGAAAGCAAGGACGCTCAAAAGGATCATCTTGCATGGAGAGAAAGAAGAGTATACACTAGGGGAAAGAGAGAGGGATCATGGGAGAGGTGTCATCATGTTAGGAGCCTAGGTGACACTTGTCCATGAAAAAGGAGCCACATGCAACAACATGTAAGACATGGTGATATGGTCTAGGCTAGATCTCACCCTCTTGGCCTCCCACCAAGGTCATGGCAGATTCGTCAAAATCCTACACACTCACAAACTGATAGGGCATAACCCTACATAGTCACAAACCGATAGGGCACAACCCTACACACTCACAAACTGATAGGGCATAAACCTACACACTCACAAACCAATAAGGCATAACCATACACACTCACAAATCGATAGGGAATAACCCTACACACTCACAAACCAATAGGGCAGCCTCTCCAAGGCTCTCTACCCCAAGATTACACATCCAGGAGCAAAACACATCTCACTCATGTGTTCTACACATCACAAAGGATGTCACCACACAATTAAGACCCAAATAAGGTGCCCATATCTCTCTCTCCCCTCTAGACGATGCCAAGAGAGAGGAGGAATGCTCTAGAGGTGGCAAATTTGCACATCAACCCCTTCTCTGGGTGAATTGCAATTTTGCACCAAAACCACACCACAAAACACAAGCATCATCCAAACAAGCGCAAACAAGAAACTTAAGATTTCTACATGCCCTAATTACATATTATTAGAGCAAGGTTCTAAGCAACACACTTAGGCAAAGCAAACAGGGTTATCCCAAAACATGGGTCAGGGTCCTTACAAGCCATAAACCCCTAATAGGGATTTCGCCCCCAAAATCCTAAGAGAAAAGGGAGAGGTACTTCCTCCTCATCTCTTCTTTGAGCTCCCATGTGGCTTCCTCAATACCACGATGATGCCAAAGAACCTTCACCAGTATTAGGTCCTTCCTCTTCAACTTCTTCACTCTCCGGTCAAGGATCAACACTGGACCTTCCACATAGGTCATATCCTCATCTAGTTCTACCTCCATAGGCTGCAACCCTAACTCTGTATCCAGATGGTACTTCCTCAACATACTCACATGAAATAAGGGATGCAACTTGTGCAACTCAGGTGGCAACTCCAAACTATAGGCCACCTTCCCAACACGTGCCACCACTGGGTAAGGTCCCATAAACCTGGGAGCCAGCTTACCCTTCTTCCCAAATCTTAGACCACCCTTTTAAGGAGAGACTTTCAAATATACCTCGTTTCCCACTTGGAACTCCAAGGGACTAAGACAGTTATGTGCATACAACTTCTGTCTATCCTGTGTTGCCTTTAACTTTTGTTGTATTACCTTGATCTTCTCTGTTGTCTACTGCACTAGCTCAAGACCAAGAAGTTGATACTCACTTGTCTCGTACCAACACAACGGAGATCTGCAACACCTCCCATACAACACCTCATAAGGTGTCATGTCAACGCTACTCTAATAGCTATTGTTGTAGGCAAACTCTATCAAACTGAGGTGTATATCCCAACTTCCTAAAAACTAAAGAACACAAGCTCTCAATAGATCCTCCAAAGTCTGAATGGTCCTCTCAGATTGACCATCTATCTGCGGATGGAAAGTAGTGCTAAACTTTAACTGCGTACCCAGAGTTGTGTGGAGTCACTCCCAAAAGCGACTCATGAACTGGGGACCTCTATCAGACACGATAGTTGCTGGAACACCATGCAAATGGACTATCTCATCCACATAGATATGGACAAGCTTCTCTGCTATGAACGTCGTCTTCACGGGAAGGAAATGCGCTGACTTGGTCAATCTGTCAATGATCACCCAGATAAAATCATGGCCTTTGGTTGTCCTAGGCATACTAACCACAAAGTCTATAGTCACATGATCCCACTTCCACTATGGTATAGGCAACGGTCGCAACGTCCATATAGGTTTCTGATGCTCAACTTTAACATGCTGACATACAACACATCTTGCAACAAACTCATCGACATCCTTCTTCAAGCCTGGACACCAATACATATCCTTCAGATTATGATACATCTTGGTGATACCTGGGTGCATAACATACGTGGATGAGTGAGCCTCTTTCAACACCATATTTCTTAGATTATCAGCATCATGAACCATTACTCTTCCATGATAACAAACTGTCCCATCGTCTGAATTGTGGAAACCATCACGCTTGTCGTTGCCAAACTCTGATCTAATCTGCCGTATCACAACATCAGTCTGTTGCACCTCTTTGATCTATTGTCTCAGCTTAGGCTTCACATGTAAATGTACCAAAAAACCCACTAATAAGGAAACTTCCAACTTAGCATTCATATGATGCAATGAGACCAACATGTCTCATTTATGGCACATCAAAGAGATTAACTGGGTACATTCCATAGATGAAGACGAGGACTTCCTACTCAACGCATCTGCCACAACATTCTCCTTTCCTAGATGATAATCAATCATGCAGTCATAGTCTTGATTAACTGCATCCAGCGATGCTGTCTCATATTCAATTCCTATTGTGAAAAGGTGTACTTCAGGTTCTTGTAATCTGTGAAGATGTGATACTTCTCCCCATACATGTAGTGTCTCTAAATCTTTAAATCATGAACTACAACAATTAACTCCAAATCATGGGTCGGGTAATTCTCCTTGTGTTTCTTAAGCTGTCTGGAAACAAAAGAAACCACTTGCTTGTCCTACATCAACAGACAACCCAAGCCATTCTTGGACGCATCACATAAGACTGTGTATCCTTTTCCTTACTCAGGCAAAACCACAACCAGTACACTTTTCAACTTCTCCTTTCACGTCTGAAAAGCACATTGGCATCTATTATCTTAGACGAACAATATGTCCTTCCTCATTAACTTTGTTAGGGGCAAATAAATAACACTGAAGTACTTGATGAACCTCTTGTAATAGCCTGGCAAACCTAGAAAATTGCACACTTCTATCAGCATCTTTGGAGGTTCCCACTCCGTCATTGACTCCACCTTCTTGGGATCCACACATACTCCTTCAGAAAATATGACATGCCCCAAGAAAGCTACCTTCTTCAACCAGAACTCACACTTGCTAAACTTGGCATAAAGTTGATGCTGTCTTAGCACAGTCAACACCTGACGAAGAAGTTGTTCATGTTGCTGACTATCACAACTGTATATCAAGATGTCATCTATGAAGACCACCACAAACTGATCAAGAAATGGCCAGAACACTCTGTTCATCAAATCCATCCATGTTGTTTACGCATTGGTAAGCCTGGATGGCATAACCATGAACCCATAGTGACCATACCTCATCCTAAAAGCTGACTTGGGTATGTCATAATCCTTGATCCTCAACTGGTGATATCCTGACCTCAGGTCTATCTTCGAGAGCACTGTCGCGCCGCACAACTATTCAAATAGGTCATCTATCCTCAGTAAGGGATACTTATTCTTTATCGTCACCTTGTTCAACTATTTGTAGTCTATGCACAACCTCATTGACCCATCCTTCTTCTTTACAAATAGAACTGGAGCACCCCACAATGATGTACTTGGCCTGATAAAACCTTTGTCAAACAATTCTTCCAATTGTCTCTTCAACTATTCCATCTTTGTCATAGCCATCTTGTACGGTGTCTAAGCTATCAGTTGTGTTTTGGGAACTAGATTGATCTCAAAATCAATCTCTCAGGGGGGGACACCTAGAAACTCTTTAAGGAACACACCCTTGAACTTTGTAACAACTGGCACCTCCTGAATACTAGGACTCCTTACCTCCGTATCCAACACATGTGCCAAGAATGCCTCACAACCCCATCTCAAAAGCTTCCTCATCACCATGGCCGATACCAGACATGTCAAAAGAATCAATCTGTCTCCTTGAAAAATCCACATCTCATCACCATCTATACATGTCGTCTGGTTGGAAATACAATCCAAGATCACTCTATACTTTGCCTTACATCGAATTCATGCATATCAAGTGGTATGAGATCCACTTGAATGTTGTTCCCTGAAAAGGAGATGACACATGAAGGACACACCTCATGCCACACTACAAAACCGACTAATGGGGTTTCTAATAATAAGCTATTCTTCTTACGACTAACAGGAAAAAGACAACTGCTAAGCACTTTACGAGCGATAAAAGAGTGCATTGCACCAGGGTCAACCAAAACATATACAAAGCAAGAAGAAGACAGACTAGAATAAAATAACTCCATCTGACTTGTCACTACTCGTGGGTTGACCACTGCCTCTGGTTGACTCATGGCGTAGATTCTAGTTGTTTCCTATTGTCGCCCCCATCCTCTGCTTCCCTAAATAGACGATCTAACTTGCGACACTTGGCCACATCCCCATCCTCCTGTGTTGTTATTCTATTATCTCTAAGAGCCCTACTAGCTCTACCTCAGTTGCTGGGTAACCTCGTTGTCTCTCACCAGACACTCCCACTTTAGATGTCCTATCTGCCCACAGTTATGGTAGGCTCAGGTCTCATACTGCAACCTAGATGGCCCCATCATCGATGCTGATGCGGTGCTATAAGCTCCAGGAGGTGGAAGATTACATCCTCTGCCCTTACTAGGCGACCACTACATCGGAGCACTGTACCTCTATGGTACTGGTGGTGTAGAAAACCTCGACTTCTTAAAGCCTCCTAACGAATACCCTTGGAACTATGCAGACTTCTTCCTGGGACTCGTCTCCCACTTCTCTATCACAGATCACTCTATCCTTTGAACAGACTCCACAAATGTGAAAAACCTTTCTCGATTCTCTAAAGTAGTTGTAGGGGTATACAACTCAACGTTCATCCCCTTCTCAAAATGGAAAATATGCTCATCCTCCATAGCAGCCATGTGAGGATAGAATCTCAAAAACTCCATAAACCTTGCTTCATACTCCTTGATCATCATGTATCCCTATCAGATCCACTCAAACTGGCTGATCTTCTCATCAAGGTACGTCTGAGGAAAGTACTGACTAACAAACTGATGTCGGAACTCCTCCCAACCGATCACAACACATGGCCTCTTCTCCTCCTCTATGGCCCACCCGTGGCCAACACTCCCTTGTTGAAGGTACACTGCATGCTTCACTGTCACATCCCAATTTTCATAGTTAATTTTAACTTAATATAAAGTTATTTTCTAAACAATAATAATTGAGGGGTTTAAAGCAAAATGCCTATAATGATTGTCTTTATACATAATAGGATGATAAAAACTTAAGATAATAGCCAAAGTCATATTTCATTTTCAAATATGAATTAAATATATCCATCAACTCATATTAATCCCTTTTATTTTCTCTCCCCTATAAAATGGCCATAAAGCATAGAGAAAAGTTATAAGGTGACAAATGTGACTAGTTAATAGTAATCTCGGATTTATGACTCATGAATTCAATAATAAAAGATCTTTTCAAAATATATTACCTTTAATGGCCACTATAGAAGTTATGGACCAAGATATGCCCAAAAACGAAATCTAATTTCTGAAGAGTAATCTAGACCCTCTATTTTGCCTATGGTTCAAATTTGAAGTCATTTGAACCATGTTTTCCCTCCCAATTAATTTGAGAGAGATTTGAATATAGATGGACCATGATTTGAATATCATTTCATTTAATGCAATGTAATTAATGGCTTAATTTTGCATACATGTAACATTATCTTCTCTCGAGTCTCTTTCTTCAATAAAATGTTCCATAAAGGCATAATAGACTTAAATGTGATTAAATATTGATCATATCATTTTTAGAGTCAAAGAAATAATTAAGGAGAATATTTTAACGTTATCTCACCTTTTAATGCATGAAAATGAATTATATACAAATATGGACATTGTGAATAAAAGATTCTCAAAATTCGAATTATATTGACTAGGAAGGATCTAGAGTATGTAATTAATGTGTGGTCTACATTTTGTTTTGTTTCAAATTCGTTTGACCTCTCAAATAAATATAAATCACAATGTCAATCCATTTAACACATGCAATGTAAACATTAATTAATTGTTGATTAAAATTAGTCAAGATGAGACCATATGTTTAAAATAGTAGAAGGGAATCTATAAGGAGAGTTTGATTATTTTCTTTATTTTAACATTCCAAAGTTTGAATAATTGAATACAATGTGATACATATATTAATTTGAGACTACAAAAATGTGGGTTTTCACCCGTCACTTTTCCAACACTACTAGGAAGCTTTATATGAAAACAAAAATGTCATTATGGATGAGAAGATATAAAATTTATGTAATTGGTATGGACACTTAAAAATGGTTTATTGTTACATAGTTATAACATTATTTTAAACAACAGTGAATTATATGGGAATGAGTAATTGCAGTCAACAATTTTTTATTAACACATTGAAATCACATTGTATACTTTTGTTTTACAACTAGTGCATGTAGATGTAACATAAAGTTCTTTTTCTCTTTCCTTCACTTAGTGATTTGTTTTATTATAAAATGAAATAATGTGTCTCGACAATAAATACATGGAAATAAGACACTATGGTAATTATGTAAGGAATGGTACAACTCTCTCAAGTTTTCTCTCTTTCTTTGTGATTACAAATAAAATGTAATGGTAATTTAGTTAATGTAATATTTTTGATAAACAAATAAAAGCAAACGATAATACATTATCTCTTAAATATCTTATACAAAAGATATGAAAGATGATAAAGGAAATTTACAAATAAAAGATAATTATTTTAACCACAAAGTTGGACTTTAGTAATTAACAAAGAGAAACACGTTTTTCACAAAGTCTTACCTTTTAATATATTGGAGTTAAGATAATTCCAATGTTTAATTAAAGGACAAAATATATTTAAAAAAATTAAATCGACTTGGACTAGAAAGTTCTAGACCCTTAACACCTATAAAAGGGACCCCCATGATCCTAGCATACCAAGGAAAAAAAGCACACTAGCCTATATTCTTGCAAATCACATTCAAGCGTCGCCTCAAAGATTAGAGAGATCATCTTAGGATCATCTTCGATCCAAGTAGACTAGGCTATTTTCTTATAAATCACATCCATGCGCTTCCCCAGGGATCGGAGATATAATCTTAGGATCTACATTGCTCCAAGGTAAACATGCCATGCTACTGAGCACAAATACTTATGGTTGCTTGCATGTTAAATATGAAATAGACATTATTGCTTCAAGTTTAATGCTTTAGTCATGTTTACCATATTATTGCTTGCTGATTGCTACATGTTATGCTCTATGTTATAATGTGCACTATGATTATTGTTATCATTAAAGACTAATGGAATTTATGTTAATGATCAAGTGTAAGAAATCCCATCATGATTAAAATATCATGTTAATGGGGGAGAAATCCATTCATGTTAAGTTTAAAGAATCATGATTTATGTTAATGTCAACATTATGTTAATGGTCAAGTAATTGGAATTGAAATAGTTTTGTTATGCTCCCGATCATGGACCTCAAAAGGGTCGTCAAGGGCTTTCCTAGCATCAACGGATTTCCTAGCAATCATGTGCTCCTAAGGGGGCGTCACAGAGGGACACATAAGATTTCTTTTCAATTCTTCATGTTAATAATGATGATTCAATAATACTTAAAGTTAATTCATGACAATTTTCTTACATGTCAAGTATGTTTACTTTGTTTATTTTATAAAGTGCCCGTACCGTTTACTGATGTGTTGTTTTTCCCTTTGCATGGCTGGGGACGTGATGTCCCCATGATTTGGAGCAAGTAAGGACTCAAGAAGAGCAAGCCAAGACTAGAAGACATCCAAGAGTTATCTGGTGGGGTGCCATCCATTCTAGGCAATCCAATCATATAGAGTTGCTTATTATTATGCTTAGTTTCCCATATTCAGGGATGAATAGAATTTTGGACTTGTTGTTTGTAGTTTCCTATCCATATAATAGTGTATGAATCTCAATGGTGAATTATTTGTTTACTTGCAATGATTACCTTTTTGTGACAACCCTCTCTAAAATGCCAAGTACCCCACATTATTGATAATGATGGGGATTAGGCCGTGCTTCTGCTGGTTATGTACGAAACCCTAGGGAGGGGTGTTACAATAATGGTATCAGAGCAGATAAATGGATGGCCACCAAGAAGCAATATGATTCGTATGTTCTAACCATAGGTATATAAAAAGTAAGTGTGTGATATTAGAAATCAAAGTAGAGGTCAAGCTCAAATAAGGACTAGGGTTATGTGCCTAGACGTTTTGGATTTTCGTGTCTAACTCTAGAATTGTATATAACATACTCTCTCTTTTTCTCATGTGTTAATGGTATGGGACACATGCTTATGGGATTTTGTAGAGAGAATGTTATGTGCATAATCATATTTGTGTAGTCTTTTCTAGTGCATGTGGTATGGGACATGTGCATGAGAGATGTGCTAAGACAAGTGTGATAAATCATGTCATCTTTGAATATATGAGCAGCCGACATGTATTCAAAGGTGAAAAATATAATAAGAGTTGACATCAAAAGCTTGAGACTTATAGTCACCTAAACCCAATCAGATTCATTGTGGAACCAAGCATGCATTCTAAGAGTAGATATTTGACATAGTTAAGCAAGAATCAGAACCCCTAGAGAAAAAGTCCTTTACCATATCAATGATGATGTGAAAATGTATTACCCACATGTTGGTTTTAAGAATGAGTTTTAGATAGTGTTTTACCATAAGAATGAGACCTTAAAATGAAATCAGAATTTAGTGTACATAGAATATGTTAAATCCTAAGGTGGGTAGTACCCTAGGAAATTTCGAGGACGAAATTTGTTTTAAGGTGGGTAGAATGGTCACATCCCAATTTTCATAGTTAAATTTAACTTAATATAAAGTTTTTTCTAAACAATAATAATTGAGGGGTTTAAAGCAAAATTCCTATAATGATTGTCTTTATACATAATAGGATGAGAAAAACTTAAGATAATAGCCAAAGTCATATTTCATTTTCAAATATGAATTAAATATATCCATCAACTCATATTAATCCCTTTCATTTTCTCTCCCCTAAAAAATGGCCATAAAGCATAGAGAAAAGTTATAAGGTGACAAATGTGACTAGTTAATAGTAATCACGGATTTATGACTCATGAATTCAATAATAAAAGATCTTTTCAAAATATATTACCTTTAATGGCCACTATAGAAGTTATGGACCAAGATATGACCAAAAATGAAATCTAACTTCACAAGAGTAATCTAGACCCTCTATTTTGCCTATGGTTCAAATTTAAAGTTGTTTGAACCATGTTTGGCCTCCCAATTAATTTGAGAGAGATTTGAATATAGATGGACCATGATTTGAATATCATTTCATTTAATGCAATGTAATTAATGGCTTAATTTTGCATACATGTAACATTATCTTCTCTCGAGTCTCTTACTTCAATAAAATTTTCCATAAAGGCATAATAGGCTTAAATGTGATTAAATATTGATCATCTCATTTTTAGAGTCAAAGAAATAATTAAGGAGAATCTTTTAACGTTATCTCACCTTTTAATGCATGAAAATGAATTATATACAAATATGGACATTGTGAATAAAAGATTCTCAAAATTCAAATTTTATTGACTAGGAAGGATCTAGAGTATGTAATTAATGTGTGGTCTACATTTTGTTTTGTTTCAAATTCATTTGACCTCTCAAATAAATATAAATCACAATGTCAATCCATTTAACACATGCAATGTAAACATTAATTAATTGTTGATCAAAATTAGTCAAGATGAGACCATATGTTTAAAATAGTAGAAGGGAATCTATAAGGAGAGTTTGATTATTTTCTTTATTTTAACATTCCAAAGTTTGAATAATTGAATACAATGTGATACAGATATTAATTTGAGACTACAAAAATGTGGGTTTTCACCCGTCACTTTTCCAACACTACTAGGAAGCTTTATATGAAAACAAAAATGTCATTATGGATGAGAAGATATAAAATTTATTTAATTGGTATGGACACTTAAAATGGTTTATTGTTACATAGTTATAACATTATTTTAAACAACGGTGAATTATATGGGAATGAGTAATTGCAGTCAACAATTTTTAATTAACACATTGAAATCACATTGTATACTCTTGCTTTACAACTAGTGCATGTAGATGTACCATAAAGTTCTTTTTCTCTTTCCTTCACTTAGTGATTTGTTTTATTATAAAATGAAATAATGTGTCTTGGAAATAGATACATGGAAATAAGACACTATGGTAATTATGTAAGGAATGGTACAACTCTCTCACGTTTTCTCTCTTTCTTTGTGATTACATATAAAATGTAATGGTAATATAGTTAATGTAATATTTTTGATAAACAAATAAAAGCAAACGATAATACATTCTCTCTTAAATATCTCATACAAAAGATATGAAATATGATAAAGGAAATTCACAAATAAAACATAATTATTTTAACCACAAAGTTGGACTTTAGTAATTAACAAAGAGAAACACGTTTTTCACAAAGTATTACCTTTTAATATATTAGAGTTAAGATAATTCCAATGTTTAATTAAAGGACAAAATATATTAAAAAAAATTAAATCCACTTGGACTAGAAAGTTCTAGACCCTTAACACCTATAAAAGGGACCCCCATGATCCTAGCATACCAAGGAAAAAAAGCACACTAGCCTATGTTCTTGCAAATCACATTCAAGCATTGCCTCAAATATTAGAGAGATCATCTTAGGATCATCTTCGCTCCAAGTAGACTAGGCTAATTTCTTGTAAATCACAACCAGACGCTTCCCCAAGGATCGGAGATATAATCTTAGGATCTACATTGCTCCAAGGTAAATGGGCCATGCTACTGAGCACACATACTTATGGTTGCTTGCATGTTAAATATGAAATAGACATTATTGCTTCAAGTTTAATGCTTTAGTCATGTTTACCATATTATTGCTTGTTGATTGCTACATGTTATATTCTATGTTATAATGTGCACTATGATTATTGTTATCATTAAAGACTCATGTAATTTATGTTAATGATCAAGTGGGAGAAATCCCATCATGATTAAAATATCATGTTAATGGGAAGAAATTCATTCATGTTAAGTTTATAGAATCATGATTTATGTTAATGTCAACATTATGTTAATGGTCAAGTAATTGGAATTGAAATAGTTTTGTTATGCTCCCGATCATGGACCTCAAAAGGGTCGACAAGGGCTTTCCTAGCATCAAGGGCTTTCCTAGCAATCATGTGCTCCTAAGGGGGCGTCACAGAGGGACACATAAGATTTCTTTTCAATTCTTCATGTTAATAATGATGATTCAATAATACTTAAAGTTAATTCATGACAATTTTCTTACATGTCAAGTATGTTTACTTTGTTTATTTTATAAAGTGCCAGTACCGTTTACTGATGTGTTGTTTTTCCCTTTGCATGGCTGCAGACGTGATGTCCCCAGGATTTGGAGCAAGTAAGGACTCAAGAAGAGCAAGCCAAGACTAGAAGACATCCAAGAGTTATCTGGTGGGGTGCCATCCATTCTAGGCGATCCAATCATATAGAGTTGCTTATTGTTATGCTTAGTTTCCCATATTGAGGGATGAATAGAATTCTAGACTTGTTGTTTGTAGTTTCCTATTCATATAATAATGTATGAATCTCAATGGTGAATTATATGTTTACTTGCAATGATTACCTTTTTGTGACAACCCTCCCTAAAATGCCAAGTACCCCACATTATGGATAATGCTGGGGATTAGGCTATGCTTCCGCTGGTTATGTACGAAACCCTAGGGAGGGGTGTTACATTCACCTTATCTTCTTCGGGGATACTAAGGATCTTAAAGGCTTTCTCAAGCTCGATAAGCCACAGATCTACATTCTTCAGATCAACCATCCCATCGTACTCTACCGCCCCAACATGATAAAGCTTCTCAAATGTCTACCCAGTACCCGAAGATTCAATATAGAGAACCAGTGCCCTAGGTTGAGTTTGCATGCATCTTGTCCGACATATGAGTCATAGTAGCCATAATCTACCCAAAAAGAGATTGAAAGGAAGGTTTTCAATCATGGCTGGGTCAAATGGGGGGAATTCAGGCACCCAATCTTCTCATGCCTGGTTCCTTTCACCACCACCTAGTGCAGCAACACTACTTTTAGTAGCATGTTCTTCCTTTTCTCCAGACATCTTTAAGTTTTCTCTTATTCTTCTGCATAAGTAGAAATCACTTTAAGACATACTAAGGGATATAAGAATAGATGCAAACCCTAGTCCTAGGTACCTACTGACTCAACGAACCTAAAGCTCTGATACCAACCTATCTGTGATGGCCCACACCACACAAGCGAGATTACTCAAAACAAAACCGCAGAAGAAAAATTAAACAAACAGATTACTGGAAAATACTGAAAGTTTAAAACCATATCATAAAACTACCAAATATAAAAAACCTTTACATATGAGTTCTTTCATGTCTCAAAGCACTTACTGGGTGTGCCAAAAGCATGTTACCAGAAAACCTATTCCAAAACATATATACATATATCTACTACAACTATACACAAAAGGGTACACAAGCCAATCACATATCTAAAGCATGGCTACAAAACATCCCCAAAGACCCGAATGTACAGGGATGACTCTAGGACTCTAATAACAAAATACATCCAACAACACTTCCAACCTTATCAGCTACTGTCTTTCTTGCTACTCCTCAACCTATGTTGCACGATCTCTACCTCCTCGTGCACGTACACCTAAAAAGGATGCGAGAAACCCACGGGGTGAGATTCCAAATCTCAGCATGAGATATAACTATCCACCAACTCTGTTATTATCATAGATAAGATGATTAAAGCAAGTGGTAAAGTTACAACCATGATAAGCAGGTAATCATTACTAAAAAATATGTAGTTACTATTGGATTTTGAAACAACTTAACATTATAAAAGGAATATGAAGAACATGTATATTCACTATCCACTATATTGTATAAAAACAAGCAAGGTATCATCCAATGTTTTTGTGTTTGATCCTATACAAGCATACTACACGACTGATTACATATTTTGTTTTGCCCTGAGGATTTGAGTCGTACCACCCAAATCCAACTGACCACTACTAAGTCAAAATTGGTGCCACACAAGGTATAGTGGAAGAGTCGGAATCCACAACCTCACCCCCTTGGTCACTATGAGTGAACCTATAGTGACATCATCAGTCAGCATGCTATCAGTGACATATAGTCTAGCTGTACAAATCTAGCCTGCCTTGGTACAAGTCACATCTCTAGTGAAACTGAGCTACGTCCCGTAGCCGCACTCTTATCAGGGTATGGCCTGCAGCCAATCCTGTATCACATATCACTGAGCTACGACCAGAAGCCACACTCTTATTAGGGTATGGCCCACATCCAATCTTGTATCACATAACCTGGAAGTAAGGGGATATTTTCCCTCAGCCCCGCATATTCAAAAATATGCACTCCGAGTTGAACTCATTTCACAATCCAGCAAGTGCTAACACTGAATGGATCTATGGCATAAGGCAAGTTACATGATTAGGTTCCACTTGATTAGTTAAGTCATTTAAGTGTCTTTTAGCATCAATCAAGTTACAACATATAAACCTTAAATAAGTTCTACAAAAAATAAGGGCATAACACATTACAAGAAAATCTTTGAGCATATAGGGTGTGATCTCGTCGCATTATCACTTGATATTTACCAATCACCATATTTTTTCATCACAAGGACCACATATCTTGAGGTAGCAACCCCTCATCTCATTAAAGAGAAGATTATCATCTCATATAAGGCAATAAGCCATCATTAGGTCATAATACCCATTTACCTCCTCTCTCTGTGTTACCAACATCACATATGCCTCATAAGGCCCATTCAATCATCTCATAAATACCAGAGTTCTTACTGTTGGATATAAGGGCTCTAGAGGGGGGTGAATAGAGCTAAAAAATTTCTCACAAAACATTTTAAACCTTCAAATTATATTAATTAGGAGCAAAAGCTTAATGGCAATTTGAAGTCCTATCTAACAAGCATAGTAAGGATGAGAGAGATTGATAGCAAGCACTTAACAAAGGGATGTAGAGTGGTTCCACACTTCAAACTAGAAGTGAGTCAGTCCACTACCTGTAGAGGTCAACCTCTAGGACTTTGCAAGTGCTTTTTTCTATTATATCACCACAAAGATTTACAGTAATAGACCACCAAAGGAGTTACCCATCCAACCACAAGGAGATCGATCTCCACCTAAACAAGGAGCTTACCCACTTAGCTTGAGTCTTAAGCCTTCACCAAGGTCTTACCCACTCAAGATCAAGTCTTCCACCTTAAAGGACTTTGCTTCTCCTCTTGGATCTTCAGCCTTTGCCTTCTCCTTCACTTGGAGAAGATCACCACCTCTTCATCAACCTTGAAGTGGACCAGCTACAACTCCTTTACTCGATGGAGCTTGCTTCAACTTTTCTTCATGAGAGAAGGGGATAGGGAAGTAGTGGAAGATTTGAGAGCTTTACATGTACAAAGGTGGAGCTCTCTTACAATAATCCTAACTCACTCACAAATCACGAAATGATATGTAAACTAGAGAGAGAAAGGGGCTCAAGAAGTAGTATCACACTCAACTATAGTAAGGACCTTGAATGTAGTGAATGAGCAAACTTGGAATGAACTCCAAGGGGTCCTATTTATAGCTGAGGGTGCTCCCTTGAGTTGGGGAACACTTAGGGCCAAAATATAGCCATTTTTTTCTCAAGGCAACAGATCTATTTTTGTCTAAACAAGTCACCAATGGTCAGAATCACTTTTTCTGCATTTTCTATAAAGTACATTTGGTCGAGTTTCAATAAAGGTAACTCGACCGATCGGCTAAACGACAAATTCAATTTTCAAACTATCGATCGAGTTTGTCCTGGGAAACTTGATCGATCAGCCAAAATCACATTTGGTCAGTAAGCCGTTCGTTCGAGTTCTATGAATGCACAACTCGACCGATGCAATCATCAAAAAATTAATCCATGGGATCAGTCGAGATTGAAATTCGACCGATCAACAGTCTGCGATCAATTTTCTAATTTGATTAAAAAGTGATTAAAAATTGGTACTAAGTGTCCCACATATTTTTCTCATCTTAGTTACAAGTCATATCATCAATATAAGTAATTACAAAATTCTTCTAGGGGCCGTTTGGGTGCAGTATTTCGGAGCGGTATTGTAGTTAGTTGATGGATTTCAACTGCAGCAATTGCAATTACACCGTTTGGCTACCTACAAGGGATTTGATGAAATCGACAGTTTAAAAGCGACATTCTCTCCGACTCTATTTCGGAGGACTTCCCAAAGTATGCCATTTTTGGTGAGATTTACAATCACCAGAAGAGGGGTTTCGGCCCCGATCTCCCCTGACACCCCCGACGCCCCCCATCGCCCCCGACTCCCGTGGCGGCGTGGCGCCCCTCCAGTCATTTCCTCGTCTGACTCCGCCTTCCGAGCATCTCCTCCCCCAACCATCACTGTGCTCCCTTCCACTCAAGTCTCATCTCCTCCTTCCTTGCGCCAAATCCTCTCTGGATCTAGGGTTTCACCCATCGACTCTTTTCCCATCATCTCCTCCTCGACTACAACCCACCGCCGGTTCGTCTCATCCCTGAAGATCACCTCGTCGCCGGTTCGTCTCACCTCGTCGCCGATTCGTCTCGCTGTTGCTCGAAGCTGCAGACTCCTACCCCGACTCACCGACTTCGAATCCGTCTATTTCATGCCTCCGCCGACGGATCTGATTAGGAAATGACTCGAATCTGTCTTCGAGAGGAGATCTGCAACCCCACAGCTCATCAGCACCATTGTCTTCGCATCTTCTGTCCACTTCCTACTTCCGTGAGAGGCTGTTGGAGAAGCAGGTTGGAATCTGACCACCAGACACCACTGCAAACAAAGAAAGCTCAAGACGGCCTTCGTCACCTCAAGCTCGAGATTGTGTCCCGGTAATTCCCTTTGTCACCTTCAGTTTTCGTCCCCCTTTCCTCTGCTTGAGGTTCCGCCACCTTCCCCCTTTTCGACGGAGTTCTATTCCTCCTCTTTTGAGTCCAAGATCATCATTTCGGCAGGCTAAGTGTTCTAGGAAGTTGGTAGGATGACGAGGCTGTAATCGATGTTGGGGCCAGACCGGACATACTGTCTGTTTGGGACGCTCGGCGCTTTCGTTGCCGGAGTGCAGATGCCTCTCTTCTCTCTTGGTGTGACATAGTACATGTTCTGGGAGATGACCAAACAGTAGATGAGGAATTCTGTGGAGGAGCGATTGTCAACATCTTCAGAATCATGGGCAAGAGTCTCACGCTGCAGACGTTCCAGTATGAGCAAAACGGCTCTGTGTTTGCTCCTTACAATGCACTTGCTCATTATCAGTTTGTTATAATGCCCACATTTTTCTTTATCAAAATAGGCACAACGATATTTGACGAATGAGATGGGATGGTTTTGTTCAACTTCTATGTAATCGGCATAGCTTACTAATGTTGCTTTGCTTTTTGTTTATTTAATTGTGAGTGGAACACAGTGCTCTAATCTATGGTTGGACTGATTCATGTCGCTGAATATGTGTCAACACTTTTGTGTTGAATGGTAGAGTGGTCGATTGTGTATTCAAGTGTCAAGTTTCAAATTCCCATACAGAGAAGACTATACTTGGGTTACATTACGTTGGATAGATACATGGGAAGTTTAGTTAAATGACTGAATTACTTAACAAATGAGGAGGAAGGAGCACAGTAATTCATTTTCTCGGTAAAATTTATTTTAGTACAGAGATTCGAACCAGGGACTACACATTTTGTTGTATGGTCGAACAATGTGCATGTTAAATTGTGGTGGAATGAATGAATTCTGACTTGAGACATGGGTATTAGTTCAAAATGTGTATTCTAGATTGATCAAGCTTAATGGAAATAGTACAGTTTTGAGTTCTAAAAAAAATGGGTTTTGAATAATCATTTTCAAACAAATTCGACTATATTTCATCTATGTATGTTGTTTTGATTCATGCATTGGTTGATTTTGTGTTTGAAAAATGGTTTTGTTTGAGAAACGTGGTTTACGTATGGAACATGATTTTATGGCTGAGTTGTGGATCATTTGAAATGATCATATAGAAGAACACGGAAATACATTTAAAAAAATACAATATATCAATGTAGTTTTTGTAATGCAATGAGGCAAATGCAATATTTTATGTTATTTGTTGCCAAACAAAGTAGTTTAGACATCAGTGATTAGTAATTCTGCACTTCCAAATGCACAGTCACCCAAACGATGTGATTGGAGTGGGTGACATTTTCAGATTGCGTTAGTCTCAATCCCGTCGCTGCTAACTACTGCAGTGATCACAAAGTAGGCGCCCAAACGCCCCCCTAAGGTCATTTGAAGGGATTTCCGTATTAGCACACTTGCATTGAATTTGACTTGAACTTTGACAAGCTAGGGCTTGTGTAAAATGATCCTTTTCATGTACCTAAAACATGATAATCAATCTTGAATACACATATTAGATACATATGAATGGAATGGTTGAGTCATTATCAAAATATGGACAATGTACAACCTCTTGGTCAACATTCTCCCCCTTTTGACAATGACAAACCATTCCTCAAACATATTGAAAATGATATTGAAATTATACCACTGCCTTGTGAATTAGGGGGATTCAAGATTTGAACAATGTGAATTGCTCCCCCTCAATCTATGCTTACTTTAACTTGCATAGTTAGTCTTTCTACACAAAGAAATATAACATGCATGTAGTATATGGTCCTTTAGCAAGTAACATGATAAAGTATATAATGAACTAGAAAAGGATCACATAAGCAATAAAAGCAATATGATTGAGTTTCAAGACATTGAATTTCTCTCCCCCTTTTGACATTATTAAAAAGGGGGGTAGAATAGCATATAAGTAGGTCTTCTCCAAGCACAACCAAGCAGATATCCAAACATGCAATCTCATAGCATATATCAAGTAGAGACGAGTGAAACACACAAGCTGGGTCATAATCAAAATATGGTGAAATATGGCACCAACTCATAAGATATAACTGATCAAAGAGTAAGAGTGCAAAGAAGATAGATTACAACCAAGAAGCATGTTCTCATAAAAACAACTACAAGCGAGAATCGATGAAAGTTAAAGATAAAATAGTACATCTCAGATCATGTGCCCAGATGTTTTTAATACAAAATAGCCTAGAAAGATATATATGATCAGCAAGCTAGACTAAAAACTAAGAACATCTAGACATCTAAGCTATCTATATCCACATCATCATCATCATCCTTGGCATTAGGCTCGTAGTCATCGTCTCCGTCTTAAGGTGTAGTAGCAACGCCTTCATCACCAGAGTCACCAGTGAAGCCATCAGAGCCATCGACATCATCCTCACCATCACTGGCATCCTCATCAACATCAACAATCTTGTCATCAGCCTGGTTAGGCATATCCTCATCCATAGAAGGACCGAAGTGACGACAGGGCCAACGAGCATTCTGCTCATCCCAAGTCATACCAAGAGCATAAAGCTCATTGGCCCGAGGGAAGGAAGGAGAAGAATCACCTAGACTGGAAAGCAGAGTGGCCAAGGGGCCAACAGGTAGTGGTAGGATGACTGGAGTAGGTCCACCAACAGCAGAGGGTGTGGGAGCAGCAGCGGAAGGCTCAGATGCATGCTAGAAGTGATTGTATGCATAAGATGCATAATCACTACCAGGGTACGATTGGTAGGTGGGGTATGGGTGTGTACAAGATAAGTTCACGTTAGACATGATTGAACATAAATCTTAGTGTAGATGCTCCTGGACTTGGAGGTTGTATGCTTGTTGGTGTATCATATAACCCATGAGGGCTTCATTGGACACACAGAATGAGGCACAACTAAATCTTAGTGTAGATTCTCCTGGACTTGGAGGTTGTATGCTTGTTGGTGTATCATATAACCCATGAGGGCTTCATTGGACACACAGAACGAGGCACAACTAGGTCGGGTAGGCTAAGGAGGTGGAGGAGCTCGGGTTGAGGTAGAGGCAGGTGCAGCTGTGGCAGAGGAAAAGGGTGAGGCACTGGGTGTAGTGGAGGAAAGGATAGGCACAAATTTCTAAATATTGGTCTCACTGATACACACTCCCTCTCTGGCAGGTCTATAGTGGAAGTCAGAGAAGAGTGATTTCTTAGTGGCGAATTGGAAAAAACCACATATCAGGGCAGGATATGGAGGATGGGTGCCGCAGGTGTTCTTTCCAGATTCAAAGCAAGTCATGTGGTAGAGGATGTATCTATACCACTTGACTCTGACATTCTCTAAGCGGTCATACATTATCACCGTAGTGTATTCTGCAATATCCATTTTATTTTTCTTTGGATGGATGTTGCAGTTGACCACTAGGGCTAATATATGCTTCTTGAGATCTAAGGAGGAGGAGGGTAGGGTGCTCTTCTTCTTGTAGGGAACATCAGGTTTCTTCAAGTAATGATGAATATCAGGAAGTGTGATCTTATTTTGCTTGTAGAAACCTTCAGAGTCCAGTAGGTCAAAATACTCACCATAATCCTTACGTCAGGTATCATTCTCATCAACTCCAAAGAAGATATTCAGGATATCCTCTGAGATTTGGAATTTCTTCTTGGTGATCATAGAAGTAAGGATAACTTGAGTATTCAGAGGGGGTACAAGGGAGTCGTAATTCCAATGCAAATTTGCGTAGAATTCGTGAACTACTTTCGTGCTAGACATTGAATTATGAAAGCACTCATGCTCGACACCCAGGGAAGATATGTGATGAACAAAAAGCAACCTCACCACTTGATCGATGATTGCTTGACGCCTAGGGCTAGGCTAAAAAAGGGCTCTAAAGGGAAAAGGACTCCTAGGAAGAAGGTCCTTATATCGATTTACAATCTCAATTGAGACAAAAAGGGTCTCATCGAAGGGAATCAAGAGGGAAAATGAGGAGGAGGATGGTGCATTGCTAGGGGCGACTCTCTTCTATTTGAAGCCATTAAGGCGAAAAGAAGAAGAAGAAGAGAGATAATGCACAAAACACTCCACTAAAAACATTCACACACCTAGGTTAAGCTAGGGGGAAGGTCTAGGAAGGTCTCCTTAGGTCGAATAAGGGCTAGGTTAGGGAAGGGAAGGTCAAGGGATGAGAGCTTAGGGCTAGAAGGAGAGGAATCAGCTGACTATTCTCTAGTTGAGAGGGAGAATTGTCGGCCGAACCCAACTTAAGTTGGCTTCAGCCCACCGATCGGTCGAGATATGTGAGGTGGAAACTCGACTGATTGGTCCATTTTAAAAAAAGTTCTCAGCTGCAGATCGGTCGAGTTTGTCCTAGGGAAACTCGATCGATGGTCAACTTGACTTAAAATCATCAAACTTAATTTCTAGCCATTTGAATGCTAATTAAATTTATTTTTCAAGTCCATTATGTATATTATACATAATTTGGCACATATCACTCATCATTGGGTACTATTTTGTGATAAAATAGACATTTGTGAAAAATACCCAAAAATAAGAGAAAAACAAGGCAAAAAGAACATGAAAAAAATGATTTTAAGCATATTAGCAAGCAAAGATGATCAAGATAGATGCAAACCATATATGATAGATGACTACTAGCTAGAAGGCTTATTTGATTCATTTTAAGCAGTTATAAGAAATTTTTATCTAATAAAATTAAATTACTCTCTAACCATAGGTTTAGTGAAAATGTCTGCCAACTAATTTTCTGTGTCCACATGCGTGATATAAATATCCTTCTTGGCAATGTGATCACAAAGAAAGTGATGGCGAACCTCTATATGTTTAGCTCTAATATGCAATATAGGATTGTAAGATATGTTAATTGCACTAGTAATATCACAATAGATATGAGAAGCAACAAAATGAATGTTAAAAGTCTTGGAGCATTTGCTTCATCCATAGGACCTGGACACAACAACTCTCGACTGCAATGTATTCAGCCTCGGTGGTTGATAATGCCATGGTGCTCTATTGCTTAGAGAACCAAGACACCAAGCATGGTCCTAGGAGAAAACAAGTGCCACTTGTGGACTCTATATCAGTCAAGAAGCCTGCATAATTGACATCACTATAGGTAGTAAGAGTAAAGTACCTTGACTTGGGATACCATAATCCAAAATTTTGAGTTTTAGCTAAGTACCTTAGAATCCTCTTAACAACTATAAGATGAGATTTCTTAGGATTTGATTGAAATCTAGCACACAAGCCAACACTAAACATTATGTCAGGTCTAGAGGCAGTTAAGTAAAGTAAACTTCCAATCATACCTATATAGGGATTCTCATCTACCTTTTCACTTTCTTCATCTTTATCAAGTTTGGCGGTGTTTGACATGGGTGTGTCCATCAACTTGGTATTCTCCATCCCAAAGCGCTTAAGTAGTTCATTGGTGTACTTGCCTTGGTTGATGAAGTTCCCATCTTTTGTTTGTCTGATTTGAAAGCCGAGGAAGAATATGAGTTCACCCATCATACTCATCTCAAGTTCACTCTACATAAGATCACTAAATTCTTTGCAAAGATCAAGGTTAGTTCCGCCAAAATTGATATCATCGACATATATTTGAATAATAAGAAAATTGTTAGAAGTGTGCTTTAGAAACAAGGTAGAATCCACTTTGCCCATGATATAACCATGATCTAACAAAAAGTTCTTTAATTTCTCATACCAAGCCCTTGGTGCTTGTTTGAGTCCATAGATAGATTTTTGCAATAAATAAACATGGTTAGGTAGACTACAATGTTCAAAGCCAGGAGGAAACATACACTTCCTCCTCAATTGTACCATTCAAAAACACACTTTTAACACCCATTTGATACAAAAGAAAGTTTTTATGACTAGTAAAAGCAAGTAACATATGAATGGACTCAAGTCTAGCTATAGGTGCATATGTTTCATCAAAGTCAATACCTTCCTGTTGATTGTAGCCTTGAGCCACTAACCTTGCTTTGTTTCTTACCACTTTTCTGCTTTCATCTAGCTTGTTGCGGTAGACCCATTTGGTGCCAATGATCTTTCTATCACTTGGTCTTAGCACAAGGGTCCAAACTTTGTTCTTCTCAATCTGTTCCAGCTCCTCTTGCATAGATAGGATCCATTCTTCATCCCCAAGAGCTTCCTTGACATCTTTAGACTCTAGTTGTGAGATGAAGGCAATGTTGGCTTGTTCTTTGTTGAATGCAGCCCGCGTCTTCACTCTCTCAAATGGATCACCTAAGATCAGTTCCTTAGGATGATTCTTTGCAAATCAAGGAGTTGGATCCTTCTTTTCATCATCTTTGTCTTCTTCTTGAGCAGCCACATCTTTTCCCTTTTGGGTGATGTTGAGTTCTTTGAGGATAGGAATTACTTCATATGCAATATCATCATTTGAAACAATATCTTTGGTAATAGAGGGGTTAGTCTCAATAAACTTTACATTAATATATTTTTCTACCTTAGCAAGATCAACATTATAAACTATATATGCCTTGCTAGTAGTGCTATAGCCAAGAAAGAAAGCCTTGTACGATTTCAGATCAACTTGTCAGGAGAATCTTTCATATTCAAAACAAAACAAGGACATCTGAAAACATGGAAATACTCGATAGAAGGCTTCCCACCACTCCATAGTTCATAGGGGGTTTTCTTAAGCAAGGGATCAGTGAAAACACAATTTTGCACAAAATAATAGGTACTGACAACTTCAGCCCAAAACTTCTTAGGAGTATCATACTCAAGAAACATGGTCCTAGCCATCTCCTGTAGAGACCTATTCTTCCTCTCTACAACCCCATTTTGTTGAGGTGAAGAAAAGTTGTGCGCAAAACCCAATTCTTGACAAAAACGCTCAAAAAACTCATTTTCAAATTCTCCCCCCATGGTCACTACGGATGGAAACAATCCTCAAGAAGCTTCATTCTCAACTCATTTGCAAAAATTAGAGAAAACATCAAGCGTATCACTCTTTGAAATGAGAAAGAAGGTCCAAGTATATATGGAGAAATCATCGTCAATAACAAGGCAATATTTGAAACCACGAAGCGATTGCGTTCTCATTGGTCCAAATAGATCAATATGAAGAAGCTCAAGAGCTCTTTTTGTCCCAAGGAATCCTTTATATTTGAAGGAGGACTTGGTATGCTTTCCTTGTGTACAAGGTTGGCATTCATCATCCTTTTCAAAATCCAATTTAGGAAGTCCCTGGACTAAGTCCTTTTTGCTCAACTTCCTTAATTGATGCATATTTACATGACCAAGCTGACGGTGCCAAAGAGAAATATCATTCGAGTTGGCTACAAGGCATCTACCAACCACATGTTTAATAGAGTTAAGAACAATAACATAATGATTACCACTTCTAGTTCCCTTATATATAACTTGGTAGGAGAGAGAATCTAGAATCAAACATTCAAAAGCAGTAAATAGTACAAGGTAACCATTGCCACAAAGTTGACTAACACTTATTAAATTGTGATGTATGCCATCCACAAAAAGAACACTCTTGATGCATACGGATTCACCTACATCACCCTCACCTTTGACTTTACCTTTCTTATTGTCCCCAAAGGTGACAAATCCTCCTTTCTTCTTTATGAAATTGTTGAAATGGCTTACTTCACCGATCATGTGCTTTGTGCAACCACTATCAACATTCCATCTATCTTTTCCCTATAAGAAAGGAGAATGTCGGTTCCCAACTCAAACTTTGGGATCCGAAGTTAGTTTGGGGACCCATTTCATCTTTGGGTTGGTCCCCTTAGGCTTATAAGGACAATAAGTAGAATAACGATCATCACATTTGCAATAAGAACAAACCATAGGATTCTTAGTGCCCGAAGATTTTCCTACAAAGAAAGAGATATTCTTGCTCTTTTTATTACCTTTGGCCTTACTCTTGCCCTTTGAGGCTCCCCCTACAAATCCCAAACCACTAGTACCACTTTGTTTAGTAGAATGATCAAGGATTTCATTTAAGGAGTTCTTCCCTTTGAGGAATTTCTGTAGGGATGCTCTCAATCTATGGTTATCATCATTCAAAGAAATAATAGTAGAAGGTAAACCAGATATGTCATCCCTAGCATGCACAATATCAGCCTCAAGACATAGAGCTTTAGTAAGATATGAATCCTTTTCGAGAGAGATAGAAACAACATTTACACTAGGCAACAAAGGTCTAGATGATAGATCATTTACTTTAAGCAACCTAGCATTTTTAGATTTTAGCATTTGAATCTCTTTGAGATAAACATCTCTCTCTTCTCTACTAGTATCAATAAGTAACTTAAATTCAGCATTTTTAGTTTTGAGCAATTCAAGTTCTTTTAGGCAATTTTGGTTCTCTCCCTTTAGATTTTCAATATTCTTAAGGTAGATACCATTCTAAACTTCAACCCCATTGTAATGGAGTTCAATATCAAGGTATTGCCCTTGCAAATTATCAATACTCTCAAGGTTGTTTTTCTCATTCAATTCCAAAATTTCAAGCTTGGCATAAAGATCATCAATAATTTTTCCCAACCATTTTCTTTTAGATTTACATTTAGAAAAAGAAGAATAGGTAGTGACAAGCATGTCAATAATAGCTTCTTTAGGCAATTCATGCAAACTTACCTCACTTACCTCACCAATGTCTTCACTTGTAGAGGCCATGAGAGCAAGGTGGCACTCTCCATCTTCTTCGGAGCTAGAGCTGCTTGAAGATGAAGCTTCCCAAGCCGCATGAGCTGCATTCTTGTATCTCTTCTCCTTCTTGTCCTTCCTCTTATGCTTGCTCTCCTTCTTGTAATCATCTTTTTTCCTTGAGTTTCTCTTCTAGTGAGACTTTCTTGACTTTGGGCATTCACTCTTGTAGTGCCCCTTTTGATTACACTAATAGCATCTAGGAGTAGAGGAGGAGGAGGCTTACTTTCCCGTGAAGTGCTTGCCCTTGATGTAGTTGGCTTCATGCTCACTAGGGCCTTCATCTTCACTAGAGGAGGAGGGAGAAGTCTAGCAAGCAAGTTGTTGTTGAAGGATGACAAACTCCACTTGTACTTTGAAAGAACCATCTTTGATCTTTTTGGCTTCCTTCTCTTCTTGCTTAGCTTCTTCTTCTTGCTTGTCAAGTCTAGGCTCATGGGCTTGAAGATTGCCAATGAGTTCTTCAGTTGGGATGTCACCAAGGCTTCTCACTTCTTCAATGGAGGTGACCTTTGACTCCCATCTCTTTAGATGAGTTCTCAAGATTTTTGAGTTGATGACGCCTCTATCCAAAGTATTGCCCAATGCAGCCAACCCATTGATGATGACGTTTAGCCTTGAATACATCTCCACAATACCTTCTTTCTTTCCCATCTTGAAGTTATTTAGGAGGTTGTTCAACATGTAGATCTTTGCCTCCTTGACTTGCTTTGTGCCTTCATATGTGATGCACAACTTGTCCCAAATCTCATAGGCAGTGTCCCATGATGAGATATGATTGAACTCCGTGGGAGTGAGGGCTGCGTAGATGATACTTATGGCCTTTGCATTTAGTTGAGCCTCCTTGAGAGTAGCTTCACTCCATGTTGCAACAACTATGGTTGGCTCTTCGTAATGTGTGACCATCACTTTCTACATATCAAAGTTTATCCCTTGAATGTAGAACTGCATCCGTCTCTTCCAATAAAGGAAGTTGGTGCCATCAAAGACCAGAGGGCGCATGGAGAAGCCTCCCTCTAGGTTGAGTGAACCAAGTAGGTTGTCTCTCATCTTCTCATCTCATGGGAGATTGTTGGAGAAGATCCTTGGCTCTGATACCACTTGTTGGATCTAAGGGCTCTAGAGAGTGGGGTGAATAGAGCTATAAAATTTCTCACAAAATGGATTAGACCTTCAAATTATATGAATTAGGAGAAAAGGCTTAATGGCAATTTGAAGTCCTATCTAACAAGCATAACAAGGATGAGAGAGATTGATAGCAAACACTTAACAAAGGGATGTAGAGTGGTTCCACACTTCAAACTAGAAGTGAGTCAGTCCACTACCTAGAGAGGTCAACCTCTAGGACTTTGCAAGTGCTTTTCTCTATTATATCGCCACAAAGATTTACAACAATAGACCACAAAAGGACTTACCCATCCACCATAAGGAGATCTCCACCTTAACAAGGAACTTACCCACTTAGCTTGAGTCTTCAACCTTCACCAAGGTCTTACCCACTCAAGCTCAAGTCTTCTTCCTTGAAGGACTTTGCTTCTCCTCTTGGATCTTCAGCCTTTGCCTTCCCCTTCACTTGGAGAAGATCACCACCTCTTCATCAACCTTTAAGAGGACAAGCTACATCTCCTTCTTCACTCGATGGATCTTGCTCCAACGTTTCTTCAAGAGAGAAGGGGATGGGGAAGTAGTGGAAGATTTAAAAGCTTTACATGTACAAAGGTGGAGATCTCTTACAATAATCCTAACTTACTCACAAATCACGAAATGATATGTAAACTAGAGAGAGAAAGGGGCTCGAGGAGTAGTAGCACACTCAACTATAGTAAGTACCTTGAATGTAGTGAATGAACAAACTTGGAATGAACTCCAAGGGGCCCTATTTATAGATGGGGGTGCTCCCTTGAGTTGGGGAACACTTAGGGCCGAAATATATCCATTTTTGCTCAAGGCAACAAATCTATTTTCGTCCAAACAAGTCACCAACAGTTAGAATCACTTTTTCTGCATTTTCCATACAGTACATTCGGTCGAGTTTCAATAAAGATAACTCGACCGATCGGCTAAAAGACAAATCCAATTTTCAAACTATCAATCGAGTTTGTCCTGGGAAACTCGACCGATCAGCCAAAATCACATTTGGTCAGTAAGCTGTTCGGTCGAGTTCTGTGAATGCACAACTTGACCGATACACATCATCATAAAATTAATCCATGGGATCGGTCGAGATTGAAACTTGACCGATCAACAGTCTGTGATCAATTTTCTAATTTGATTAAAAAGTGATTAAAACTTGGTACTTAGTGTCCCACATATTTTTCTCATCTTAGTTACAAGTCATATCATCAACACAAGTGATTACAAAATTCTTCTATGACTATTTGAAGGGATTTCCTTATTAGCACACTTGCATTGCATTTGACTTGAACTTTGACAAGCTATGGCTTATGTAAAATGATCCTTTTCATTTACCTGAAACCTGAGATCAATCTTGAATACACATATTAGATACATATGAATGGAATGGTTGAGTCATTATCAAAATATTGACAATGTATAACCTCTAGGTCAACACTTACCTGGCTATGCTTATCAACTAGTGTTACCTGCATGGTTAAAGACTTGTAATAAGAAAGATAATACTTCATTACCACTACCATTTCATAAAGATTCATGTCATTCACACTACATCGTTAGGGTTAGGGTTCTCTTTAACCAATTAGGGTTTACAATATTGGATCAACAACCAATCTTAGATCATCACTTCTATTTTCATTATAGAGTATGTTACAAAGGTTATAGAAAATAGTATTCATTTATTGCTCATACAACCACCCCATAGGGTATCATATCATACCACATAACCCCATCACTAACATGATGTATCATCACTACCATCACAAGGTATCAGTTTAGGCCATCTTGTCCAAGCATGTCGAGTTAACTACACGAGGTATATCATATGGCACTAAGGGTCTCGGGTTAACCACACATGAGGTGTATCAGGCAACCTTACTTGTGAGGGTGACAGGAAACACTAGGTATATCGGGAAACCCTAGGTGTGATGGGTTGTTAGGGTTAGGGTTTCAACAAGGTATCATGGTTCCCTTCCTCAAGGTGTATCAGGCAACCCTACATGAAAGTGTGTAGGCCTCTTTCTCAACCAAGGCCTCATGGTTTGGCACTCAAACATACTAGCTCATAAGGTATCCTTATGGTCATGATAGGCTAACACCCTCAAAGCATATCAATTTAGCATCATATCAGTCTAAGCACCTCTAGGGCATGACAGGTTGTCACCCACAAAGCATGTCAGTTTAGCATCCCCAAGTCGTGATGACTTATTACATGATGTGTCAGTTTATGCACCACAAGTCATGACGACCACTCACAACATAGTGCATGTGTGTGTCAACTTTGTCATCTTCAACCTTAGGAAGTTTTACCACTAGTCCATCTATTGTCATGCTAAGAAGGTTCAAGATGTGGGAAACAACTAAACAAAATTCCTTCACAAAAATAGTTCTCAAAACCACCAAAAACTACTAGCATGCATGAGATAAATGATCTAGAGATGAGAAACAACATAAAATCATGAAACAGTGAAAATAAAAAAGGAGGTTAAGAGTTATATAACCTACCTCAAAGATCACCGCTAAGATCCAAGATCCAAGCTCCAAGGTCAAGCTTCAAGATCATGAGCTCAAGGTAGAAGATGATCCACCAAACTTGATCACCACTACACCTCAAAGGAAGAAGATGAGACCAAGGTTAAGATCGTTCAAGATGAAAAGGAGATATCCAAGATCCATGGACGAGAAGAAGAAGAAAGCTAGGAAACATAGTTTAGCAAGGTAGAAGATGGAAGATGATCAAGGAACTCCACAACTTGGGACTCATTCTCCAAGCTCCAAGAGAACCTCCCTAGCTCCTAAGCTTCTCAAGGTCATCCACCAAGAAGGAGAGAAAGAAAGGACGGACAAAAGTATCCTCTTGCATGGAGAGAAAGAAGATTATATACTAGGGGAAAGAGAAAGGGATCATTGGAGAGGTGTCATCACCTTAGGAGCCTAGGTGACACTTGTCCACGAAAAAGGAGCCACATGCAACAACATGCAAGACGTGGTGATATGGTCTAGGCTAGATCTCGCCCTCTTGGTCTCCCACCAAGGTCATGGCCGATACGCCAAAACCCTACATACTCAAAAATCAATAGGGCATAACCCTACACACTTACAAACCGATAGGGCACAACCCTACACACTCACAAAAAGATAGGGCATAACCCTACACATTCACAAACTGATAGGGCATAACCCTACACACTCACCAACTAATAGGGAATAACCCTACACACTCACAAACTGATAGGGAATGACCCTACACACTCACAAACTGATAGGGCATAACCCTACATCACGAACTGATAGGGCATAACCCTACACACTCACAAACTGATAGGTCAACCTCTCCAAGGCTCTCTACCCCAAGATAACACATCTAGGAGCAAAACATATCTCACTTATGTGCTGTAAACATCACCACAGATGTCACCACACAGCCAAGACCCAAACAAGGTTCCCATCTCTCTCTCTCATCTAGATGATGCCAAGAGAGAGGAGGAATGCTCTCGAGGTGGCAAATTTGCACATCAATCCATGCTCTGGGTGAATTGCAAATTTGCACCAGAACCACACCACAAAACACAAGCATCATCCAAATAAGATCAAACAAGAAACTTAAGCTTTATACATGCCCTAATTACATCTCAGATGATTAAATCAAGGTTTTAAGCAACATATTTAGGTAAAAACAAACAATGTTATCCCAAAACATGGGTCAGGATCCTTACACAAATGTTGCTAGCGGTTATTGAGTAACTTTAGTGTAATATACTCATTTTGTTGGGATCGATCTTGAATCATGATATTCACCAATGACTGCGTTACTCAAAATCAAATTTCATATTATTTTATTAAAGATATGGTAAAATAGGGTAAAGGGGATGTTACCCCAGTGTGCAGTTTTCCTGGTTCAAATTTGATTTTGGATATGGTGTAAGTCAGTCAGGGTTCATAATTTTAAAGCTGATTGATTATTATTTATTATATATAGAAGAGTAATTAAATTTAAAATATAGGGATTAGATTATGTTCATGAATATGATGGGATATTTAAATTATATAATTTAAATCTTATACAAATGGAAAATCCTTGTTATAAATTATGAAAGCAATTGTAGAGGTTTAAGCTACTTGAAGTTACAATCCTTTAAATGGAATTTTGCACCCAAAATTGACACATACTCAAATAAATGGGCTAGCCTTTGTTCCATATGAGATTTGTAGATAACACGTGGTGAATTTGTTAGCCAAATGACATGACAAGGAACTCATAATGCCCACATATTGTCATAAAGATCATTTTAGGAGTGTCATTGTCTTTCACCTTAATATGGTAGTGTCGTAATCTATAATCAATCTTAGAGAATACATGAGAAGTGCAAAGGTGGTAAAAAATATCATCAATTTTGGAAGCGGGTAATTGTTTGAGACTGTAGTCTGATTAATCATCTGATTAATAAATACACATAAGCAATACTGCACCTTTCTTCTTATCAAAGAGTAAATGTGCTCCCTAAGGAAATGTATTGGGATAGACAAGATTTTTATCTAATATATCTTATAGTTGCTTCTTAATCT
Source organism: Alisma plantago-aquatica (assembly GCA_963693085.1). Lineage (NCBI taxonomy): Eukaryota > Viridiplantae > Streptophyta > Magnoliopsida > Alismatales > Alismataceae > Alisma > Alisma plantago-aquatica. Next base: position 1,251,545,512 of record OY856410.1, on the reverse strand, counting down.
CTAAAAGCGTTGTGAGTGCCATCCTATATGGTGTCTGATAAATAAGACAATACCATGTATTAATTCTATCAAGAATTATATCTCGCAATCTAGTGGTAGCTTTAGGAGTTCCTCAAGAAAAATGTATGAGTACTCTCTAATCACATCTATACTATCCACATATTTTGACTCAAGCTTTTTTAATCATCAATTTAGCATTATATGCTTCAGATTTCTTAGCAATTATAGATTGGCCTTCAATATAGGATATCCTACTAGAGAGATTTTCTCTTTCCTTCCATGACTAATCCTAACATAACATACCCATCCATGATATACAAATACCATGGTTTGAGTGAGGATAAGTTCAAGGGATAATCTTCAATCTGATATTACCAAGAGGTGCACTAATATATAAATGGGCCCTAGAGTGCTAAAATTGGACATATAATGTATACTTAGGTGAAAACATTAAGACAAATATCATATAGAAACCTGATATGAGTAATAGGACACCTCTTTTTTTTTTGGGGGGGGAATAGGGGTAACGATATTATCCATCCTGGTCCCCTTCACCAGGCCTTAATACAAAAACATGTTTATCATCTATGTCCTGGATATTGACATGATGAGACGAATATATAACATCTAAATTTAAAATAGGGATTAGATTAGATGGAACAGTGTCATAACGACACTCTCCCATAAAATTTTGGAGATGGTGTTTTGCTAGCCCATCTGCTAGTTGGTTTGCTTCCCTCAGTCTATAATGTCTCTGTAGATTCTCAAAGGATGTCTTGTATACTTCCATGCTTTTCTTCCACCTCGTGTAGCTAGGATATTCAGCAGAGTATGCCTTCAGAATAGAGATGGTCGTCGAGCTATCCGTCTCAACAATAACATTACTATAGTCCATCACCAAACAAGTTTCCAGACTAATAGCTTCCAATTCACCTTCTAGGACGCTGCACTTGTTAATCTGATGAGCTTCCCCGAAGACCCAAGCAACATTCTCATCTCATACAATTGCAGTTGTAGCTACCATGCCATTCTTCATAGCCATGTCCGTGTTAACTTTTATCCACCCTGGGGGTGGGACGGACCACGTAGCCACCGACATCATGTCATTCTTTACGATTTTTGCTTCAGCTTCCAAGGACTACATAATGAACTGCCATTGCTTCCTTATCATTACCAATTGTGTGTTATCATTCACCGTCACCCAATCGAATACTTCCTTGTTTCTTACTTGCCAGATGTTCCAACAGATGACTGTGAATAAAGCTGCCACCTCTGGGTCTTCAATCCAGTTCCTCAACCAAGCCTCGAGGTTGTTCGAGAAGAAAACAAGTGTTTGGTCTGCCTCCTGCATGCCTGTCCATATCCGACTTGCTTATGGGCAATCCCTTATTGCATGAAGTGATGTTTCCGGGTATCTTTTGCATTTGGGACACATCTCATCATCTATGAAATGCCTTTCCTTCCTGGTCCAGTTGGTCATTAAGGCTCTAGATCAAAGCAGCCACAAAAACACCTTCAGCTTCCCTGATAGTTTCAAACTCCATCTCCTTTTCCAGTATACTAATGGAGGAAGAGTGGTTCCATTGAGGAAGTCATATGTAGAATTTATTGTGAAGTTGCTGCGTTGAGTTAACTCCCAAGTATATGCATCTCGCCCTTCAATTGGTACTGGTATTCTTCGAATCTGCATCACCTCATGATTGGGCAAATACAAACTGAGAAACTCAGCATCTCACTCACCATTCAGATTGATCAAAGAGCTGACTGACATATCCAAGAGTTCATGCAGAGGTGCTTTAATCCAAATGGATTCTAGCTTATCCACCCCTGGAACCCATCGATCTCGCCATACATTTGTGTTTTCTCCTGACACAATTAGTATTCTGCTTAAGTTCGCAACTTCTTCTGCATACTTGTGATGGGCTCTCCAGAACGGAGTGGCTCTAGCCCCCTTCTGTCCTCGGAAGCTTATGTATTTTGTTCTAGTGCCATGATACCATAGACAGTCCCGCTTAGTTAGAATTTCCCATGAATTCTTCCATAGAAATGCTTCATTCCATTTCCTCATTGATCTGATGCCTAGACCACCTTGGTCAACAATTTTCATTACTTTGTCCCAACGAACAAGTGAGATTGGCCTTGTAGTGTGTCCTCCCCCCCATAAAAATCTCATGATTACACCATCAGTTTTATCACATAGAGTCAGTGGCAGTGGTACTGTCTGCATAGTGTAACTCGGTATAGTGGTCAATACAGATTTCACGAGACAAATTCTGCCCGCAAGAGATAACGACCTTACTGCCCATCCATTTACTTTCCCTTCTATTCTCCTGAGGATCCCACCATATGTTGCTTTTGTGACTCTCTTGTGAAGTATGGGTACACCCAAATGTCTTCCCAGATCTGTTGTTTCCTTGAATCCACTTTGTCTGCACAAGGTTCTTCTCATTGGTCTGCTCACCATGTTGGAGAAGAAGATACTTGTCTTCTCAATTGAAATCTTTTGGCCTGACGCCCTCTCAAACATGTTGAAACAATCTTTGACTGCTTTCAAGTTCTTCTTGTTAGCTTTTATGAATAAGATGATATCATCCGCAAATGTAACATGTGAAATGACAGGTCCATCTTTGGACAACTTCATCGGGTTCCAACTTCCTTCGGCTACCTTTGAATCAATCAGTTGGGATAGCCTTTTTAGGCACATGACAAATAGGTAAGGTGACAAGGGATATCCCTTTCTAAGTCCTCGTGTTGTCGTGAAAGGGGCTAGACATTCCCCATTCCATACAATTTTCATTTCTCCTGCCTGGGTGGATTGCATAATGTATCCGATAATGCTACCTGGCCAATGTGCTCTCTTGAGTGTGTCTTCCAGAAAAGGCCACTCCAGCCTATCATAGGCTTTGGATAAATCCACCTTGATCGCCATGTATTTAGCTCCGTGGGTTCTTCACATGTTATGGATCAGTTCTTGAGTTTTAATGATGTTGTCTGTGATTATACGACCAGGAACAAAGCTACTTTGTGTCTTTGATATCCATGCATTCGTATGTCTCTTAAATCTGTCCGCCACAATTTTTGAAGTGAGTTTGAGGACTGTACTATTCGGAGATATCGGTTTGAAGTGGGAGCAAATTTCTAGTTTGCCAAGCTTCACGATCAGCACCATTGTCGACTCCACAAGCCTGGGATCAAATCCTTGTCCTAGTAGCACCTCGGAGATTGTGGTGATGATTGAGTTCTTGAGTATTAGCCATTGCTTCTGCAAAAACATATAATCAACCCCATCTGGGCCTGATGCCTTGTGAGGATTGGAATCCTTCAAGTTTTGCCATACTTTAGTTTCTGTGGGTGGAGCTGCTAGCCGTCATGCCTGAGCAGGCGTAAGTTCCTTGAACTTCCCCGACATTTGATCTACGTCCTCCTGAGAAATAGGTGCATTGGAAACAAAAATGTTAGTAAAAAACTCCTGGATCATTTTCTTCAACTTCTGAGAATCTGAAATCCACACGCCCTCATCGTTTTTCAGCTTGGTATGAGGTTGCTCCGCTTCCTATTGTTCACATATGTGTGATAAAATTTTGTGTTATTGTCTCCATTGGTAAGCAATTCAAATAGGTCTTATGTTTCCATTCTGTCTCCTCTTCCAACAGTATTTCCTCCAAGCTAATTTGAAGTGAGACCAGGTGTTCTTCGGCTTTCTGATTAGCCCCCCACCCTAATCTCAAGCTTCTTTATCTTATCCCAAAGTTTATTCTTAATTTTTTCCTTTTCTCGATGTTTATCATTCTGCCATCTCATAATGGTTGGCCGTACTGCATGTAGTGCTTCAGGGAAATCTCTGCTTCCATCCCATTGTTCTTGTAACAAACTTTTAAGATATGAGTCATTATTCCATCTAGCATTGGTTCTAAAAATGGGCTCTTTTTGCGTGACATATTGATTGTATTTCTGATTAGTAGTGGTATGTGGTCCGACTTAATATGGGGTAGGTGCTCTAGGATTAAGGAAGGGTATTTGATAACCCATTCCCTATTAGCCACTGCTCTGTCAATTCTCTCTAACAGGTGACCCTTCTTGTAGGTAAACTTTGGGCCGGTGTAATCCATGTCAGATAAACCCGCCTCCATCAACACATCCCTAAACAGGTTAGCATCATTGTAATAGAACCGATCACTTCCAATCTTCTCATCTGGGTTCAACATGGCATTGAAATCGCCAATAGCTAACCATAGATGGTTGATAGTAGAGCCCAACTGAATAAGGTGCTACCACAAGAGTCTTCTTTTATAAGGATTAGGACTTCCATATACACACATCAAGAGACCAATACCATTCACTCTGCAATGAATGAACTGTTTATGACTCAAAAGGATTTCTACCTAACACTCTTGTTCCTTCCAGAGGACCCATATACCTCCCGCGAAGCTAGTTGACTCAACTCAGTGGGAATTGTCAAAATCTAATTTCTTAATAGCCCTTTCAGCTTGTTTTCTAGAGATCTTTGGTTCTAGGATTATCAGGATATGTGGTTTATGCAACCGTTGAAGTTCCTTGATGTTAGAGATAATGAGGTCATTCCCCATACCTCTTACGTTCCAGCTAAGTATATCTAGCATTAAACAGTGAAGGATTGTAACCACAATTCCTTAGAGAGAGTTTGAAGAGGCACTTGTGGGCCCTTCCTTCGTCTCCTCCTATTCTTTCAGCAGCTTCGTATGACTCCTAGTTTGGTAAGGAGTTGCTCTGACCTTTTCTTTTGTGCTTTTGTTCCTCTTCCCAGTCGATGTGCTTGTTTTGTCGGGGTGATCTACAACTGTTTCCTCTACCTCCATTTCTTTTCCAATTACATGACTATCCTCATTCTCTCCATTTGTGGTTCCTGTCCTTCCCCTAATGACTTCGTCTTCTTTAGGATTTGCTGTAGAATGGCTGCTTTGATACTGCATGGTCTTCTTCTTCTTCTTTGTCTGTACTTGATTTTCTGTGACCTCCTCCTCCACATTTATGTACTTTATAATGTCGTTAAGGACTTCATCCTCTTTTTCTGTATCTCTCCTTGCCTTCTTTTTCTTTCCCTTACTACGAGGTGATTGTGAGTTCAGTCGATTTCTTACCCTCCTCCCTTTCCTCCATGTCTGTTGTTCCTTTCTCGTCCTCCTTGGTTGAGTTGTCCTCCTCCTCCTCTAGTGCTCGGAAACGATTTTGTTTTTTTTTCTTCATATTCTTACTTTTATCATCTTTTTTGGATGGCCTCCTGGAATGGATGTTCCTGCCATAATACGTCTCCCAACGTTCCTCCTCTTCTTTCCATCTGACTCCTACGTCTTCTGTAGTATCCTTCATTTGTCTTTCTTCCTCACTTGGCCCTTTGTTTTCCTTCCCTTTCTTACAACATGTGATGTTATGTCCTACTTTACCACACGCCATGCAGACATCCGGTAGGGCTTCATATTCCACCTTATATTCAACTCCATTGATGATGACCGACGGGAGTAGGGGCCTATATGTCTCGAATTCAATTGCCAGACGGGCAAATTTGCTCCTCGTCATGTTCCTGGTATGATCATCAACTCTCACCATTCTACCCAAGACTTGTCCTATTCGTTCAAACATAATTTCATTGTAAAAGTGCAAAGGAAGGTTTTTGACCCTCACCCAAGAGACCAAGAAACAAGGAACCTCATCTGTAGGATGGAAGAGACCATCCCATGGCCACACCATGAGACAACTTCTGAAGAGGGCCCATGAACCAGATGTGAGTACTTTGTCATAGTCATGCTTCAAAGAGAAACATACTATGAAGAATTGTTCTTCCAACTCATAGACCTTCCACTGCCCAATAGGGTTCCACAACAGTTTCAGCCTCTCCGCCATTGTGAGATAGCCTACCTTCCTACCAACCACTTTTGCTATCACCATGTATTTGAAAGGACGCTCCATGATTTCTTGTTCCACCGGTGCAACATGGATCTCTGGGTAACCTACATCAAAGGTAATTTCAACATCATCGGGGTTGATCATCTCCTCCACCTCGTCTTCTAGGAAAGGAGATCCACCACTCGAAGCCTTATTGCTAGTAACTTCCTGTGTGAAAAGCTTCTTCCCTGAACCTCCATTATCCGCCTGTCCAGCCTTGTTCAACATCAGGAAGTTCTCTATGGTATCCATAGCGCTCGATACAGATGTGTAAACTATTCCAGTCGTTCCACCATTAGCGTCATCCCCAACCCCTTTCATCCCCGAATACTGGAAATCAATGCCCACGACGCTGAGTAGATGCAACATATCTTTAAAACCCATTGACTGGCTTCTCCTAAACTAAATCCTCTGGGAGGGCTACCTCCATTAATGGACGTCTGGATCTGATGGCCTTGTTGACCCCCCCCCCCCCCCCCTTCACATGAACTCTGACCTCTGCCACCAGGTTCTAGGATTTTCCCCCGATCTCCCTCGCTATCGTCGCTCCCCCTCACACCCGTCATAGCGCTCAATAGGACACCTCTAATATACAAGTATAAGCTATATGGTGGGATTTAATATATAGAATAAAATGTATAAATGGAGGAACCTGAGGGCAACATATGACAATGATCTTAACACTAGTTTCTTTTAATTATATAGTTGCATAAATGCATATGACATGTATCAAATTAATACTACTAATAATAACAACAAAACACATATAATGACAAGTGACCCTGAGTATGATTTATCGGTTGGAATGTTCCTAAAGCTTTAAAAAATATGTACTTTGAACACTACTCACAAGTGAGGAGTCTTAAGTTGCCTTTTCTGTAGATAAATTGTGTTAATTGAACTGAATAGAAAATTAGAATGATATGGTGTATGTAAGAAAGAAAAAATTAGAGAGACTGACCTCATAGTGGATGATTTTGAGATGAGCATATATTACAAACATGGTAGCTAAGTGAGTATTATAATAGTGTTTATTTAAGTAATATGAGTAAACTCTTATGTACTAGATGATCTACTGGATGATCTAAAAACATGGAAGTAATGTTACATTTAGATTCCTCATATCTTGATTGGATCAGGTGTCAATTTTCTAATATATTTGGGCACTCTTAGATACCAAAATTAATTTAGTAAAGAATATATGTTAATATTAGTATGAGTGTTATTTCAGTTAGGATCTAATCAACCAGTTTTATCATCTCCTAAGATGTTGCAAATTTTGAGTTGTCATGTTCCCCCCATACTTGTCTCCCTTTTTGACTCATGATTGGATGATTGAGGTTTTATTTTCTTATGTTTTCTGGTGTCAGGTCAATCTAATGGTTTCTTTTCTCTCTCTTTTCCTTTGCTCACTTCTTCTGTATGTTGATGTAGTAGTATCATGACTATTTCTCATCTTTTTACCTATGTATATTCTTTCTTACAATCATAATCCATTCCCCTTTGACTTCCTCTCACCATTTGACATCACTTAGTCCAATTTTTTCTAGGGTTTCATGCCCCAACACTTTACCAAACCCTGAGACTTCTTGATGACATTGGAACTACTTTATTGTAAATATAATGGACCATACCCATTTATGACCCTTTGGAAATAGAAGGTGAACATCCATAAACTTAAGAAATCTTCTCATATTTATTGACATTGCCCGCAATTACCTCCGTAGACCCCCTCATTCTCCAGAAGACAAACATGGTTCGCCAGGATATCTTAAGTCAAAGAGCATCATGGAGAAGCTTCAGGATCATTACAAAAGTACCTCCAAAGCTTCTACCCTCATCATTTGGCCTTAATTCATGTTATATTAAATTCTCTTTTTTCCTTATCCTAAGTTTTCCATGAGTAATTAACAAGCTATGAATCACCATTTCTCAAGCTTTTGTCCCCATTAGCTCTATTTCACCTCCATTGTTCAATTGCATAAGGTTTTGAATGATGCTTTTTATCCCTACTAGTTTCTTGTGTTTTCAAGCTTGTATTCATGGCTGGAGGTACCTGTTTATCTTTTAATCACCCCATGGTTTGAGCTAAGATTTGTAGATGCCTCTTTATTGTTTGACCATGAGATGATTTCAGATGAGGTTTGTTGAGACCATTACAATACTAGGAATCTAATTTTGAGGATGTTTGCTTGAGTTTGCCCCTAGATCAGTTTTCTATCCTATGTTTTTACATTATTCTTGCTTCTTCCACTATGTTCTAAAAGTGATTAGTCATGGTCATTACTTTATCGTATTGCATTTTTGCATTTCCATTTGGTGTTGCTCCTCCAGGGCATTGGTGTCATTTCATCATCTTCTCTTTACCGACTGCATGAGTTTTTGATAGGCCCTATGACTCTTATTTATATGTCATGCTACATGCTTATCATAACACCCGATCTTTACTTAATACTCAACATAGTTACAAAGGGTAATCCTAGATTAACATAATGAAACATGGCATTATCCATATCATTACACATAATATCTCCTACTTATGAATGCATACTCATCATAATATTCAGTCTCCATCTTGGGCTCAATTCGACTCAATACAACCATTTTCATCTCCTAAATATCTCAATATGCAAAATTGCTTAATTGGTTCAATTGTCAAGATTATCAACCGAGTTTATGTTGATTTTATGCAGGTCATGATGAGGTTCAACCATCAGAAGGCACCCACCTCCAATTAACCCTAATCACCTTCAACACAATCATCATCACCCCTAGAGGATGAGATGAGATGAGCCTATAAATAGGACCAGTAGGGTCCTCATTTGAGGCGTCGGACCCAGGACACCGACAGGCTTCCTGAACACATGTTCGGTCTACATTCATCCACACCATTGCCACTTCACCTGCTGCTCCCACTGTGAGCAAGGAGGTCAAGATGAGAAAGAAGGTGGAGAAGAAGATCTGCCCTGTCTGCCTTGGTAGTTCTTCCTCCTCATCCAGAGCTGCTCCGACATGACGTAGAAGATTGCATCATCTTCACCGAGCTGCGACTACCTTCTGCATCATGCTCATGACAGAACCTTCCCTCTCTCTTATTCTTCTTGTTTCTCACATCATAAGAGAGTAGTTCCTTTTCGCTGGGGTGTGGGGACTAGCCCCGCTACCCATGCAAGCATGTTCGCTTGTTAAACATTCCATGGCAATGTATATAACTTTTCATTTCGTTGTTAATTGTTAATGTTTGTGGACTGATTACCTACTTGCTTTTATCTTGTTCTTCCCTATGTTGCGAGAATTTCTATATGTAGGGTAGAATGTCAATTAATGTGGTTGACTCCCAAACTAGAAATAGAATGGGATTCCTTGAGGTCGTAAGTGTATGATCCATGAGGGGATGGGCCATCTAGCATATGGCGACACTTATGTGACCTAAACATTCATCAGGGAGGGCCACAACTTCAGTTGGATATCTGTATCATCATTATTAATCATCGATGTTTGCTTGTAGATTAATCACCTGCTTGCTTGTCGATTAGCATGGTTGACTCCCTGACTAGAAATAAAAAGGGATTCCTTGAGGTCATAAGTGTATGATCCGTGAGGGGACGAGCCATCTAGCCCACGGTGATGCTTCTGTGTGCCTAAACATCCCTCAGGGATGGCCACATCTTCAGTTGGATATATGTATCATCAGAACCATAAGTGCCTGATCCAGATGGCGACGAGATATTAGATGCCTAAGGTGATGCTTACACAAACCAAAACATCCCTCAGGGAGGGTTCGTAGTAGTTCTATTTGGATAGTTATATCTTGCCTGGATGTTTGATATTTGGATGTGTTTGCATGTGTAGTGGTGGTGAAACTCGGTACCATCCCAGTGATTCCATATCATTAATCTAGATCAACTTTAATTCTACTCTTTACTTTCCCATATTTAGTTTAATTAACCTCAATTCAACCAATCGTTTTAAATATTAGCCTTACTTGAACTAGACTGGACTAGCAACAATTCTTAAAAACGTTATCCCTTGGGATTTGATCCTTAACTATACTGTAATAAGACCCATCCGCTTATGGGTGGTATTATTGCACAAGGTTTTGGTGAAATACTGGGATTTCAACCCCGAGTGAATTTGTTAGTGCGATAATATTTCACGTCAAATTCTGGCGCCGTTGCCGGGGACAACGGAATCAATTAGTCAAATCTAGTTCATTTGAGGTTAATCTAGGATTTTACTTTTCTTTTAAAACTATCGATCATCTACTTGAATTTGACTCTACTCCATCAATCTCACTTTCGACAGATCTTTTCATCTCAGGTACCCCCAAGACTAGTGCATGCACCGCTTGAACAGTCTCGGACTCTTCGCTAGCTTTGATCACGAGATAGACATAACTTTTCGTCGTCAGAACAGAGAGAACCAAGCAAGAATGGATCAAGAGGAGGAAATAGCCCGAAGGGTAGCTCAAACCCTTAATGCACAAAGAGAAAGGCTAATGCAAGAAGCCATAGCTGCAGTCCAAGAAGAAATCCAAGAAGCACAAGCAGCAGAACTGCAAAAAGATCTTAGGGATATGTCAATCCCTAAAGCTGCTGACGTTCATCACCCAATACAACCTTCTCCCATCAACGCTCCCAACTTTGAGATTAGGGCACATTGGATCACCTTGCTTCAAAACAACCCTTTCTATGGTAAACAAGGAGAAGATACCCAGGAACATCTTCTAATGTTTATCAAATTATGTGCCATGACAAAGCAAAATGGAGCATCTGACAATGCCATTCGACTCCGTCTCTTTAAGTATTCTCTCACTGATAGAGCTATAAGTAGGTACAACTCCTTGCAATGCGAACCCATCACTACCTGGGAACAACTTCAAAATGTTTTTCTAGAAAAATTCTACCCTCCCTCTCTCACCTATGAAATTAGGGGTCGAATAACAATGTTCACTCAAGCCCCTAGAGAATCCCTTGCTGAAGTGTGGGTCCTGATCTCCAAAACATGATATAAACACGATTTAAACTTAGCGGAAGCGAATCGATTAACAGCGGAAGACAAAAATCACGGGAAATTAAAACTTTTCGAGACAAGAGCTTGAATCCATAAAGCTTCATTCATAAAAGGAGATAAACTGTTTATATCTCATGATAATTACTTCTTGAGTAATTATATACAACAGGATACAAAATCTCAAGAACTCATAACCAAAAGACTCCAAGACCTGAGAGTACAGAGGACACATAGGACTGACTCTAACTACACCACATGGAAGGCTAAATCTCCACCTGAGATTTACTGCTGCTCTTGGTGCTGCTGCTGCTGGGATTGGTCACCTGTAGACCTGTTCCTCTGTCCTCGACGTCCACCTAAAAAGTTGAAGTCTACGGGGTGAGACAATTGTACATAATTATCCCAACGAGAGTTATAACTCTCCGCCAGAAGCTTTATTATAACATCAAAGAATAACTTAAGCAATAAAAGCTTACAAAGTATTCACTAGCAGATGCAGTTGTAAACAAGAGTTCAACATTTATCAAGCATGAAGAACATATGCACTATACAGTGTAACATCAATCATTTAGCTCATAGTTACCTTTAACAGGTATACTACGCTGTAGATTATGTTTTCCAAACAGTCTTATTATTATTATGCCCTGTGGAGATGAGGTTTACCACTCATACCCCAACCAATCACTGTTAAGTGCCTTAGTATCATACTAGGTCATCGAAAGAGCCGGATTCTCATGACCTTCACCTTCCTCAGTCAGTAAGAGGATCACTTGTAGGACATCTTGTGTCTCTACTATTATAGCTCACCAGGGTAATCTGGTCCTTCGCTATTTTAGAGTTACAGTGGCATTCTGTACTCTCTTCGTCATCAGGAGATTTCATGTTTATCTTCACTGATATGGATATCTATGTTTTCCTCATCATCAGGAGGTTTCATGTTTACCATCCACTGATACGGTATGAGTTTTGTAGTGAAGGATTGACGGATTATACATCTACATCAAATTCCTACACTAGGATGTAAGGTTCTACACATCCATATACCCCACATACTCAACAGTATGTGATCCAGGAGTTCCCGTAGGAAAACATGTTTCACCATCATTTGATCTCTGACAATGATGGATCTATGATAAGGGCTCTACATTACACTTGATTAGTTAGGTACATTCAGTATTCTTTTAACAACATACATTGTTCTTCAAAAAATAACAGTAGCACAACAGCTATGAAAGTAGAATACTAAATGTAACAAACCTAACTCACATCAATCATCATTTATCAGTATACTCATCACAAGTCATCTCTAAAGCATGACCTTGATGGTATTCATGGCTCTTTCAGCCCATTAAAACATAGGATGCCACTGACAAAGCATCAAGGTATTTTACTATTCATAAAGCTAACAACATGCTTTCAATGAATATAATATCATCATCCATACCTGGATATGATCACCTTTATATTAGAACCTGCATGGTTAATTCAACTGATAAAGGTAATTCAAAACAAGAATATACTTTTCACTCTTGTCATAAGAGCTAAGTTCTCTGATTCTCATCAATTAGAGTTTGCTACTCATTTTGTATGTCATCACCCTTGAATTAGGGTTTACTATTCACATTACATGTCATTACCCTTGAATTAGGGTTTACTAATCACATTATGGTGAATTGAACTCATAGCATCATCATGTATGAGGAACGTCATCATTGATGCTCTCAGATTAGTTTAAGATTCATCATTTATCATAATTAGGGTTCCATGATCTCACATAGGTGGATCATACCCTAATCATGCACATTCATGTGTATTGAAGATACTTTACTTGAATTTCCATCATAAAAGGGTACTTTCTATTTCTTAAGATACTTTCTCTCTCCTCATACTTGTAGATGGTGATAAAACCAATCTAGATCAGGTTGGGTTAAGTCCTCTTTGATTAACATAGACCAAATCACCACTATTGAGTGATTAGGGTTTGATTAGAACAAGGTTTCACTCAATTGAACCTTTTTTTTTTTTTTTGGTTAAGCTAGGGGGAATTCTATTCATCCCGCCCCCCTCACGCAGGCAAATCAATCAAACGTACAACTCCTGCTTATAAACCGCAGGTATCATCCCCATCATTAAGAACCACATAAGGAACCTTTCTCTTCTCAAGAGCCAGCATCCCCCGTATCCTACAAGGAACATTATGACCATCCGTAGTGATGATAAAATCATCCACTCGTGTACTCCATCTACCAAACTGTCTAGGGATAGAGTTCACCATCTTATGAACTAACGATCCCATGATGTTATTATCTCTCAACTCCTCTCTAATCTCCTTCAACACCTTCCTTGCCCTCCAAGGTCCCTTCTCATCTCTCCAAAGAATGTCATGGACACCTTTGTCATCAATCTCCATACATGAGATTTGCATCATCTGGTCTCTGGCAATCTTCATACCAATCACACAAGCCTGTAAGTACGCCATCATGAACTCCGGATGCGTGAGCCATGCAAAGAACATCATGCACACATCTACATTGTGATTTCTGACCAAACCAGCTCCCCATCTTCTATAGCTGCCGTCTTCACACTTGTTTCTGCCCACCGTAATGTTCATCTTAAGATTGTAAACATCAGGTCTCTCCCATCTCATCAGTTTGATCTCCCTCATTCTCGTCCTTGGCTCACGAAAACCCCCCGCAGCCATTCTTCTATAGATATCCGATCCACTCATCACATGAAACGAAATCTTCAACAACTTATTATTCACTCCTTCCACAATCCTCTTCCATTCCTTCTCGCACATCCTTACCTTGCCATCAAACCTGGTAGCACACCTGATCCTCCAAACACTAATCGGAATGGCCACCGCAATCATGCCAGATAACCAATCTGCAAGGTTTCTAGATAACCCCAACAAACAGGTATGCAGCAAAGTCATATTGTCTGTCGGCCTATCCTTTCCAGTAAGCTCCGAGAATCTCCTCCAAAAGAACGACGCCACTTGTCCATGAAAGAAAAGGTGTGACGTCTCCTCTTCTTGTGGAACATCACAACAGTCGCATCGTGATGCCATCTGAATGCAACATTTGTATTTGATATTATCATCGGTAGGTAGCGCCTGTCTAAGCATCTTCCACACTATCGAAGTAGCTCTCGGCATGTTAATCTTCCACAACCTACCTAAGTCCACCGGCCCCTGAAGACATGGCGTCCATAACAAATTCTTGGCTGATCTCATAGTAAAGCGTCCATCCTGTTCCATGGTCCATATGAGTTCATCATTGTCATCCGAAATCCAGCAATCCGCTCTAGCAATAAGATCAATTCCCTCATCCCCGACCAGCTGATAGATGGATTCCCAATCCCATCCATTATCATCCTGCCACAGATCATTGACTCTGATCGGGTATCTCCTGTCACTGGCAAAGACGGCATATTCTCTAAGCCGCTCATCGCACCATCTCGCATCCCAAAAAGAAACATCACCTTTTCCAATCAGCCATCTACACTGAGGGAACATCTTGGGGAACATCTCCCATACTCTCTTCCAGAAAGGAGAAGGAGTACTGCTAATTCTGAGAAACTCAGGATAAACGCCTGATCTTCCTCTCTTTGAATTTGCATATTTGTTTCTACAAAAACATGCCCAAAGAGACTCACCTTGCAGCACCTCCCAACAAGCTTTGGCCACAAACGATTCATTCACCATCTTCAAAGAAGTAATACCGAGACCACCATCAAGCATAGGTGACGCAACACCTTTCCAACCAATCCATGCCTTTCTGTGATGACCAGCCCGATCAGCCCATAAGAACTCAAATAATTTTTTCTCAATTCTGTCAACGATCCCTGCCGGGATACCAAGTGCAGCCGCCGTGTACACCGATACAGCCGAAAGAACATGTGCAATCAGAAGTCTCCTCCCTACAAAAGACAGAAGTCTCGTCTTCTAGGATGCCATCTTCTTGTTCACCTTCTCTATCAGAAAATCATATTCATGTAATTTCAATCTACCTTTGGAAATCGGCACGCCCAAGTAAGTGAAGGATTGAGACGCAGTTCCAACCCCCAACCTTGTGGCAATGGCCACCTCCATATCAGTGTCAACCTTCCCAATAACACACATCGACTTATCTCTGTTTATCATCTGACCCATCGCCTTCTCATACTCTTCAAACAACTGTTTAACCGCCAAGATGGAATCAAGATCCCCATTGAAGAACAACACAACATCATCCGCATATAATAACATTGTGGGCGCCAACGCCTGTCCCCTCGTCAGAAACCTTCGAATAGCAACCTCCTGCGTCAATCTCTCCATCCTTCTACATATAAGCTCTTCAAAGATAATAAAAAGGAAAGGAGATATAGCATTTCCTTGCTTCAACCCCCTAGAGATCGAAAAGAAGCCTGCCGTCTCATCCCCAATGTGAACCGTTGCCCATGTGTGCACAAAGAAGCTCAGAAATAACTCAATGGCATCATTCAAAAAACCAAACGCCGCAAGACAGCCCCTGAGAACATTCCAATCCACCCTGTCATATGCCCTCGACATATCATATTTCACCACAACATTCGGAGATCCATTGCTACTATTGATATCATGCATTACTTCTCTAACTAGACGGATATGATGAGTGATGTCATTACCTTTAACAAAAGCTCCTTGATTCTTGGAAATAATCTTCTTCATAAGAGGACCCATCCTATTGCTCACAACTCTGGCAAGGATGCGTAAGGCCATATTTTCAATCGAAATCGGCCTAAAATCTTTCCCAAGGATAGACGGATGATCATTCTTCGGAATCAACAACAATTTGATGCAATAAAGGCCTCTATGACAGATCTGACCCCTGAAGAAAGCGTGAACCATCTGCATAAAAAGCCCACCTATAATACTCCACGTCGCAACAAAGAAAGGAAGCGTGAATCCATCCGGACCCGGAGCCGAACCAGAGTCCATCTCCGACATGGCTGCAAGAACTTCTTTTTCATCAGGAACATTCGTGATTTCACAGCTTTCATCTGCCGAAATGACACTAGGAATATGTCTCATGAAGCCCTCCAAAACGGCGTGGTCTATGATCGGCTGCTCAGCAAACTGCTCACTGTAAAAACGAGCAGCCTCTTCCGCTATTGCACCCGGCTCCGTAACCAGACTACCATACATGCCCATAACCGATCGGATCTGTCTACGTCTTCTCCGACTTTTAACCACCGCATGATAAAACTTCGTATTACGTTCACCATCTTCAAGCCATTGTATCTTTGCCTTTTCCCTCCATCCCGTCTCCTCTATCATGAGCAGGTTATCTAGCTCCATTTCCGCCACTCTAAGGGAGCTGTCATTAGTCGCAGACGGATTCTCATCAAAAGCAATTTGTGTAGTTGCCACCACATCTTCAAGGTCTGTAATTCTCTGTCTAATGTCACCAACCGACTCCTTACTCCATGCACGCAAGGCTGTCCTGACCGTCTTGAGCTTCTTGAAGAAAACGTACGATGGATGCCCTACCACTTCATCCGACCACGCCCTCTCAATGGTCTCCATGCAGCCCTCGATCTCCAACCAAGCCGCACTAAAAGCAAATGTTTCCTCCTACTCCCCCGAGCATGATCACCCGGTATACAAACAACCGGACAATGATCGGACACTCTAGATCTCGTCAAATGAATCGATCTAGTTGTAGGTCTATCCATGTTCCATTTCCCGTTAATCAGAACTCTGTCAAGCCTCTCCCAAAGTGTCGGGGTAAGAATCTGCTTATTAACCCAAGTGAATCTACTTCCATCGTATGGAGCTTCTCTAACATGAGTGTCTTCAATCATGGCATTGAACTCAAACATATCTTGATATACTGGATCTGTCCCACCACGTCTCTCCTGCAAACATCTAATAACATTAAAGTCACCCGCAATCATCCATCTCTCGTCACCAATACTCCCCGATAACGCCATCAATTCTGCCCATAGAATTCTCCTATCCATTCTATTACACGACGCATACACCGCCGTTATAATAGACTTCGTCCCATCCTCCTCTTCTAACGCAACAGTAATCTGCTGTCGGCTTCTATTAATCACTCTCGGCTTTAGCTGCCCATCAGCAAAGAACCATACTTTACCATCTTCATCATTGTTATCCGTCACCCAATCAAGCTTGACTATGTCCAGAATCTCCTCCGCCTTCACAGCATGTAGGAAAGGTTCAAATAAGCAAACAATCCCAGGTCTATATCTTCCACACATTCTACCAAGCACTCTCCGTGTCGGGTTATTAGCTGCCCCTCTGATATTCCAGAACAAGGAAGTACAATTCATAATTAACATGTACCGAGACATCAACGACCTCTATAACTGAGGCTCAGCGTCTACTCCTCCACCCTTCGTCGTCATCGGATAGGTTTTCAAAACAAAACCTATCATCATCCGAGTGTCTTCTAGATGACCGCCTGTAATCATGATAGGATCTCCTGGTCGTCTGTTCTCTAAGATCTCTATCCTGTCGTCGTCTTCCTTCTCTTCTTCTAACTCTATCATCCTCATCGTCAAACCGAATGAAGTCTTCAAGTCTGTTGTTCATCAGTTGCCCTCGTCTACCTTCATGATCCACCACCATCCTTCTAGGAGGAGAACCATCACGACGGATCAAGCTCATCCGATCTTGCGTCACGGCCACTGACCGGTGCCGAGGAGGGGGTCGAGGATCTTTATCACCTGCTGTAACCAACGGTAATGACTCCCTACATTCTGCACGTGGTATAACAAGTCGTCCGTCTCTTTCTGGATTCCCAAAAACTGCTATAGGGATCTGAAGCCTCTCTCCAACCTCAGTTCTAACAAAAGCATCATCCCCTATCACACATCTTGCCACCAAATGAAGCTGCACAAGAGACCTCCTGTCACCGTACCCCAAAGATATATACTGTGGCACATCCTCATTAAAAGCTTCAACCTTCACAAGAATACCTGCAAGATCGTGCTCAGATCTCTGCCAGTCAGAAACATGTAAAAGCCGACCAAATGGATCAACAATCTTCTGAAACGACTCATCACTACGACACACCAGAGGCATGTCAGTAACCCAAAACCACATAATCTCCTTTTTGGAATGTGTCTCCCCATCCTCCATGCTACGTACCTGTAGCGTATTATGGTAAATTACACATTGATCATCATCATGGTTTAATTTACTAACCACTTGACCCTTAATGTCTTTTGGTATCAATAGGGTTTAGGTTGAACAACTATTTAACCATTTAAGCCTTCACGGCATTAGGCAGACTTAACTTCAAAAGTCTCCACTAGGTTTCACACCTTCATCCTTCATACGATCTTGAGGTCGTATGCCCTCATTCGATCTTGAGGTCGTATACCCTCATTCGATCTTGAGGTCGTATACCCTCATTCGATCTTGAGGTTGAATTCCCTCATACGGTTTGAGATCGAATGACCTTATACGGTCTTGAGGTCGAATGACCTTATACGGTCTTGAGGTCGAATGACCTTATACGGTCTTGAGGTCGAATGACCTTATACGGTCTTGAGGTCGAATGACCTTATACGGTCTTGAGGTTGAATGACATTATATGGTCTTGAGGTTGAATGACCTTATACGGTCTTGAGGTCGAATGACCTTATACGGTCTTGAGGTCGAATGACCTCAAAAGCTCAAGATCGTATGGACCTCCAAGGTGGTTCAAAGGGTAAACTCGATTAGGGTTTCCTATGTTGAAGCCTTCAATTGGTCTCAAGCTTGCTAACCACTTATCAATTGAGACAATTAGGGTTAGCCTTAACCAATTGGTCACTCAATTGGCCCTCAATTGATATCCAATTAGGGTTGGAGTTGGTTCAATTAAGGTCTATAAATGTTCAACCATCAACACTCAACAATGTGAATCAAATCGAAGTTGAACCCATCAATTGACCTCCAATTGGGCTCAAACTTGGCCCAAACGGTCTTGGGATCGTTTGGATATACTCCACATGGTCTTGAGACCGTTTCCCCAAGAATTCATCAAAATCTAGATTGATTTGATAGGGGTTGAACCTTAATTAAGTCACAAATCAGCAATTTGATTATTTCAATAACCCATTGTAATTGGGCCCTCAATTGATCAAATTACCTTAACCCTAGACCTCCAAACGGTCTTGGGTTGTCACCAAACGGTCTTGATACCGTTTGGATGAGTTCCAAACGGTCTTGAGACCGTTTTCCCATCCATCCTTTGGACTCTAGTGAAAATTCATCAAGTTTTGATTTATTGAGTTGATCATTACATCAATACTTAATTGCAATGTAATTTGGTATCTTTGTACCTTCAACTCTTAACTCGTTTGGAATTAGTCCATCAAATTTTGTGAGTCATTAATTAACATCATTATGAACATTAATATCATACGGTCAACGCTTAGTCAACCATCTTATACAGTCTTGAGACCGTTTGCCCAAAAAGGGCAAATTAAGCAGATTGAAAATCAGAACTAAATTCAATTGAATTTGCTAATTGTTTTGCCTATATCTCACGATTAATTTGGAGTTAACCTCTCAAATTGTGTGGGTGATTAACCTATATAATTATGAACAGGATTCTCATACGGTCCACACTTGGTCAACGCAGCCATACGGTCTTGAGACCGTATGCCTTCATACGACCTTGAAACCGTTTGCCCATCAAACGGTTTTGCAAACCGTATGGGCAATTGGTTGAGGTCGTATGGTAAAGTGGAAAACCGTGGATAAGAATAGTAAATAACGCCCTCATCTTCTAGCTCAAGAACAGCAACAGTTCCTCACGGGTTTGCTTGCAAGGAAGCAAGGGAAGATAGGGAAGAAGAAGAACTAGCAACTAAAAGCATAGAAAAGATGTATATAACAAAGCATAGGTTTAGAGTTATAAAACCCGCCTAAAGCTTGATCCTTGAGCTCCAATCTTTCTAGCTCCAAGCCTTTAATGGCGTCCTAGAAGCTCCATAGGTCGGCCAAGGTGAATCCTCCAAGAAAAGTTGAGAAGAGATGGCTAGAAAGATAGAGCTAAGTGAGCTAGCCATGAATTTGACCTTGAATTCGAGTTTCATCCAAGAATTTAAGAAAAAGGAAGGATCCAAACCTACCTTGCACTCCCCTGGTCGTCCTCCTGAGCTCCAGAGCTCTCCTTAGTCGGTTGAGCAAGGGGGAACAGTGAAGGGAACGAAAGAAACATTCCTTTGCTAAGTGAGGAAAAGGGCTTATATACTTGGGTGGAATTTCAACATAGGCACATAGGCTTTCCTTATTTTCAACTAAGTCCCTCATTTATTCTTTGCTCGTCCCTTCTTCTTATTTCTAAGGACAACCTTCTTCTAAGGTCAAGAAATGAAGGCAAAGAAGATCAACCTATTACTAAAGCACACACATAAGAGGCTATAGTACTTACACGTTGATTATTAATTCACAAAGGTGTTTTGCATTATATGATTATTCAATTGAAGTGACTTCTTCATCATTTCTTCTCTAAATGATGACAAGAGTCTTACAAGATGTTTTAGATGGTGTATTTTACAAGTTGCACCCCTCAAATTGGGTAAATTGCACTTTACTCCAATTTAGGGTTTCAAGCACAGGGATTGCTTCCACAGCTGCACCTTGGTGCTCAAGCTTGGGAAATCCCTCAAACTTTACCATAATCATTCTTATGATGTCTCAAAATCAAAGGAACATCTCAACATGTGCAAATTGCAAGTTAACCCTTCTAACTGGGTAAATTTCACATAGGTCCATGTATTACAAAACAATCAATTCAACATTGTTTAAAAGGGACAGAAAAGGAAAAGTATGTTCCTCAGGAACTTAATTACATGCAAAAAGATAATCACCAGTATCTTAATTACATAATTAGGCAAAACACCTAGGGTTAACTCATAACCCAGGTCAGGGATGTTACAAATTATCCACCCTTACAAGGATTTCGTCCCCAAAATCGATAAAACATATTAAGAGAAAAGGGCAGGATACTTCCTTCTCATCTCATCCTCTAGTTCCCAAGTGGCTTCTTCAACACCACGGTGGTTCCAGAGGACTTTCACAAGGCTTATATCTTTCTTCTTTAACTTTTTAATTCTGTTATCAAGGATTTACACCGGTCCTTCCTCATAAGATATATCATCATTCAATTCTACCTCCATAGGTTGTAGAATTGACTCAGTATCAGGGTGACATTTCTTTAGCATAGAAATGTGAAACACAGGATGTAACCTCTGTAACTCTGGTGGCAGCTCTAGTTTATAGGCTACTTTTCCAATCCGTTCAATGATTGGATAAGGCCCCATAAATCTAGGAGCTAACTTCCCTTTCCTTCCAAAACGAAGGGCTCCTTTCCAAGGCGAGACCTTGAGATACACTCTGTCTCCAACCTGGAACTCTAAGGGTCTACGACGTTTGTCAGCATAAGATTTCTGCCTATCCTGTGCAGTCTTAATCTGTTGTTGTATTACTTTAATCTTCTCTGTGGTCTGCTGCACAAGATCAGGACCTAACAACTGATGCTCACCAGTCTCAAACCAACACAAAGGTGATCTACATCGTCTACCATATAAGGCTTCATAAGGTGCCATATCAATACTATGTTGATAGCTATTGTTATAGGCAAACTCTATCAAGCTTAGGTGTAGATCCCAACTTCCGGTAAACTGGAGAACACATGCTCTCAACAGGTCTTCTAAGGTCTGTATGGTCCTTTCCGACTGTCCATCAGTCTGTGGATGAAAAGCCGTACTAAACCTTAGCTTGGTGCCTAAGGCTCTGTGTAACTGTTCCCAAAAATGACTTGTAAACTGAGGACCTCTGTCAGAAACTATTGTGACAGGAACACCGTGCAAACGCACTATCTCTTGCACATACAACTGTGATAACCTTTCAGCAGAAAAGGTTGTTTTGACAGGTAAGAAATGCGTTGTCTTAGTCAACCTATCTACAACTACCCAAATGGAATCATGTCCTTTGTTTGTCCTGGGTAGGCCAACAACAAAGTCCATGGTAACATGATCCCGCTTCCACTGTGGTATGGGTAAAGGTTGCATTGTTCCTGCAGGCTTCTGGTGTTCAACTTTAACTTGCTGACACACAAGACACCCCAGAACAAACTCTGCAACATCCTTCTTCATTCCAGGCCACCAATATAGATCTTTCAAATTACGATACATCTTGGTGCTCCCTGGATGCATAGCATACATCGAAGAATGAGCTTCTTCCAGGACTAACTTCCTCAAGTTATCCATATCTGGCACTATCATCCTCCCATGATAACATGCTACATGATCATCCGAGTCATGGAAACCATCTCGCTTATCATTTCCATACTCTGACCTAATCTGTTGAACTTCAGCATCAACCTGTTGTGCTTCCTTAATCTGCTCTCTTAGGGTAGGTTTAATATGCATCTCAGCCAACAACCCGGCTAACAATGACACCTTCAACTGTACATTGTCTTGCCTTAAAGAGATAAACATATCTCTCTTAGAGCACACTAAAGAGTTTAATTGTGCTCTATCCATGGTTGATGTTGCTGATTTCCTACTCAAGGCATCTGCAACAACATTGGCCTTGCCCGGATGGTAATCAATTGTACAATCATAGTCCTTGATTAACTCCATCCAGCGACGTTGCCTCATGTTAAGCTCATGCTGAGAGAAGATATAATTAAGGTTCTTGTGGTCTGTGAAAATCTGGAATGTCTCTCTGTAGAGATAATGCCTCCAGATCTTCAAGGCATGAACCACAACAACTAACTCCAGATCGTGTGTCGGATAATTCTCCTCGTGTTTCTTAAGCTGTCGAGAAGCAAAAGAAATCACTTGTTTATCCTGCATCAACACACATCCAAGTCCATTCTTGGAGGCATCACAGAAGACTACATATCCTTTTCCTTGTTCAGGTAGCACAAGCATAGGTGCACTTGTCAACCTCTCCTTCAACAACTGGAAAGACTGTTGACACTTATCACTCCAGGAAAAAGGGATATCTTTCCGGGTTAACTTGGTCAAGGGTAAGGCTATAGAACTAAAGTTCTTAATGAACCTTCGATAATAGCCAGCTAACCCCAAGAAACTTCGAATCTCCGTCGGTGTCTTCGGTTGTTCCCATTGTAGAACAGATTCTACCTTTGTAGGGTCAACACGAATTCCTGAGGCAGATATCACATGTCCTAGAAAAGATACCTCCGGCAGCCGGAACTCACACTTGCTAAACTTAGCATACAACTTGTGTTTTCTTAGCAAGGTCAAAGCTTGGCGAAGATGCTGCTCATGCTGCTGAGCATCCTTACTATAGATCAGAATGTCATCTATGAAGACGACAACACACTGATCAAGGAAAGGTCGGAAAACTCTATTCATGAGTTCCATAAATGCAGCTGGTGCATTGGTTAGTCCAAACGACATAACCGTGAACTCATAGTGACCATACCTTGTCCTAAAGGTAGACTTGGATATGTCACTATCCTTAATATGAAGTTGATGATATCCAGACCTCAAGTCTATCTTTGAAAAGACTGTTGCACCACGCAACTGGTCAAAGAGATCATCAATCCTCGGCAGAGGGTACTTGTTCTTTATTGTTACTTTATTGAGTTGTCTATAGTCAATGCACAACCGCATTGACCCATCTCTCTTTTTAACAAACAAGACCGGAGCACCCCAAGGTGAAGTGCTCGGTCGGATAAAACCCTTCTCAAGTAACTCTTGAAGTTGTTTCTTGAGTTCTGCAATCTCGGCAGGCGCCATCCTATACGGAGTCTGGGCTATGGGTTTCGTATCTGGAATCAGATTGATTTCAAAATCAATCTCCCAAGGTGGTGGTATACCAGGAAGTTCTTCAGGAAACACATCCTCGAATTCCCTGACTATGGGAACTTCGACAAGATTGGAACTTTCCTTGGTAACATCTACCACATGGGCCAAGAATGCATAACATCCTTGCCTCAACAGCTTATCAGCAACCATAGCTGACACAAGACAGGTGGGTAGAATCTTTCTTTCACCTTGAAAGATCCATGTGTTTCCTTCATCAGCAAACACAGCCAACTTGGATTCACAATCCAAGACAACTCTATAACTTTCTAAGGTATCCATCCCAAGGATTATATCAAATCCTTGCATATCAAGTGGTATAAAGTCCACTTGAATGAGATGATCAGAAAAGAAGAGGATGTCGGGAGAACATACCTCCTGCAAAACGGCAGACCCACTCAACGGAGTCTCCAACAACAAACTATCTGCCCTATGACTAACCGTCATATTGCAGTTACGAATCACTCTCCGAGTGATAAAAGAGTGCGTAGCACCCGGGTCAATCAAAACAAATACAACACAGGATGTAGACATATCAGAATATAAAAGTTCCATCTGACCTGCCACTACCCGTGGATTGACCACTGCATCTGGTGGGTTCATAGCATAGAACCTCGCTATCGCCTGGTGTTGAGGTGGTGCTGATGATCCAACTTGAGACGCTTGTCCACATCTTCGAGCTGCTCCCTGAGATTGCATTCTCTGAGATCCTTGTTGATTCTGTCTCGGAGGCTGTGTCACACTGACTGGCCTAGAACGGCAATCCTTCATCAAGTGTCCCACCTTACCACAGTTGTAGCAACTCCTCTTCTGTTGTTGTGGTCGGGGTGGTCCAGTAACTTACATCGATGCAGAACTGTGAGTCCCTTGAAGCGGTTGACTCCGTCCTCTACCTCTGCTTGGTGACCATTGAGTTTGAGAACTCGATCTGGGTGGTGGAGGGTTAGGTACAGAGAATCTAGGTTTCTTGGAATCCCTAGATGAAGAACCCTGGAACTGTGGATATCTTTTCTGGGTTTGCCTCTTCTCAACCACAGATCTCTCTATCCTTCAGACTGACTCAACAAAGGTAGAGAATCTCTCTCGGTTTTCTAAGGCAGACACAGGGGTTGACATATCAGCATTCAAACCCTTCTCGAATCTCCTAATTCTTTCCTCATCTGTGGCAGCCATGTGCGGACAGAACCGCAACAATTCCATGAACTTAGCTTCATACTCGCTAATGTTCATCATGCCCTGCCTCAATATCTCAAGCTGAGAGATCTTCTCATCTAGGAAGGTCTTTGGAAAATATCTATTGATAAATTCCCGACGAAACTCTTCCCACGAGAACTCTATTCCAGGTCTCTTCTGCTCTTCCATGTTCCACCAGTGACCAGCACTGCCTTTGAGAAGATAGATAGCATGTCTAACCTTCTCAGCCTCCGGGATAATAAGAATCCTGAAAGCCTTCTCCAACTCTGTTAACCATAGGTCAGCATCTGTGGGGTCGGCAGTCCCAAAGTACTCGGTAGCTCCGACACGACGAAGTCGCTCGAACGTCTTACCGATACCTTGTCCTTCAGGTTGGGCAGGTGCCCTAGGTGCAGGCATGGGCATCCTGTCGGTTATGTGTGTCATGGCAGTCATAAACTGCCCAAACATCGTCTGAACTGCTGGGTTACCCATATCAGCTGGGTCAAACTGGGGTGGCTCAGGTGCAGGCTGTTCTATTTCTGGAACCCTTGCACCGCCTCGAGGTGCACTAGCACTACTCTCTGCCACATACTCATCATGTGGCTCTGCCATCCTTATGTATCTTCTTCTCCTGAGGAGCAGAAGATTCTATTAGATAAGGAAGGAGTACTAAAGATAGACTCGACATCCTAAGTCCTATGCCTCTGTAGACTCAATGGACCTAGAGCTCTGATACCACTAATTGTGGGCTCTGATCTCCAAACCATGATATAAACACGATTTAAACTTAGCGGAAGCGAATCGATTAACAACGGAAGACAAAAATCACGGGAAATTAAAACTTTTCGAGACAAGAGCTTGATTCCATAAAACTTCATTCATAAAAGGAGATAAACTATTTAAATCTCATGATAATTACTTCTTGAGTAATTATATACAACAGGATACAAAATCTCAAGAACTCATAACCAAAAGACTCCAAGACCTGAGAGTACAGAGGATACATAAGACTGACTCTAACTACACCACATGGCAGGCTAAATCTCCACCTGAGATTTACTACTGCTCTTGGTGCTGCTGCTGCTGGGATTGGTCACCTGTAGACCTGTTCCTCCGTCCTCGACGTCCACCTAAAAAGTTGAAGTTTACGGGGTGAGACAATTGTACATAATTGTCCCAGCGAGAGTTATAACTCTCCTCCAGAAGCTTTATTATAACATCAAAGAATAACTTAAGCAGTAAAAGCTTACAAAGTATTCACTAGCAGATGCAGTTGTAAATAAGAGTTCAACATTTATCAAGCATGAAGAACATATGCACTATACAGTGTAACATCGATCATTTAGCTCATAGTTACCTTTAACAGGTATACTATGCTGTAGATTATGTTTTTCAAACAATCTTATTATTATTATGCCCTGTGGAGATGAGGTTTACCACTCATACCCCAACCAATCACTGTTAAGTGCCTTAGTATCATACTAGGTCATCGAAAGAGCCGGATTCTCATGACCTTCACCTTCCTCAGTCAGTAAGAGGATCACTTGTAGGACATCTTGTGTCTCTACTATTATAGCTCACCAGGGTAATCTGGTCCTTCGCTATTTTAGAGTTACAGTGGCGTTCTGTACTCTCTTCGTCATCAGGAGATTTCATGTTTATCTTCACTGATACGGATATCTGTGTTTTCCTCGTCATCAGGAGGTTTCATGTTTACCATCCACTGATACGGTATGAGTTTTGTAGTGAAGGATTGACGGATTATACATCTACATCAAATTCCTACACTAGGATGTAAGGTTCTACACATCCATATACCCCACATACTCAACAATATGCGATCCAGGAGTTCCCGTAGGAAAACCTGTTTCACCATCATTTGATCTCTGACAATGATGGATCTATGATCAGGGCTCTACATTACACTTGATTAGTTAGGTACATTCAATATTCTTTTAACATCATACATTGTTCTTCAAACAATAACAGTAGCACAACAGCTATGAAAGTAGAATACTAAATGTAACAAACCTAACTCACATCAATCATCATTTCTCAGTATACTCATCACAAGTCATCTCTAAAGCATGACCTTGATGGTATTCATGGCTCTTTCATCCCATTAAAACATAGGTTGCCACTGACAAGGCATCAAGGTATTTTACTATTCATAAAGTTAACAACATGCTTTCAATGAATATAATATCATCATCCATACCTAGATATGATCACCTTTATATTAGAACCTACATGGTTAATTCAACTGATAAAGGTAATTCAAAACAAGAATATACTTTTCACTCTTGTCATAAGAGCTAAGTTCTCTGATTCTCATCAATTATAGTTTGCTACTCATTTTGTATGTCATCACCCTTGAATTAGGGTTTACTATTCACATTACATGTCATTACCCTTGAATTAGGGTTTACTAATCACATTATGGTGAATTGAACTCATAACATCATCATGTATGAGGAACATCATCATTGATGCTCTCAGATTAGTTTAAGATTCATCATTTATCATAATTAGGGTTCCATGATCTCACATAGGTGGATCATACCCTAATCATGCACATTCATGTGTATTGAAGATACTTTACTTGAATTTCCATCATAAAAGGGTACTTTCTCTTTCTTAAGATACTTTCTCTCTCCTCATACTTGTAGATGGTGATAACACCAATCTAGATCAGGTTGGGTTAAGTCCTCTTTGATTAACATAGACCAAATCACCACTATTGAGTGATTAGGGTTTGATTAGAACAAGGTTTCACTCAATTGAACCTTTCAAGAGTATTATGGTAAATTACACATTGATCATCATCATGGTTTAATTTACTAACCACTTGACCCTTAATGCCTTTTGGTATCAATAGGGTTTATGTTGAACAACTATTTAACCATTTAAGCCTTCACGGCATTAGGCAGACTTAACTTCAAAAGTCTCCACTAGGTTTCACACCTTCATCCTTCATACGATCTTGAGGTCGTATGCCCTCATTCGATCTTGAGGTCGTATACCCTCATTCGATCTTGAGGTTGTATACCCTCATTCGATCTTGAGGTCGAATGCCCTCATACGGTTTGAGATCGAATGACCTTATACGGTCTTGAGGTCGAATGACCTTATACGGTCTTGAGGTCGAATGACCTTATACGGTCTTGAGGTCGAATGACCTTATACGGTCTTGAGGCCGAATGACCTTATACGGTCTTGAGGTTGAATGAACTTATACGGTCTTGAGGTTGAATGACCTTATACGGTCTTGAGGTCGAATGACCTTATACGGTCTTGAGGTCGAATGACCTCAAAAGCTCAAGATCGTATGGACCTCCAAGGTGGTTCAAAGGGTAAACTCGATTAGGGTTTCCTATGTTGAAGCCTTCAATTGGTCTCAAGCTTGCTAACCACTTATCAATTGAGACAATTAGGGTTAGACTTAACCAATTGGTCACTCAATTGACCCTCAATTGATATCCAATTAGGGTTGGAGTTGGTTCAATTAAGGTCTATAAATGTTCAACCATCAACACTCAACAATGTGAATCAAATCGAAGTTGAACCCATCAATTGACCTCCAATTGGGATCAAACTTGGCCCAAACGGTCTTGGGATCATTTGGATATACTCCAAACGGTCTTGATACCGTTTGCCCAAGAATTCATCAAAATATAGATTGATTTGATAGGGGTTGAACCTTAATTAAGTCACAAATCAGCAATTTGATTATTTCAATAACCCATTGTAATTGGGCCCTCAATTGATCAAATTACCTTAACCCTAGACCTCCAAACGGTCTTGGGTTGTCACCAAACGGTCTTGAGACCATTTGTATGAGTTCCAAACGGTCTTGAGACCGTTTTCCCATCCATCCTTTGGACTCTAGTGAAAATTCATCAAGTTTTGATTTATTGAGTTGATCATTACATCAATACTTAATTGCAATGTAATTTGGTATCTTTGTACCTTCAACTCTTAACTCGTTTGGAATTAGTCCATCAAATTTGGTGAGTCATTAATTAACATCATTATGAACAGTAATCTCATACAGTCAACGCTTAGTCAACCATCTTATACGGTCTTGAGACCGTTTGCCCAAAAAGGGCAAATTAAGCAGATTGAAAATCAGAACTAAATTCAATTGAATTTGCTAATTGTTTTGCCTATATCTCACGATTCCTTTGGAGTTAACCTCTCAAATTTTGTGGGTGATTAACGTATATAATTATGAACAGGATTATCATACGGTCCACACTTGGTCAACGCATCCATACGGTCTTGAGACCGTATGCCTTCATACGACCTTGAAACCGTTTGCCCATCAAACGGTTTTGCAAACCGTATGGGCAATTGGGTGAGGTCGTATGGTAAAGTGGAAAACCGTGGATAAGCATAGGAAATAACACCCTCATCTTCTAGCTCAAGAACAGAAACAGTTCCTCACGGGTTTGCTTGCAAGGAAGCAAGGGAAGATAGGGAAGAAGAAGAACTAGCAACTAAAAGCATAGAAAAGATGTATATAACAAAGCATAGGTTTAGAGTTATAAAACCCACCTAAAGCTTGCTCCTTGAGCTCCAAGCTTTCGAGCTCCAAGCCTTTAATGGCGTCCTAGAAGCTCCATAGGTCGGCCAAGGTGAATCCTCCAAGAAAAGTTGAGAAGAGATGGCTAGAAAGATAGAGCTAAGTGAGCTAGCCATGAATTTGACCTTGAATTCGAGTTTCATCCAAGAATTTAAGAAAAAGGAAGGATCCAAACCTACCTTGCACTCCCCTGGTCGTCCTCCTGAGCTCCAGAGCTCTCCTTAGTCGGTTGAGCAAGGGGGAACAGTGAAGGGAACGAAAGAAACATTCCTTTGCTAAGTGAGGAAAAGGGCTTATATACTTGGGTGGAATTTCAATATAGGCACATAGGCTTTCCTTATTTTCATCTAAGTCCCTAATTTCTTCTTTGCTCGTCCCTTCTTCTTATTTCTAAGGACAACCTTCTTCTAAGGTCAAGAAATGAAGGCAAAGAAGATCAACCTATTACTAAAGCACACACATAAGAGGCTATAGTACTTACACCTTGATTATTAAATCACAAAGGTGTTTTTCATTATATGATTATTCAATTGAAGTGACTTCTTCATCATTTCTTCTCTAAATGATGACAAGAGTCTTACAAAATGTTTTAGATGGTGTATTTTACAAGTTGCACCCCTCAAATTGGGTAAATTGCACTTTACTCCAATTTAGGGTTTCAAGCACAGGGATTGCTTCCACAGCTGCACCTTGGTGCTCAAGCTTGGGAAATCCCTCAAACTTTACCATAATCATTCTTATGATGTCTCAACATCAGAGGAACATCTCAACATGTGCAAATTGCAAGTTAACCCTTCTAACTGGGTAAATTGCACATAGGTTCCTGTATTACAAAACAATCAATTCAACATTGTTTAAAAGGGACAGAAAAGGAAAAGTATGTTCCTCAGGAACTTAATTACATGAAAAAAGATAATCACCAGTATCTTAATTACATAATTAGGCAAAACACCTAGGGTTAACTCATAACCCAGGTCAGGGATGTTACATGAAGCATGGGAAAGATATACAGATCTTCTACGCAAGTATCCACACCATGGAATTCCTAAGAATCAACTCATTGAGATCTTCTACATGGGTGTGGATGATGATATCAAGAAATTTTTAGACCCCTCATCTGGAGGAAACTTCATGCGTCAACGTTATGATAGCGCATGGAAGGTTGTCACCCTTGGAGCTGAAAATCAAGCTAATTGGGGTAGGTCTATAGGCAAGGGAGTGTTGAAGGTAGCTATGGATGAAGTTATTCCAGAGTACAAGTCCATCGCTGAAACCCTCAAACTCTTGGTTGCCAAACAAGACCATATCAAATCGTCCCTTGGTGCCTATGAAAGAAGACATTCACTCCCTCAACAACAAGAACAGATCAAGTCAGCCTCATTATTTTGCAAAGCATGTAAAGGCACTGATCATTCTACGATAGCCTACAATGTTCTATATGATGTGGTTCTAAGAAACACTTATGGACAAGGAGATAATGGTCAAATGGAAAATCTTAATACCATCAACACCATCCCAGGTCAAGGATATTACAATCCAAATCAGAATAGGAACCATCCCGGCTTTCAATATGGAAATCCTTCAGGAGCGGAAAACTCGTGACAACTTGGTTCAAATAATCAGAAATGGGGCCCACCAGGATTCCAGTATAATCAACAACAAAATTTCAGGAATCAAGGGAATTACAGGGGTAACTTTCTGAACAAGAATTTCAACAATTATCAGAACAATTCTTAGTTCCAGAATCCCAACCAAGTCCCTTACTAGAACAAAAAACAAGGGCAACAAGCCGGCCCCGTCTCTTCTGATGACAAGCTAACCACCATTGAAAAGATGCTACAGTCACAACAGACTATGATAGCTAACCAACAAGCCCATCAGAAGGCTATTGAATCGCAACTAGCCCAACTTGTAGCTAGTATGAAACCACATGCTGGAGCCTTTGCTGGCCAACTAGAAAACAATCTTAAGCACCCTGAGCAATCGAAGGATGTCACCACTAGGTCTGGAAAAGATTATTCTGATCCTCCCGTCAAGACACTAGTGATTATTACAGACGAGGATGACTCGGTGATTGTACAAGAATCTACCACACCTGAGTCTCAACCAAAAGAAATAACAACTACTGAAAAGACAAACAAGCAAAGTCCTGAGAAACCAACTGATGCAGAACCAGAAACACCTGAGTCAGATGTGCCAATATACAAGCCTTGTATACCTTTCCCAGCTCGTTTAAGACAGACAAAGCTTGACACTCGATTCAACAAGTTCAAAGAAGCTATGAAGAAGCTTCATGTTGATATACCCTTTCTTGATGCGCTGGCCAAAATACCAGCATGGACAAAGTACTTAAAGTATCTCCTTGCAAGGAAGTATATAACTAAAGAATATGAGACAGTTAAGTTAGCAATGACCACTTCTGACATTATTCAGAGAAAGATGCCAAAGAAGCAGAAAGATCCAGGATCCTTTGGGATTTCATGCCATATCGGCGACTCTTCATGTAAGAAAGGACTGATCGATGTTGGTGCTAGCATCTCTATCATGCCACTTAGCCTTTGTAAAAGGTTAGGGTTTGCTGAACTGCTCCCGATTGACATGACCATACAACTTGTAGATAAACTGTGACTCTTCCCTTGGGAATTATTGAGGATGTACCTGTCAAGGTAGGCAAAGATTCCCATGTTCCGTGTAACTTTGTCACCATGGATATAAAAGAAGATGCCAGATATCCTCTCATCTTTGGCCGTCCGTTCCTTGCCACTGCAAGAGCTCTGATTGATGTTGAAGCAGGAACCTTGCTGCTCAGACTAGGTAAAGAAACTCTCGAGTTCAAAGTTTTTGAGAGTATGCGAAGACCAAGCATGCAAGAAGAAGTCTACTTGATTGATTGCATAGAGCAGATGTCACTACTCACGCAAGAGGATTATGAACAAGAAGATCCTTAAGAAGTGGCTCTGACTAATCCAAATGTAGAAAGTTCAGTCAACGAACACATGAAAAATTTTGTTCACCACCTCGACACTGCTGAAGAAGATCCTAAAGACAAATTTGAGGAACTCAAGGCTGTGAATGTTACTAAAGAACCGAGCGAGAAACTAGAAGCCCCTGAAATGAAACCCCTACCCGAGGGATTGAAGTATGTGTTTCTAGATGATCTCAAGGTCTGCCTAGTTATTATAAATTCCGACCTAACAACCGAACAAGAAGATAAACTCTTGATGGAATTAAAAGAAAGAAGAAAATCTATCAGCTACAAGATGAGTGATCTCACTGGGGTCAGTCAAGAGTTATGCATGCACAAAATCCCCTTGATGTAAGACCACAAGCCGACTATCGAACATCAAAGGAAGCTTAATCCAAATATGAAAGAAGTAGTCCGCCGTGAAGTTATCAAATTGCTTACTACAGGAATCATCTATTCGATATCTGACTCACCATAGGTGAGTCCCGTGCATGTTGTCCCGAAGAAAGGTGGAACTACTGTGATACGAAATGAAGACAATGAACTCATCCCCACTCGAACAGTCACTGAGTGGAGGATGCACATTGATTACAGGAAGTTGAATAAGGCAACCCAAAATGATCATTTCCCGATGCCTTTTCTTAATCAAGTCTTAGAAAGGTTGGCCCACCAAGAATATTTCTGTTATCTCAATGGTTACTATGGATTCTATCAAATACCTATACATCCAGATGACCAAGAGAAAACAACCTTTACTTGCCCATTTGGAGCATATGCCTTTAGAAGGATGCCGTTCAGACTCTGCAATGCACCTACAACTTTCCAACATTGCATGGCGGCTATATTTGCTGGTCTCACTGAAACTATCATGGACATTTTTATGGATGATTTTTTAATATATGGTATTCATACGACTCGTGCCTTAAAACACCTATCCCTTATCCTTAAACAGTGTGAAGAAGCACATCTTGTGTTGAACTGGGAGAAGTGTCACTTTATGGTAAAGGAAGGAATTGTCCTTGGCCATAGAGTCAGCAGTAGAGGTATCGAAGTTGACCGACTGAAAAATCAAAGTGATTTCCAAACTCGCTATCCTGACAAATGTAAGAGAGGTTCACGCATTCCTTGGTCATGCAGGCTTTTACAGACGATTTATAAAGGATTTCTCCAAGTTAACCAAGCCGATGATGAATTTGTTGCTAAAGGATACTGAGTTCCATTTTGATGAAGGATGTGTCAAAAGTTTTAATAACCTGAAACAATCCCTTACAACAACACCCATCATCAGAGCTCCCAATTGGGATCACCCATTTGAAATTATGTGTGATGCCAGTGATTATGATGTGGGTGCTGTCTTAGACCAATGTATAGAAAAGAAACATTATGTGATCTACTATGCATTGAAGACCCTCGATGAAGCTCAGAAGAACTATGCAACTACTAAGAAAGAACTTCTTGCAATAGTGTACGCCTTAGACAAGTTCAGATCTTACCTCATTGATTCTAAAGTCATTGTCTACACGGATCATGCCGCTATCCGTTACCTCCTGGCAAAGAAAGATGCTAAACCCAGGCTAATTAGATGGATTCTCCTATTGTAAAAATTTGATCTTGAGATAAGAGATAAGAAAGGTACAGAGAATGTTGTAGCAGACCACTTAAGTCACATCCACACTCTGGAAACTGATAAAATCCCAATTAATGATTCTCTTCTGGATGACCAACTTATGAAAGTCTCAGAAGCTACTCCTTGGTACTCAGACTATGTGAACTACCTCACCGTTGGTGTCATCCATCCTGAATGCACTGAGAATGCATTGAAGAAATTCATTCATGATGGAAACAATATCACTGGGATGAGCCATACCTATTAAAGCTCTATGCTGATGGTCTCTACAAACGTTGTATCATTGAGGAAGAAGCCAAACTCATTTTAGAACAATGTCACTCAGGCCCAGTTGGAGGCCATATGAGTTCTAAGAAAACTGCTATAAAAGTTTTGCAATGTGGATTCTTTTGGCCAACCATATCCAAAGATTCCTACAACTTTGTTCTATCATGTGACAAATGTCAAAGAACATGAAACATTATGAAGAGAGATGAGATGCCGCTGAAGTTGTTGTAAGAAGTTGAGATATTTGATGTTAGGGGTGTGGGCTACATGGGCCCATTCCCATCTTCACATGGATTTTCCTACATCCTAGACGCGGTTGATTACGTCTCGAAATGGGTAGAGGCCATACCAAACGTCACTAGTGATTCTAAAACCGTCATCAAGATGTTCAAAGATATTATTTTCCTCCGATTCAGAGTCCCACACACTATGATATCTGACGGAGGATCTCATTTTCTGGAAAGAAGCTTTAAAGCATTGCTGAGGAAATATGGTGTAACACACAAAGTAGCCTCCCCCTATCATCCACAAACAAGTGGGCAGGTTGAGGTTTCTAACCGTCAACTCAAGGCTATCTTAGTAAGATAGTAGGCCGCAATCGAAAAGAATGGTCAGTGAAAATCGATGACGTATTGTGGGCCTACTGAACCGCTTTTAGGACTCCCCCTGAAACTACACCATTTCGATTAATATATGGAAAGTCTTGCCACCTGCCTGTTGAACTCGATCACAAAGCATGGTGGGAAATAAAACAACTAAATTTTGACATGAAGGAAGCGGACCAATCCAGGATTATGCAACTCTAGGAGTTGGAAGAACTCCGGATGACAGCTTATGAGAATGCATGAATCTATAAAGAATGCACAAAACTTTGGCACAATGGCCATCTGAAAAGAAAGGACATACAAGTAGGAGACCAAGTTCTATTGTTAAATTCAAGACTAAAATTATTCTCAGGGAAACTCCATTCTTGCTGGTCTGGACCATACATCATCAAGAGCATGTACCCACATGGTGTTTCTCTTTATGGAGTGAAAAGTCAGGCGAATTTGTAGCTAATGGTCAACACTTGAAGAGATACTTCACCTCAACTGACATAGGCACCGAAGCAATCCTGGAACTCACCAATCCAACATTTCCACCATAAAATTGAAGGATTCAGTCGAGCCATCGACATAAAATAAAGGCGCTTGTCAGATGGCAACCCGATCAATAAATTCGTTTTACTTTTAATTTTGAATTAGAAAATTTTCCTTAAGTTTGTTTTTAAATTTTAGATAATTTTACACTAAATAAATATCACATCGCAAGATGCTATCTTGAGTTCTAATTAATCTTCATTTTTGAGATTTTTAGATGGAGGATGCGCGTTGATTGGAACACAACCACATCTGGTGGTCCAACCGGCATGAATTTTCCCCTCCATCTCAGATTTAGAGTTTGCTAGGGATGAGCAAATTTCTAAGCTCGGGGTGGAGGGTGGGTGGTATGTATTTCACTTTCCACCTACACCCATCTTTTTCAGACTTAAGAGTTCACCGTTTCATTTTTACTGTTTCTTTTTTATCAAAATTTTAATTTTTTTTAAAAGATTTTCAAAGAAATTGAACAGATACTTGATGAAGTTTTGACACTTTATGTTTCATTAAAAACCATTAACATGCTGGCTATGCATTTTGAATCATTACACCCTCCTTATTTGAAGCAGATCCTCAAAAGGACCACCTTTTGAAACAAGCCTTTTGATTGAAATCATCTTGTGAAGCTTATGATTCCTAACATCATGATACTTATGCAAAAATGACAAGTATTTGTCAAACTCATAGGGATCAAACTTGTCGTGCTTCCTAATTGACTAGTGGAACAATAACATGGAATCTCTACTGGATCCTCATCAAGTCATTATTTGAGTAGAGTACGATAAAGAGAACGACCCGGTGCACTGAATTGTAAATCAAGTTGCATTCTGATCTGAACTCTCTTCTACACTTCTTCTATCATGTTCGTACCCCTCCATCCATAAAAAAGAAATGAAAACAGCCAAAATACTGCCAAACCCTAAGTTTGGGGTGGCATGCCACTTCCCTCTATATCCTCTACTTCCATACCCCTCACAAATTAATAGGGGCATACCACCAAGAAAAGATGCCAGAGCGCACACAAATAAATACAATCTCGAGACGAATAGAGGAGAGATTCGCACAAAAAAATGCAATAAATGAAATTGCAAATCATGTAATAAAAATCTTGAGTCGAATAGAGGAGAGATTTATTTCTTCCTTCCATACCACCCTTCACTCCCTTTTCTACCTAAAGGCACAATGAGTGCTTCCACTACCCTGAAAAACACCAGTATCAGATCAGGTGCACACTTGTTGTTCTGTGGATATCTCTGGACTCTTACTAAACTCTTAGAAATGCTTGTTGTTGGAAAAAGTGAGGAGGAAGTGATGTTGGAAAACAAACTCAAGAACGAAGATATGGTAAGATGTGTTCAGTGGTCCTAGGAAGTCGAGATGCTTAGTCATACTGAGAAGAAAGAAAACAATCATGATGTGAAGAAGAGGCAATCACACGATTTAAAAGTATTCAGTTGGTGACTATTTCAGACTTTGTGTTACTCGAGGACAAGCAACATTTAAGTTCGGGGTGTTTTGATGAATGCATATTCATCATAATATTCAGTCGCCATCTTGGGCTCAATTTGACTCAATACATCCATTTTCATCTCCTAAATATCTCAATATACAAAATTGCTTAATTGGTTCAATTGTCAAGATTATCAACTGAGTTTATGTTGATTTTATGCAGGTCATGTTGAGGTTCAACCATCAGAAAGCACCCACCTCCAATTAACCCTAATCCACCTTCAAAATAGTCATCGTCACCCCTTTTTTCATTCCACCTTTTTCTCCATCCAAACGTCATCCAATTAGACCCTAATAAGTGGGTCCCACCTTTCTCAACCCTAGATCTACCTTCACTCATGATCCTCTCATCAACGGTCTTGACCAAACAGTCTTGGCCTTATGGTTTTGACCTCTCGGTCTTAGCCATTCATCCATACAGTCTTGACATTGCACTGAACTTTTGATTTTGCCTCTACGATCTGTTAGGATCACAAGTCTTCTACACCTTCAGATCGCGAATTGACGCTTCTCATTCACCTACCTACACGGTCTTGTGTTTCTTTTCTTTACACAGTTTTCTCCAAACGATCTCCTTCTCTTAGTCTTGAGCCTCCCCCACCTATAAGGTCTCAAGACCGCATGAGGCCACCCGGTCTCAAGACCATGTGAAGCTCATAGTCTCAAGACCGTGTAGCAGACACCACCTCAAGACCGCATGAAAGTCCTGAGCTACACCCTCCATCGCACTTCCGCCTCCGCTGATCGCAACACCTACATCAGTACGACATCACCGCTGACAGAGAGCTTCCTCCGCCACGGGCTCCGCTCGACCTCCTCTCTGCCCAAGCCATAGTGAAACTGTGAGGCGCACTCAGTATCAAGATCGTTCGACCAGTAGAGACCGTGAGGTCACGAGATCGTTAAGAACTCCATATCACGAGAAGGCAGGAACGATCAAAACCACGTGGAAGACAAGACCGATAGCTGCAAAGCGTGATGCCGAATCGTGTAAGCAGCAAGAGAACGGTCTTGCAAGACCATTTGGACAAAGACCCAAACCGATAGGCAAGACCGTTTGGATGACAACAAGACTGTGAAGGCTGCTGAGTCTGTGAGACCGTGAGTGCATGATTGCATGATACCATTTGGTAGATATCACTAGAACGCATGACCAAGACTGTTAGGACATGGAGGTCCCAAGACCGATTAGAAGGGAGGACCGGTTGGAGACAAGTGAAGACCGCATAGACGTGCTATTGGTTTCCAAATCAAGTGGGAAAGACCGATTGGAGGCAAACACTCCAAACCGTTAAGACCAAACCGTGAGAAGACTTAACGATTTCCAAACCATTTAAACTCAAGACCGTGAGGAAATATTAGAAGTCCAAACTGTGAAATTTGCAACAGGGTCCAAAACATCAAGACCCCATCCGAGCATATAAATAGGACCGGCAGGGTCCTCATTTGAGGCATTAGACCTAGGACACCGACAGGCTGCCTGAACACATGTTCGGTCCACATTCATCCACGCCATTTCCACTTCACCTACTGATCCCGCTGCGAGCAAGGAGGTCAAGATGAGAAAGAAGGTGGAGAAGAAGATCTGCCCGGTCTGCCTTGGTAGTTCTTCCTCCTCATCTAGATCTTCTCCGACATGACGTAGAAGATTGCATCATCTTCACTGAGATGCGACTACCTTCTGCATCATGCTCATGGCAGAACCTTCCCTCTCTCTTGTTCTTCTTATTTCTCGCATCATGAGCGAGTAGTTCCTTTTCACTGGGGTGCGGGGACTAGCCCCGCTGCCTATACAAGCATGTTCTCTTGTTAAACATTCCATGGAAATGTATATACCTTTTGATTTCATTGTTAACCATTAATATTTGTGGACTGATTAAATGCTTGCTTTTATCTTGTTCTCCCCTATGTTGCGAGAATTTATATATGTAGGGTAGAATGTTGATTAATGAGGTTGACTCTCAAACTAGAAATAAAATGTGATTCCTTGAGGTCTTAAGTGTATGATCCATGAGGGGACGAACCATCTAGCCTACGGTGACGCTTCAGTGGCCTAAACATCCCTTAGGGAGGGCTAAAACTTTAGTTGGATATCTGTATTGTCATCATTAATCATCTATGTTTGCTTGTAGATTAATCACTTGCTTGCTTGTTGATTAGCACAGTTGACTCCCTGACTAGAAATAGAAAGGGATTCCTTGAGGTCGTAAGTGTATGATCCATGAGGGGACGAGTCATCTAGCCCACAGTGATGCTTCTGTGTGCCTAAACATCCCTTAGGGAGGGCCACAACATCAGTTGGATATCTGTATCGTCAGAACCGCAAGTCCATGATCCAGATGGCGACGAGACATCTGATGCCTAAGGTGATGCTTACACGAACCAAAACATCCCTCAGGGAGGGTTCACAACAGTTCTATTTGGATAGTTATATCTTGCCTAGATTTTTGATGTTTGGATGTGTTTGCATGTGTAGTGGTGGTGAAACCCGATACCATCCCAGTGATTCCATATCATTAATCTAGATCAACTTTAATTATGCTCTTGACTTTCCTGTATTTAGTTTAATTATCCTCAATTCAACCAATCATTTTAAATATTAGCCTTACTTGAACTAGACTGGACCAACACCGATTCTTAAAAATGTTGTCCCTTGGGATTCGATCCTTAACTATACTGTGATAAGACTCGTCCACTTGCGGGTGGTATTATTGCACAAGTTTTTGGTAAAAACTCTGGGATTTCAACCCGAGTGAATTTGTTAGTGCGATAATATTTCACGTAACCTACACTAACGATGGAGTATAAGTTCACCAGTCTCTCATAGTGAGAGTAAATTAGATTTTTTTGGGAGAACCAGGGCTTTGGTGACCTGGTAGGCTTCATAGTCTAGCTAAATATTCTTTAATACCATCCTTATAAAGCATAATAATGGCATATTAGTCAAATTAATCAAGATTTGTTTTATAAATTAGTATATGCACTAATCCTTATAAAATCACAACTAAGTATTTTCATGTTATAAAAATATAATAAATTGTGTTTTAAATTCCTTCAATTATGATTTATCATATAGTTGGGTCTGAGGACCTAAATGGTTGATTTTTATGTCAATTTCTAGGGTTTATGTATATGTAGGAATTTGTTGATAAATCCTTCTACAATATGTTATTATGTACTCTAAGACTATGATATTGGACTCTAGAATTTTATATGAATATTTTTTGATCAAATGTAAGGTATCTACATCTTCTATATTTTAATTTGGTCATTTGATGACTTGAGACCTTATTTTCCATACATGAGGCATAAATTCTAAACTGATTAATGATGCAATTCCTTTATATTTGTAAATTATTTCAGAAAAACTAATTGTACATCTTTCCTTCATTATTTATGTGTGTGGGAGTTAGGATTTTAGGGTAGCACTACCATACGTATTGGGTGCGCCTTTCCACCCATATATATAATGGGTGTGTCTTTCCACCTGACCTCACATATTGGTTGCACCTTTCCACAAAGGGTGTGCCTTTCTACTCAATCTTGGATTTGATATCTCATGGTGTCTCGAACTTCTATAGATAGTCTTATTTTACTTATAAATAGATGTATTGATTTAATTTTTATTAATGTGGAGTGATTTAAAAAAAATGATTCATCTTCATTTATTATCTTCTTACAATGATATTCCTAATTGTCATTTATTCTCTTTGTATCCAATTCTATTGAGTTTACTACCTAATTTATTTATTGCCCACTTTTTAGTGGGAAACACCTTCCTATTGTACTTTACTCTTTATTTCTTGAATAGTTATTTATTTGCACATACCAATATTTTACTGGAACCTACATTTTTTTCTTCTTGTTTCCCTCTTTTGGGTGTTGTTCCCAAACCACCCAGGTGTATGTTATCTATAAAAGGTGCCAGGGGCAAAACATGTATCAAGACTTGGTATACAAGGATAGCTTAGGATATGATAATCTTTCCATATACAATTCATCCTTGATGTAGGATATTGTAAACTTCTCCTTTTGTAAGTCTTCAATTGTGGTGAAGAATAATGCAAATTTTCATTATAATGTAATAGTCCAACTTTCTACCGGTGAATTATTATATTGCTTTTGTGTATCATATCTTTGAGATATGAAATGAAATACTTCATTTCCTTCATACGTTAATGATATCCTTGTACTGGTATGGGAATTTTTCCTGATTAAGTGATAAGTGGATCCCCTCTTAGGTTCTTCTCATTACAATAATAACATTAGGTTTTTGTAAGCGGAAACAATCACTTTATTGGAATGAGGATATATAAGAACATAATGTTCGTATTACCAGTTCATTCCTAAGATTATAGAAAAGTCCTCCATGTCTAACAGAATGAAATCATATTCTAATTGAGTGGAATTATAATTAATATAGAATCTCTCAACTATATATAATAATGCATATATTCTCCCACTTAGAATAGAGAAATCAAGAATAAAAACGAGCCATTGAGATATTATTTGAGCACATACACCATGTTTCTTGTTGTAAATATATGGTTTGAGACTAAACTAAAAAATTGAGACTATAGATTGATTATTGGGATATACTGCACCTCCACATGATTGCAACATATAATATTTTCATGCTTATATATGGCATATAAAATTTCTATAAAATTAAAGGTCATCTTCAATTAATTAGATCATGCTTGCTTGTGCTTGTTATGTGGTGATTACAAAAACATTTTTTGATGGCTATACATGCATTATGAAGGGGCATTTATCCTAAAAATGCCCTTACTTCTTGTAGTAAAAGAAAACTGGCTTCTGAAAATGATATTTCCATGTATGATAACTCTCACAATTGTACCATCTAAAAGCTTCATGCTTATGGCTGGGATCTAGATTTGTTGAAGGGTTCTTAAGATGATTACCTTGTTATTAATTCCTACCATGCCTATCATGCTTCTTCCTTAGGGATCCCATCTTAGTTGAAGACATTTTAGTAAGGCCCATGTACCCTACACTTAGGTGTCTTACCCTATGTTCCTCTGTAGGATAAGGATCATGTTATAAACTATAAGGAGTGGGACCCGAGAGGGGATCCACTCCTAAATAAAAAGAGATATATAACCAGCCTATTCCAAATATGAAGGAAAGCACGAGTTTCATTATTTCCCAAAATGATAAATATGACATAAAGCATGATAGTTAATAAGCAGCAGAACAAAACTATTACAAATTTACAAGATGGTTCATGCACAATTGTTCCTCACCATAAAAGGTGATATAACAATAAAAATGTAAATATACAATAAATCTAATAACATGCTAGACCCATTGTAGAGGACAACCCAGACATTCCAAGCTATCCTCAAGTTCAAATTCACAAATATGGTTTTCTTGAGTCTTTTTCCTCTAATGTATCTACACCTGGGAGGAAGGGAACATCACCCAAAACATAAAAAACAAAATGAACTCAACGAAGGCTGAGTATATACACATATCACTTTGGGAATCATATTGGGTTATGCGTTCAAAAGAGATGTTCCATAAGGAGGGGGCTATAAACAATTAGATAAGTTCAAAAGAATTATAATAAGAAGAATGAGGCATCATGAATTTAGAGTAAAAACATGGAGAACAAAGTATTTTGTCATATTAACTGACCACAATTTTAATTTATAACAATAATTTTTTGCATGCATAAAAATGTAGACTAAATATACCTAAAATAGGGCCATAACACCATAAGATCATGACCTAAAAGAAATAAGAAATGCACACTCCAGAGGGAACATGCACACCCTTTATAAGTATGGTTGTACCCAAGTACTACTATTCTAGATATTCTAGTCAAACATGTAGCATGCATAAATAGAGTGGCAAGACTCAAATTTTAGTCAATTTCTCATATAAAGGAAATCAGAGCAGGAGGGGTCCCAGAACCCATTATAAATAGAGTATTTAATAACCACATGAATATAATGAATTAAGATCAAAAAATACAAATGTCCAAGCAATTGAAATTTTATTGGAATTTAACAGTTGAAGTGATGCCTTAATAAAAGAATGTAGGTTCAGTCAAATAATTCCCAAATTAAAATAGAGAATGCAAATGCCTTATGGTCTGACCTAATTATTTGATAACACACCTTAGAATCAAGGCCATGAACTTTCACCAACCTAATCATCATATGTATTATTTTTTGATCCCTAAAATGTACTTATATGTATTTTGTGGACCTTGTAGTTACTTATGGATTTTACATGATAAAATCTTTATGATAGATGGGAAAAATAATGCAAAGATGTCGAATTTACCCTTGATGAAATTCAATCAATACCAGTGTTATGCATACCAACATTTTATATGTATATTGTAATACTTTTGATGTATAAACTAGTCAAACTTTAGAGAATAGCCAAATGTGTCCCTCATGGGTAACACAAATATAAAAAGATATCTTGGGCAAGGGGAGAATTTCACTGGGAGGACTGATCCCTTCCTCCTTCTCCCACATTCCCCATGACAGGAGCAGCTCCAGGAGAGCTCACTGACCGACGCAAGACATCTATTGAAAACATTAGGAGCAAGAGGGGTCTTGAGAAAGCTCTTGGAACCTTGGCAAGAAAAACTAGAAGATCAGAGGTGGGCGGAATGGAAAGAATGTGTCTCCACCACCATGAGAGGAAGAAGGGGCAGTGGAGTTGGACATGCCATGAACTACATGTTTGAGTCCTGCAAACACTCCAAACACATCATCAGAACTCTGAGAAACAACACATAGAGGAACCAAAGCAAAGACGTAGTCAGAGACCACTCGACAACCCTGGATGTATAGACAAACATAGCCTCTAACACGAGATTGCAACTCGATAAAACATCAAATATTGGAGGGTTAGGTGATCAAGGATCATTCTTGGAGGTCTGTAGGACCATTCTGTGGAGGTTGCACGACCCAGGAATCATTGAGGCCCCTCAATGGAACAACAGGAATTGGGGAGGAAGCCCGATTTTGCACTCATTGCAACAAGTCAAGAAATCATCAAGGAAGGCCAAAAACATTCTCTTGTAGGTCACACAAACCTAAGGGAGTCAATGCTGGGGTTGGAAGCCAATTGAAATGGTTTGAAAGTGAACACAAGCGACAACCCACAAGAAGTGCTCAGGTTGATTTTGTGGGGAGAGAGATCTAGCAAATTCCATGGTGAACTAAACATGTAGAGGTGAAGAAGTGGTGACCAAGATGCTAAACTCTTAGTAAATTCATTAAGGGTGCTGGGAGTCACCGTGAATCCTCAATGATTATTGAAAAGAAGGTCAACCTCGACGACTCAAGTCAGTGGACCGTAGGAGCACTTGAGAGAGTGGGAATGTAAAGGAACATATCAAGAAGGTATCTAGATGATTGGGTCTCCTGTGTAATAGTTCATGAAATTGTTGTTTCGTTTCCAGAAACGTAGTGACAAGGAGATCGGTCTTGATTGGGTGTTTGGTTTATAAGTCACTATCTCTTATGAGTAATGGATCGTAGGAATCAATACTTGATGAGAAAACAATTGGCAAAAAAATCATGTTAAAAGAGAAAGTGTGGCGAGCAGAATGCTTGGATCAACCAACGACATTGAGCTGATCTAACGTGGGTGTGGGAAAACTTGAGGAAGGGGACAAAGTCCACCAACCTGACTATTTGACCCAGCCTCGTAGGTGTAATACGTCAAATGGGTCAAGAACCTAGGTCCCACAGTCGTTATCCAAATAATCCAGGGCTTAGGTTGAAATCATTCCAATAAATCATATGCTTAACATT
This sequence comes from Alisma plantago-aquatica, assembly GCA_963693085.1. NCBI lineage: Eukaryota > Viridiplantae > Streptophyta > Magnoliopsida > Alismatales > Alismataceae > Alisma > Alisma plantago-aquatica. The sequence continues at coordinate 1,251,500,682 of OY856410.1, read as the reverse complement.
TTCACTTATATCCTACACTCTAATTTTCTATATTGTTGTATTTTATATCTGATGAGACCCAAATTTGCTAGGTTACCTACTTCGGGTATGAGGAACATAAATTTTGACTTAGCTTTGCATTTTCAAACTATTTGTTTTTTCTTCCCATTATACACTAATGATTTGATTAGGGTATTGAACTTACCCTAATGGTCAAATAGGGTGAATACTTTTGTGTTATTTACAAATATCTAACTCTAAGACCTAGGGTCATCCTTAATTATATTGTTGTATTTGAGGCTATAGATTAGTGTCTATTTCACACATATTCCAAATATTAAATTTACTGAGGTTACTACATCCTAAGATTTCATGTACATGGACTGATAATGAGTCAATAGGGTTAAAAAAACCCATAAAGTCTGATCCATCATAAAATAGGGAAGTAGTGTACTAAAAGGTATCCTTTTTGAAAAAGGGTCAACAAAAGAGAAAGAAGGAGATTGGATAACACATAGCCAAGTAGGGTCCCATAAGAATGGAGGATTGATCCATATTACTAGATTTGAGTATGTTACATAAACACTTTGTGGAAATATGTTATCCTATACATGTTGATAGAAGCCTTCATGATGGAATGAATATGACCTCTAAGAACCTATAAACCCTCTCCTCCTCTTTGAGCCTAGTGACATCACTTTCTAGGAGACAAAAACATAATCACCTAGCTGAAAGGTTTCCATTGGTTAGGATATAAATTGTCTCACCTTCTCTTAGAAATATGTATGAAAGGTATGGAGGATTACCTTGAATTGTTGCCAATTTTCGGTATGAATTAGAGGAGTTGGGCCTTCCTACACATCAGACTAATAACTTGGCCAAACCCCTATATTAGTGGGTGTTAAAGGTGACCTTATCTTACTCAGGACATTTCAACACTCATAAGACATTCCCCACTGATAAAATTTAGGCTTCAACCTTGTCAATTACTTCTCATGATTCCTCACCATGGAACACTTTAGGGATTAACTTAAGGAACTCAATTATGGTGATAAATTTTCTTGACTTGGCATGTGATGAGGGTTGTGAATAAGGGGCCTTAGAGGTAGTGTGCAGGGCTAAGGATTTCAAATACTGCTCCATAATGCATCTTTGTTTTTCCTAATATACTAAATCCATACTTTTAAAGCTATGATTTTTGGTATCCTCCAGTGCATGTCAGGGCGCTTGCACCTACCCTTGGCCTTTGTTTCTAGATTCCTACAATCCAGATTTGGTTGAAAGGATCTTAGAAGGCATATGCAAGACTTCGTATAATAACATAGATTTGAATCATGTCTATTATATTATATTAAATCATTGAAATCAAATCATCACGTATTCCATGGATCAAAATTTTCACAATTTTACTTGTTTCCTTTTTCATTTACTCATTATAGAGTGAGTCATCATTGGTCATGGAATAAGGGGATGAGAGGACTCTACACTTATTCCATCCGAATAGGTGGGTTGAGTTCTCCTAGTTATTGCGAGAAGAACAATACAAATCTAGAGTTAGGTTATTTACACTTAATTATAATCTCACTTGGCTAGCTAGATAACAAAAGTGGAGTGGTGAACTCCAAACAGCAAAAAGGCAGATAAGGATGATTACATTCATGACCCCCAATAATGTACCATCCCAAACACCTCATTGTATATGCTATTAAATATCGACACCTCATGTTTAAATACGGAAACTAGCATTGGCACTGAACTATAAAAGTAACCAAATACTTGCTATTGTACCATATCTCATGCTCACATGAGGGGCATGCAACTAGAAGCTATACATTACATGAGAAATATAGAACTTCTAAGATGAAAAGAAATCTAAATATGATATCTATAAGTCCCACTTTATCAACATCCCATGGATTTCCTATTTAGTGCAACATGTTCTAGAACCATAAGACACATGATGGCCATGTGCTTTAATAATCATAAGACACATAAAGGCTTCAAATTGTGAAACCAAACACATTGGTGTAATCACATTGGTATGTTGGGTTAGCCATGAATTTTCATGTAAACTGTATTTCTTGGAAGTAATATCATAAAATTTATAAGAATCATGATTTAGACACATATCTTCTTTAATAAATGAATTCTAAAATTCTATATGATATTTACATTGTACTAATCAAACCAAGACACATTGATCATGATCTAATATCCTGTCTTCATACCACCTCACATTTTATAGGGATATCTAAAATATGCATTGAACTTATCACACCCTTAAATGAGCATCTTCACACGCACTATCTAAAAATATATCAAATGAATTTATCTAATATTTCATGTGCAATGTCAAGTTTAGTATAATGGATAACAATCTTTATGCTCATATTTTGAGATCTTAAATATATCAAAAACTAAAAAGATAAATAAATGAACACATAGGTCAAAAAATATGACATGTCAGGCTATTTAATATTATTAAATATACATCTAGCTAACACCCTGCTCATGGCCAATGATAAGTAAAATGTAAAATTTGGAGCACTTGAGTAACTTATATCAAAATATGCCCCTATTTATGATTTAGATGGTACTATAGATATAATAATAAATACATTATATCAAGACTAGTTCATAAATATCGATGGCATGATTTACATGTTGTTATTCTTATCTTTTTATCCCCATATGTCATAAGTAGTGAATTGAAGGGATCCCTTAAATTGGATCCTGATTTGGGAATAAAGTTTAAGGTTTCATTTGAATAAATATTATTAGGGTCAATCTTTATATCATTTCCATCGCTACTCTATTTTCTAGATATTAATATACCAAGCAATCCAACATCAAGATATGGAAAACTAAAAGATTCAATAAATAATATTAAGATTGCAATATGTTATTGACTAATGAGGGATGTAAGGAGCATTGAGAATTATTTATATAATAACATATAATTACATAATTAGAAACCCTAATTTACTACTAATTACATGAATATGTATAACAACATATCATATATTAAAGTATGAAATAATTTTTAAACAACTATAAGATTTTTTAACGAGAAAAAAGTATTCTTGTAATATTTTTAGGGTCCTAGAGATAACTATATTACATAATGAGTATAGATCAATTAGATACATTAAGGAATAATTGACAATGTTTTTGGAAGATATAGGGATTGAGAAACCAAGTATCATGGATTCTAGCTTGCCTATAAGGAAGAGGGGTCATGGTATGGAATATCACCCTTAAGGACTTTAATGCACTCATTTTCTTAACCAAAACACATTGTGAAATTAGGATTGACCGGTCCTTTTTTGGTTAGATTGATTCTTAACAATAATATTTTATAGTGCATCACCAGGGTATATAGGAGGTAAAGCTTGAAATGGGAGGATGAAATCTCAACAAAAAGAACGTAAGTCATGGTTACCTTTATGATGTAAAATAAAATTCAACCATCTCATAAATGTACAAAAGCATAGAAAAAACAAGTGGAATGGGTAGTTGGCTTAGAACTAAGCATATGAAGTTGGGAAGTTGCATACATTCATGGGAAGAGAAATTGACAGTAGGTGAGGCTTTACCAATTATCATTAGAGATTTTGAGATGCTCCACTAGTCTGTGATAGAGTGAGTTTTCATATTATTTCCTATCTCTTAAAGTTTTCTTTCTCAAATTGTTGACCAAAATGTCCTCAAATACCTCCCTCACTAAATTGAATAGAAAGGAGTCACAAAATTTAATTAATTTAAACCTTAGTATTATATGATGGTGAATTGTATGTATTAATGAATTTAATCAATGACCATGTTTAACTTTCGAATTTGAACCCCAATTTTATACCATAGCTACATGATAATATCATGAAGCCCTACCTAAAATTTCATTACAATTGGGTTAACCAATTAGGAGATATGGCCAATTGAAATTAGGTTCATATTTCATTCATATTCGAGCCTAGGACCTAAATTCTGGGGTTAATATTGGGGGCATGACATTTGATGTCACACACTGGGCTGGGCACAGACCCCTTTATGGCACTATTGATTGTAGCCATTTAAAACTGATCTGACGCCTATGGTGTCATTTTCAACCTCCCACAAAGGGCGGGGAGGAGAGAGAGGACCCCAAATCTTGACTTTTTGCCCGACGAACTGACTTCATCTTGCAATTTCGTGGCCAACTACCCCAACAACGACTGAGTTTCGTGCACCGTTGCATCATCTGAATCTCCCAACCTCTCAATCTTCTCACTCTGATGGTGGAGATGTTAGGGCTTCCCCTTCTAGCCACCCCCACACCTATTTAAGGACACCCCAAGTTCCTCCACACCTCCCTTTAACTTAACCTCACATTTTCGAGCCCGATCACAACCCTTTTGACCCCCTTTTTGACCCCGTAGTTCACTATGGTGCCACTGCACTGGCCCTCTTGGGCACTTCTCATTCTCGCCTCGTCCCTCCAAATCACCTGCTCCCCTCAAATCTCCAACGTCGGACGAAGCCGGGCAGCACTTTCCCACCAACAATTGGAGCCCATAGCTCCTTTCCCCTCCTCACGCCAGCGAGCCCTTCTCCATGACCTGGAGCCTGCTCGAGTAAGGAGAAGGTGACCATGTGGGGGCCACAGTGCCAGTTGGACCAATCCACGACTGCCCTCTCAGCAAGCCTCGACGCAAAATAACTAAAGCCAAGAGCAACCTCAAGTTGCTTGAACCAATCATCAAATTCCAACTCAGCAATCCGCGAGCCATCTCGCAATCCTTGGATCAACCTGAGCCATAGATCTAGTCGGATTTAGCTGTTGATCAAGGTAATTTCCTTTTCCTTATTTTATCTTAATCAATAGAAAATTGATTTTCTTAGAAAAATCCTAGAAAATGCTATGAATGTCGGATTATAGTGAACCTATATACCATTTTCATAAAAAAAATGCGATCTATCTAAATAAAATTTAATCCATACCTAATTTTGAGCCCTTTTTCAAAAGTAATAGCCTACATCCCTAATGATCTTTTTATCTTTATATTTTTTGTAATGGTAGTCATCCATGATTAATATCTATTTTGTGGACATCTTAAACCCTAATTGAGTCCATGATCACCATATGGCTCAAAACCCTAATCAAATAGGGATAGTTGACTCAATGATTATGGAAACCCTAAATACTAGTTTTCTCTCTCTACATATGTATACTACATACCACTATATGTCAAATCCTAAATATTTAAAGAACCAACATGATCAAGACTGACCTAGAAACTCTAAGATCCAACTATGATCCATTGGACTATGTGAACCCTAGAAAGGTAACCTTGATGATCTAATAAATCATAATAGAAACCCTATTTGTGGACTTTTCCTTTTGGATGATAAGAGGTATGAGACCTTAGTTTTTACATATGATCTTGTGACTCTGAAAATAAGATGAAAGTCAGGAATAATCTCTAATCTAATCATGATAATATAAAAGTACTCATATATAAAGAATAAACCTTAGTCATGGATCATATGGACCAATAGTAACAGATATACCCTTGATTTCCTTTCAGGGTGATCTTGTTGTTGTTCCTCTAGACTCTTGGAATCCAGATCTAACCAAAATAGATACATGGTATTATTAAGTATAAGACTAGTTTTCCTTGGTTGATATGATAAGGTGTATCTTGTGTGAAACTACTTGCTTATACTTGTTGGTTGAACTACTATACTATATGCTTCACCAAAACTTAATGAAACATAAAAGGACATTGTGATGAGTTGTAGCTACTAGTGCACATGGCCCAGTATGGATGTATGTTGCCTAATATGGATGTATGATGAATTGCCGATGTTAGATGTATGATGAATTAATTTTTCCCATACTGGATGTATGGGAAGTGCTTATAAAATTGTAGTACAACTGCATCAAACGAAATGTATAAAAGAGGTGTTTACCTGATTTTCTGCCTTAAGCAATGATTTTCTTTTCTTTCTTCTTTCTTCAAGTATTTTCTTACATGCAACCATACTATTGTATCTTTTACCACGTACCAAATTTTGTTGATGATTTTTTTTCTTGTATTTCCTAGGTACAAGGAACAAATAATGCATCTCAAGTACCTGAAGCCATCAATAAATGGACATGGAGGATAAAATAGATAGATTTCTATTTCTTATATCATTTCAGTTAGATAGTTGCTTTCTACTAGATGATGTATAGGTTATTCTAAATCCTATGTAATTTGTACTAGATGATGTATAGGTTATTCTAAATCCTATGTATTTTGGTTTCTCTCTATAGAACTATTCATCTCTTCTATCTCAAATAAATTATGTAATGACTTTATTATTATCAATGAATGGATGTTTGTGTGGCTATTCATTGGTGTTGTGAACAGCGATCTTGGCTCGCTTCTCTGATTTAGTTTGATACCTTAATCTCTTATGTTTTCCCTTCTGACATTTATAGATATGAGTGCACGTATATCAGTGGATGTCACTCAGGAAAGTATATGGAAATTGGGGTCGTCGCAGTTGGTATCAGAGAAAATGTTCACACATCATAGTCACATGGAATTCATTCACCCTATTGTGAGTCTAGGGTAGTCCTTGGGTTAGGGATTTGAAGGGTGGAGGTGTCTAGGATAACATCTGCCATGGGTCTGGCTAAAGTCTCCGAGCCACTTAGCTTGACAATCACGAGGCTACACACATGGCAATGCGAGTCTACCTGGACGATATCCTAAATGTCCCCTACTTCTTGGGCATACCTTAATTAGGACCCTTCTCATCTATAGAAATTTCCCCTCTCATCTCTTCTATAGGAAAATTTCCCCCTCATCTTCATTTTTAAAATATTCCCCCTTAACTTTATAATATAAGGTTAGGAAAAGAGTCTCTCTATTTAGAAAGTCTTAAGGACTGACTGATAAGGATTTTAGGGTATCCTCCACTAATCATAATAGTAAGATCATTAATAATTAATAAAGAAGAATAATGAAATATCATATGATTACAAAAAAATGATGAATAATGATAAATCTAATATGTTCCACCTAATTTTAGGATGCCTCCTAAGACCCGTAACTCCAAGGCTTCTGAAGAGTCATCCTCTAAGAAGAGGAAAGAGCCTGAAACCTATGAAGTACCTGATCCCGATACTGTGGCCAAAGAAAGGTGGGAGGAACAAAAGAAAATCCTATTAGACTTCATGGAGACCCTTGCCACAAAAGGAACTCCTGAACCCAGCTCATCTAGGAAAAAGGAAGTGACAGTGATAGATTTTATCAAACTTAACCCTGACTCCTTTTGGGGGGAAGACTAGCCTGAAGTCATGGATAAGGCTGAGGCCTGGATCCTCTCTGTGGAGAATGCTTTCCGTACCATAGAAGTACCCAATGAGAAGAAGGTTAAATTCGCCACCCATGTGCTTAAGGGAGGGGCAAAAATTTGGTGGGAGAACTATGGCGGGAATAGGGGAGAAGAAATAGATAACATGGGGTGGGAAGCCTTCAAAACCCTCTTCATCGATCGTTTTATGCCCATAGATGTACATGGAGCTTAAGCATGACAGTCTCTCAGTAGATGACTACACCCGGAAGTTTAGGCTTCTGGAGCATTATGCACCTATTATGACTGATGAACGCCTCACCGAAAATTATGTTGACTGTCTTGCTTCCCATATGAAAACCCTAGTTATAGCCTCCCATCCTAGAAGCATAGATGAATCCCTAGATATGGCCCTCAAGCAGGAAAGGGAATAGGGTTTGTAAAAGCCTTCTAGCATGGGATACTTAGGGTTGACCACCACTGAAGAGGACAAGTCTACAAAGTTCCACCCTGACCATAACAGTAAGGGATCAGGAAAAGGAGGAGGTGCAGGAAAAAGAGGACAAAAGAAAAACTATAACCAGCTGATGGAATATCACAACAAGCATAAAATCTGTGGGCGAGGGCATGATGGACCTTGTCACTACACCAAGCCGGTCTACTACAATTGTAAGAAGGAGGGTCATTTACTTACCAAGTTCCCTACTTTGTCTCTCCTTGGCAAACCTCCAGTCGGTGCTCCACCCCCCAGGGATACAATAATACCAGAGTATTTGAAGTGATGGTAGAGGAAGAAAAGGCAAAACCCAACCAACTTGTTGAAGGTAACCAATAATCTTTTCATATATCTAATTTCGGTTCAAATGCCTTCGAATCATTCATAATATAATTGTCCTATGTAGGCACCATATTGTTAAATGATCATCCTGTTAAATATTTATTTGACTCTGGATCCACAAATACTTTTATTTCTTAAAATCTGGTATCTATGTTACATCTACATATAAGGGACTTGGGATATATCCTGGATGTGTCTACTCCTAGTGGAAAAATACTCACTACCCTATAGAAAACAAATGTCCTCCCTATAAAATTCAAAAATCATGATATGCCCTTTGAATTCATTCTCTTAACCATGGAAGACTTTGATATTATACTTGGCATGGATTGGCTATACACATATCATGACCACATTGACTGTAGAAACAAGATGGTAGTTCTCTCTCAGCCTCATTCCTCTCCTGTGGTGATCCCTCGGGGAAGTAGATTATGTAATAATATTATAATTTCCTCTCTTAAAGCTAAAAAGCTCATTTCTAAAGGATGTAAGATCTTCCTCGTATTAGTCTCAGAGACCAGTCCTAACAACGGGCCTGTAAAAAGACTAGAGGTGGTATGTGACTTTCTTGACATTTTCTTAGAGGAGCTTCCTGGGCTGCCTCCAAATAGAGACATTGAGTTCTCCATAGATCTTCTTTCTAGAACCACTCCAATTTCTAGGATGCCGTATAGGATGGCTCCTTATGAGCTTATAGAGTTGAAGAAATAGTTACAAACTTCTCGACAAAGGCTTTATCGGCCCTAGTGTTTACCCTTGGGGTTCACCCGTCCTCTTTGTCAAAAAGAAAGATGGTTCTATGCGAATGTGTATTGACTATCACATGTTGAACCAAGCCACCATTAAAAACAAGTACCCTCTCCCTCGCATTGATGACCTCTTTGATCAGCTTTGCACTACTAAAGTCTTCTGAAAAATTGATCTTCGCTCTGGCTACCATCAACTTAAAGTCAAAGATTCTGATATTTCTAAAACTACTTTTCAAACTTGTTATGGGCATTACAAATTTCTAGTGATGCCATTCGGGTTGACAACACACCTGGCGTATTTATGGACCTTATAAACAAAGTCTTCCAACCTTATGTGGATGAGTTCGTGGTCATCTTCATTGATGAAATCTTGATCTATTCTGATTCTATGGAAAAACACCGGGAACACTTGCAAGCAGTTCTTGACATCCTTCGAACCCATAAATTTTATGGCAAGATTTCAAAATGTGAATTTTGGATTGATAAAGTCATGTTTCTTGGTCATGTCATTTCTGGGGGTAACATATCTGTTGATTCTGCCAAAGTCTCTGCTATACTTGATTGGCAACCTCCTCGAAATCCTTTTGAAATCCGAAGCTTCTTGGGTCTAGTCGGATATTACTGTCGCTTTATTCTGAACTTTTCCAAAGTGGCACTTCCTCTGACTAAGCTAACTCGAAAGGACGAGCACTTCAACTGGTCAACTGCTTGTAAATCCAGTTTCCAGGAATTAAAGCAGAAATTGACGTCGTCTCCTATTCTTGTTCTACCATCGGGCAATGAAGGGTTTGTGATATTCACTGATGCTTTGAGGAATGGTTTAGGATGTATCCTACAACAGAATGGAAAAGTGGTGGCCTTTGCATCCAGACAGCTAAAACCCAATGAACTAAATTATCCCACAAATGATTTGGATTTAGCTGCAATCATTCATGCTCTCAAAATCTGGAGGCACTACTTGTATAGGGCAACACTTGATATCTTCACTGACCACAAAAGCTTGAAGTACATTCTGACATAGAAGGACCTGAATCTGCGACAATGATGATGGATCAAGTATCTAAAGGACTACGATTTCACTATTGCCTATCATCCAGGTAAGGCTAACGTAGTCACTTACGCCCTTAGTAGGAAAAGGGCAGTGTGTGCATCCTTATCTGTCCCCAAATGGAGGAATATGGAGGGCCTAGTGGGCTGGAAGCCACAGTTCCTGTCTGATCATGTACACGTCAACAATATCTCTATCATGCCTGACTTACATTATGAACTTCTTAAAGCAAAAAAATCTAGTCCTGCTCTTGTAGAGCTCTCCTCTCTCCTGTCAAAGCCTCAAACACATCTGTCTGTGGGTCTTGATGGTGGTCTTCGATACAAAAACTGGATGTGGGTTCCTGAACGATCAATGGTGAAGATGAAGATTCTCAGTGAGGAACATGGGTCAAAGTACATAGTTCATCCATGTACGATGAAGATGTACAAAGACCTACAACATCAGTTCTGGTGGAGGGGCATGAAGTGTGATATTGCCGAATTTGTGTCTAGATGCCTGACATGCTAGAGAATCAAAGCCAAGCACTAGAGACTAGGTGGTCTACTACAACCCCTTGAAATTCCAGAATGGAAATGGTTACACATCACCATGGATTTCATGATGGGTCTACCCAGGACCAGGAAGGGATACGATGCTACATGGGTCATAGTGGACCGTCTCACCAAGTCATCTCTTTTTCTCCCTGTGAAAACTACTGCAAAAGTTTTTGAGCTGGCTGACCTCTATATATGGGAGATAGTACATCTGCATCGAGTTCCAGCATCCATTGTCTCGGACAAGGACCCAAAGTTCACTTAAAAGCTATGGAAGTAGGTTCAAGAAGAACTAGGCACCAAGTTAAACTTCAGTACTGCATACCATCCACAGACTGACGGGTAGTCAAAACACACAATACAAATTCTAGAGGACCTTCTACGAGCTAGTGTACTTGACTGGGAAGGCTCGTGGAACCATTACCTGCCTCTATCTGAGTTTGCATATAATAATAGCTATCAGGCGAGTATTGGGATGCCTCCCTATGAACATTTATATGGGTGTGCCTCCCTATGAACATTTATATGGGCGTCCATGCAGGTCTCCACTACACTAGGATGATGTCGGGGAACATACCTTGATGAAATCTGAGGAGATGCATCTATATACAGATAAGATTGCACTGATCAGGCAGAGGATGAAGCGAGCACATGATAGGCAGAAATCTTACGTAGATGCTCACCAGTAGGAATGATAGTTCAAAGGAGGTGATCACATCTTTCTGAAGATCCGACCTATTTGAGCTTTGGACAAGAATAAAGGAAAGCTCAGTCCTTGTTATGTTGGACCCTTTGAGATTTTAGAAAGGGTTGGTGATTGTGCCTATCATCTTTTTTTGCCACCTCAGTACAATGCCATGCATAATGTCTTCCATGTATCAAATCTGAAGCCTTATGTCAAAGATCCGAGTCACTTTTTAAATCATGAGCCACTAGAGTTGAAGGATGATCTGTCATATTGTGAAACCCCGGTCAAAATTCTTGATTTCAAGACAAAGGAGCTTCACAGTAATCGACATATAGATATGGGGAAAGTTCTCTAGAGCCACCATGATCAAACCGATGCCACATGGGAGCTCAAGTCCGAGGTCGAGCAGAAATATCCACATCTCTTTCAGGCTGCTTAAATTTTGGGGACAAAATTCTTATAAAGGAGGGGAGAATGTGACAGAGTGAGTTTTTCATATTATTTCCTCTCTCTTAAAGTTTTCTTTCTCAAATTGTTGACTAAAATGTCCTCAAATACCTCCCTCACTAAATTGAATAGAAAGGAGTCATAAAATTCAATTAATTCAAACCTAGTATTATATGATGGTGAATTGTATGTATTAATGTATTTAATCAATGACCATGTTTAACTTTTGAATTTGAACCCCAATTTTATACCATAGCTACTTGATAATGTCATGAAGCCCTACCTAAAATTTCATTACAATTGGGTTAACCAATTAGGAGATATGACCAATTGAAATTAGGTTCATATTTCATTCACATTCGAGCCTATGACCTAAATTCGTGGGTTAATATTGGGGGCGTGACATTTGATGTCACACGTTGGGCTGGGTGCGGACCCCTTTATGGCGCCGTTGATTGCAGCCATTTTGAAAAACTGATCTGATGCCTAGGGCATCATCTTCAACCTCGTGTAAAGGGTGGGGAGGAGAGAGGACCCCAAACTGACCCGACTTGCCACATCAACCCTTATCTCGACTGTTCGCCCAAAGAGCTGACTTCATATCATGATTTTGTGGCCAACTACCCCAAAAACCACCGAGTTTCGTATGCTGTTGCGCCATCCGAATCTCCCAGCCTCTCGATCTTCTCACTCTGGCGATAGAGGTTTTAGGGCTTCCCCTTCTAGCCACCCCTACACCTATTTAAGGACACCCCAAGCTCCTATGCACCTCCCTTTAACTTAACCTCACATTTTTGAGCTTGATCACAACCATTTTAACCACCCATTTGACCCTGCAGTTCACTGCAGTGCCACCACACTGCCCCTGTTGGGCACTTCTCATTCTCGCCTCCTCCCTCCAAATCACCTGCTCCCCTCAACTCTCCAATGTCGGACGAAGCCGGGCGGCACTTTCCCACCAGCAGTTGGAGCCCACGACTCCTTTCCCCTCCTCACATCGGTGAGCCCTCCTCCGTGACCTGGAGCCTACTCGAGCAAGCTGAGGGTGACCAGGCCGGGGCCCGCAGTGTCAGCTGGACCAATCCACGACTGCCCTCTCAGCAAGCCTCGACGCAAAACAACTAAAGCCAAGAGCAGCCTTAAGTGGCTCGGACCAATCATCGAATGCCAACTCAACAATTCACGAGCCATCTCACAATCCTTGGATCAACCTGAGCCGTAGATCCAGTCGGATCCAGCCGTTGATCAAGGTAATTTCCTTTTCCTTATTTTATCTTAATTAATAGAAAATTGATTTTCTTAGAAAAATCCTAGAAAATGCTAGGAATGTCGGATTATAGTGAACCTATATACCATTTTCATCAGAAAAATGCGACCTATCCAAATAAAATTATTGAGAACCTAGATCCGAGCTCTTTTTCAAAAGTAATAGCCTAAAGCCCTAATGATCTTTTTATCTTTATCTTTTATATAATGGTAGTCATCCATGATTAATATCTATTTTGTGGACATCTTAAACCCTAATTGAGTCCATGATCACCATATGGCTCGAAACCCTAATCAAATAGGGATAGTTGACTCAATGATTATGGAAACCCTAAATACTAATTTTCTCTCTCTACATATGTATACTACATGCTACTATATGTCAAATCCTAAATATTTAATGAACTAAATGATCAAGAGACCTAGAAACTCTAAGATCCAACTCTGATCCATTGGACTATGTGAACCCTAGAAAGGAAACCTTGATGATCTAATAAATAATAATAGAAACCCTAATTGTGGACTTTTCCTTTTGGATAATAAGAGGTATGAGACCTTAGTTTTTACATCTGATCTTGTGACTCTGAAAATAAGATGAAAGTCAGGTGTAATCCCTGATCTAATCATGGTAAGATAAAAGTACTCATATCTAAAGAATAAACCTTAGTCATGGGTCATATGGACCAATAGTAACAAATATACCCTTGATTTCCTTTTAGGGTGATCTTGTTATTGTTCCTCTAGACTCTTAGAATCCAGATCTAACCAAAATTGGTACGTGGTCTTATTAAGTATAAGATTGGTTTTCCTTGGTTGCTTATGATAAGGTGTATCTTGTGTGAAACTACTTGCTTATACATTTTGGTTGAACTACTATACTATATGCTTCACCAAAACTTAATGAAACATAAAAGGACATTGTGATGAGTTGTAGCTACTAGTGCACATGGCCCAATATGGATGTATGTTGCCTAATATGGATGTATGATGAATTTCCCATGTTAGATGTATGATGAATTAATTTTGCCCATACTAGATGTATGAATTGCTCATAAAATTGTAGTACAACTGCATCAAATGAAATGTATAAAAGAGGTGTTTACCTGATTTTCCGCCTTAAGTAATGGTTTTCTTTTCTTTCTTCTTTGTTCAAGTATTTTCATACATGCAACCATACTATTGTATCTTTTACCACGTACCAACTTTTGTTGATGATTTTTTTTCTCTCGTATTTCCTAGGTACAAGGAACAAATAATGCATCTCAAGTACCTGAAGCCATCAACAAATGGACATGGAGGATAAAATAGATATATTTCTATTTCTTATATCTTTTCAGTTAGATAGTTGCTTTCTACTAGATGATGTATAGGTTATTCGAAATCCTATGTATTTTGGTTTCTCTCTACATAACTATTCATCTCTTCTATCTTAAATAAATTATGTAATGACTTTATTATTATCAATGAATGGATGTTTGTGTGTCTATTCAGTGGTGTTGTAAACAACGATCTTGGCTCGCTTCTCTGATTTTGTTGGCTACCTTAATCTCTTGTATTTTCCCTTCTATCATTTATAGATATGAGTGCACACATATCTGTGGATGTCACTAAGAAAAGTGTATGGAAATTGGGGTCGTCACATAGTCTTTCTAAGATCTCAATATCCAAAGCAAGATCGAGGGAGCATGATAATATAAGATAGATTTGAGGGAGCCAGAGGCCAAATTGCACAACTTCTAGGTGCTTGGGATAGCTTTAAACAAGCATCTAGGTGGTCATTGTGGGACTGGTTATACTTCTGTTGAGGGAGTACATTTCTACAACTTGGTTTTTATGTTAGAGTAGTGGATTTGGGTGGAGGTATTGGTGGAATTTTGGCTACAAATGCATACCAGGTTGGCCATTAGGAGGTAAAAAGCAGGTCATGGAATATTTTATAGGAGAGTGTTGGGTTGTATCTTTGTCTGTAATGGTGGTTATCTTTGAACAAAAAGTAAGAAATGAGTTGTTTCTCAAAATGGCGATGAAACATATGTTGTTAGGGGTTGTTGGGTAGTAGGATATGTCCCATTGACGTTTGGATTGATCTTGACTAGAGAGATTCACTGGTGATTGAGATATTTGAACTTGAAACACATACATATTATTTTTTAATAGACTATATAACTGAGTGAAGGGGATGACCCCCTCACCATGTGTGTGTGTGCATGAGGTATTTCTTGGACCCATATTCAAGATTGAATTGGGTCTAGGTTAGGTAGGATTTGTAATTAAAAAGGTCATTTAATATCATATATTTTACAATAGATTTCTCACTCAATCATTGTCTAATTAATATGAAAGTGAGTGTATAGATAGAAATTTCTTAAAATTTCTCTTCATAAAACATTCCACAAAGTTTTAAGGGCAAACACATCAATTTGGGACTTAATGGTGAAGTAATAGGAAGTACATACCTAGTTGTGTTGTAATTGAAGTGGGAATCTTGGTGGTCACCCACATTGCATAAGGAGCCCTCCAAGTAGACTTCTATGTTTTGCCCACATACCCTATTCTTTTGGACTTTTTGACACGTTTAAGCTCACAGTTGTTTCTTTAAGATCTAAATTAGCCCACAAATAATAAATATTCACTTTTATCAACATCTAACATAGACGAAGAAGTTAATTCTCAAACTTTGAAGAAGTCAAAACTATCCAAAAGTAAAT
This sequence comes from Alisma plantago-aquatica, assembly GCA_963693085.1. Lineage (NCBI taxonomy): Eukaryota > Viridiplantae > Streptophyta > Magnoliopsida > Alismatales > Alismataceae > Alisma > Alisma plantago-aquatica. The sequence continues at coordinate 1,251,485,100 of OY856410.1, read as the reverse complement.
GTTTGATAGACAAAATTAATATAAGAAATTCAAGGAGAGAAAATAAAGGATAAATTATGATAAATAACACTCATTTTGATAGCTATCAAATACCCAAGCTTGAACATTGCTTGTCCTTGATCAATAGTTAACTTAGTCATCAAGCAAGCATAAAAAATGGTATTGGAATAAGAGAAACTTGTAAAAGGAAACCTTAAAAGACAAACAACTCAAAATTACATGTTTTACTACCCAACCACACAAGTAAAAACCAACAACTGAAAGATCAAGAAATGGCCAAACATGATTACACACACTTTTTTTCCAAAAAAATCATTAAGATAAAAAAATGTTTAAATCACCACAAAAGTGAAACAAGATGTGACATCCTCATTGTAGGTATGTACATTCATACTTTTCATGCACTTTGTAATTTATTTGACCAGATTCACTTGTTAGATTTTCTTAGTAATGATCTCAAATTCAAGTTCATGTTCTTGTAAGCTTCATGTTCAATTTTGACGAGGCAAGGATAATCCAAGTATTAGTTATGATTTATGGAAGTTTAAACCCTTTCAATTCTTATTAGAGTTTGTAATGCTCAGATCAAGAAAATAAATGGATAAGTGGATTCAACATGTTTGGGTTAGTAAACATAAAAAATTTCCATGGTATTAAGTAACCCTAACTAGGTCAATTAGTTAAAAGAAGAAAGCAGTATATATGTAATATAAATTGACCTAGATGTTGAATATTTTTGTCGATTAACTCCTTAATCTAAGTCCAGACTTTGGTGGTGCATCATGCACTACAGTGTATATCTCGCATCCTTTGTGAACTGTCAGATGGGGATCTTGAGGAGGAGACTTCATCTCCTTCCTCTCGATCTTTGCGCAGTGTGGGTAACAATACCTAGCACTCGACTGCGTGACTCTCCCTCTCTCCACGCTCAACAAAACCCATGTTTCTCACCATATAGAACTCATGAAAGGGTGACGAGGCTAGTGACCCTTAGATCAAACTCTAAGTTTGTATATAGATATAACGCCCAAAAGACCACCATCTCCATTGCTCCACACCATTTTATAAATACTGGTAGACTCCCACTTGTGGGCAACCAATTCATCCCCTAACTTTTCAAGGTACCTTAGACTCACTCCTCCACTATGATTACACCCTTTCACCCCAAACACTGTGGACGAGTATTCTTCTACCTTGGACTCATCAGAGCATTGCAGGGCACCAAGACTAGAATAGGCTAATTAGTTGGTCATGCACATTCCCTGAAGAATCGAGGACTCATCACACCGGTCACCTAGTCATGCAATCTAATGGACCTCTCCACCCAGATCGAGTTGCTTGTAGCTTGAAGAGATCCATATCTGACGAGGGATAGAGCCACACATGCCACCATAAGAACCTTAGAGCATTTTTAGAGCATCCACGAAGCCTTACCATCCCTCAATTCAGCCTAAGGGTAGGTAAACACCAAGAACCCAATTTTCACTATTCATGGATGTTCTTCGTGAGTCCCAATTCTTGATTGTTAGCACACCATAGATCCTATCTAATCTTGATCTAATCACCATCATGTTTTCCGCTGTGTCCTTAGTTTCTGTTCGTTTGGTCGTAAGGGTGGTTTCCACCTTTGAGGCTTACTGCCATGTTACAACAGTGAGCTACAACTACTGTAACCACCATTGATTATGAGAAGCGTCTCACCAAGCTCACCTCACATGACCGAAGCCAATGACATGGACATGAGGAGCTATGGAGCAGTCCAAGTCGCCTAGCTATGGCTTCCCCCTCCTCTAGTAACAACCATGGCACTGTTGCATGCTGGATGGGGGAAACATGATGAATTGTAGTCAAGCTATTACAATTTTATCCTCACAATCATGATGTTCCTATCATGCATGGCCTAGAGCATTTCTAGAATGTACAAGTTTATTCCAATATGAATCACACTTGGATTTTGATTGAAGAATGAATAAGATTGTCCCTAAAACGCACTTGATTGCAAATTTCCAGTGAAGGGTATATCAATATTTCCATATTTTCTTAGTCGAGATTTCAGTGATCGTATTATTCTAATTATCTCGACGTTGATTGATTGGATTTCTTGAAATCTTAAGAAACTCATAAATTTTTCTACAGAGCTAGTATGAGGACAAGTTATACATGATTTTTTATCTACTCTTCAAGGTCTATCTAATGAACATGTTTTCAGAACCCAAAAATAATTTGTTTTTACAACATGTCAGAATAAGTTTTTACGACATATCAAACTTAGGACTAATTAGAGTTTGTAAGTTTATAATTAGGGTTCTTTGGGTATTTCAGGATAATTAAGGGTAAGATGATCAGTATATTTCCTTGGAGAAAGGCTCTCCATTGTTGTGGTAAGTGGTTCATGCCTTGGATTATTCATATTGCATAAATTATTTCCTACATATAATGCTCAAATGTTTAATGTACATATTATCATGTGATACATAATGCTATAATAGGTATCTTCATTTTCTTGCACATCTCACTCAAAATTTATCGTGATTAGTTAATGCTTAAAGATCATATTGGTTACTAAGTACCTCTTCATGTTTTAAGATAAGATCAGAATTAAGGGTGCAAACCCAAAGTTAAGATCAACTTGGGATAAGAATAAAGGATAAGAATATATACAATTAAGGCCCTGTCTCATGAACATTTTAGGACGGTTGGTTCCTCATGAGCCCCTCTTCATTCAATTTTGGGATCTTTAACCCTATGCATGCACACTTTATGTGTGTCTAGTGAGTTACCTACACATCCCGTGTGTGTCAGTGAGATAAGATCAGGTTCATAGAGAAGGTGCCATTAACGTAAGCTAAGTAAGTCGAGAATGCATCCCAAAAGTCATTAATAATTATCATGTTGAATATTTTAGTTTTAGGTATATGTTTTAGTTCATGTTCTTATCATTATGAAAACCCAACCACTTACAATAGTTTTCTTTTGTATGCATGGCTATGTGTGGATGTACTAGGTAGGAAGTCATGCCAACAATGAACGGTAGTGGGAGGAGGAGTTACAGTTCAAGCTCTTTTCTAGATCCTACTTGGTGGGGTGCCATTCTACATAGTTTCCAGTTCTTTCCATTTTAGTTGATACTTTAACGTTTCTTTTGTTGAACTCATTATGTTGGACTTTGTTGTCCTTGTTTATGGCATGTAATAAGGCACTCAGATGGTCATTACTTTCTTTCATGTATTTTTGCTCAATTAATGATATCATGTCACGTCTTTGTCATGATATCCCATGTGATAATGCTTCCACTATGGTTGTATTTAGTTTAGTTTGGAGGTTGTGACAAAAGTGGTATTAGAGTGTAAGTCTAGAATGGCCACTAGTAGGATCTTTTTATCTTGAGAAATACATGCTTATGAACCTCCTCCCTTTTAGATGGCCCCTAAGACAAAATCTAACAAGGGCAAGGCCCATGCGAAATCTGACAAGGAGAGATTCTCAGCCAGCAAAGAGGAGCAGTTAAGAGTCCCCGTAGAGAGAACCCCTCAGTTCCCTATGATGTTCTAGTTAGGGCCTAGGTTGATGCAGTGGGAGGTAGAAACATAGATCGTCCAGAGAGGAGGTATGAGGTCACCTTGGGGGAGTTCCTCAAGGTGAAACCAGAGACGTTCGTGGGTGAGGAAGAGCTGGATGTTGTGGGGAAGGCTAAGGCCTGGCTCCACAACATGGAGCATTGTTTCCATGACTTGGACTGCTCTGAGGGCTCCCGTGTTAGGTTTGGGACACACATGATAGAAGGAGCTACATGTGACTTGTAGGAGAATTTCCGTGATGCCAGAGACCCAGGTGTTGAGCCCCCCACTTGGGATGAGTTCATGACTGCTTCAAAGAACCACTATATTTCTGAGGCCATGATCGACAAGAAGGGGGAGGAGTGACTCAATCTCCACCAATGTGGAGACATGTCTGTCATGCAGTATGCCATGCATTTTTGTATCCTTCAGAAATATGGGCATGGGCTTGATGCACTACACCTTGCCAAGAAGTTCATCCATGGTCTCAAGGATGATCTTAGCTATGCCCTCATTGGGCGGGGACATAGGATGATACAAGATGCCCTTGATGCTTCTATGGAGATTGAGGACCATCCAGGGAGACATGGGAAGAGAAACTCCCATGGCATACCACAACACCACTGATAACACCACCAACAACATCACCAACAACATCATCACCACCACTAGGGAAACAAAAATAGCATGCAATAAGACAAAAAGAGAAAGGCACCAGCAGGAGGACCCACTTAGAATGTCAACTACAACCACAATACTCCACCCCAGTTCCCTCAGTGTCAGAGATAGCATGGAGGACCATGCAAGCTAGGACATGGAGTATGCTATTTCTACAGTGAGACTGACCACATCAAGAGCGACTATCCCAAGTTCCTTCAATGGGGAGACCACAATGGAAAGGGTGTTCTAGATGATTCTCCCAGTGAGAAGAGGTAGGCTCGTATGTCCGTGATGGAGGCATAGGATGGCAAGTCAGATCAGGTTATTGAAGGTACGACTTTTATACAGGATTAGAGTATACAAATTTTATATGATTCATGCGCTTCCCATGCCTTTGTCTCTTTTGCACTATTGATATTCTTAGACCTACTATCGAACACCTAGACTATGATCTAAATATCATTAGAACTAGTAGGCACATGTATGAGCCTGGGAGGATGGTGTCTAGGGTTCTATTGTCTATAGAGAGTGGGATTTTCCTAGCATATTTAATGGTAGCTAATATGGGGATTTTGATGTAATCCTTGGTATGAGATGGCTTCATGAGCATTATGCACTTCTTGACTGTCAAAAGAAGCTTGTTACATTTTCCTTTCTTAGGGAGGAACTCCTTATGGTAAGAGGCGGGAGAAGGGATGAGAAAAGTCTCTTCATTTCTTCCATGGAGGTGGTAAGAGGAGGGAGAAGGGACGGGAAAAGTCTCTTCATTTCTTCCATGGAGGTGGAAAATATGAGAAGGAAGGGACATACACCATTTCTCGTATCTGTGTTAGATGAACAAGAGAAACACAATTATGATATTCATGTAGTTAGTGATTTTTTTGATGTCTTCCCTGAATACTTGTTTGTTATTCCTCCTGACAAGGTTTTGGAATTTTCTATAGATTTGCTCCCAGACATTGCTCCAATCTCAAAATTTCCCTACAGAATGGCCCCTTGGGGAGCTCCCATTCTCTTCGTCAATAAGAAAGATGATTCGTTGTGCATGCACATTGATTATAGGATGCTCAATCAGGTAACCATTAAGAACAAATATCTGTTGCCTATGATGATTTGTTCGATCAACTCAAGACTATGAAGGTCTTCTCAAAGATTGACTTGAGGAGTGTCTATCATCAACTGAAGGTCCAAAATTCAAATACCGAGAACACAACATTCCATACAACATATGGGCCTTATGAGTTCCTCGCAATGCCCTTTGGCCTCACAAATGCTCATGCTATTTTTATGGACCTCATGAACATAATATTCCACCAGTACCTTGACTCCTTCATCATTGTTTTTGTTGATGATATTCTTATCTATTCTGATAATAATCACGTCCATGAGGAGCATCTTCACATTACTCTTAACACTCTCAGGAAGCACCCGTTGTATGCTAAGATGTCCAAATGTGACTTCTGGCTTAGAGAAGTCATGTTTCTGGGACATATCGTCTCTGACCGTCATACAAGAGTGGATCCAACTAAGGTGGAGTTAATGAAAAATTGGGCCAATCCAAAGACTCCTTCAAATATTTGTAATTTCCTTGATCTAGCAAGTTACTACAGGCGCTTCATACATGAATTCTCCACCACTGACTTAGTTGAGTAGGAAAGATTGCAAGTTCATCTGGAGTGATTCTTGTGAATGCACTTTCCAAACCCTCAAGAACAAGTTGACTTCTGCCCTAGCACTTGTTCTTCCCTTTGATGATCATGGTTTCATCATTTTAGTGATGCTTATAAACATGGGTTGGGATACATACTTATGCAGAATGATAGGGTTATCTCATACACATATAGACAACTCAAGGTGCATGAGGAGAACTACCTGACTCATGACCTTGAGTTAGTTTCCATTGTTTATGCATTAAAGATATGGAGGCACTATCTCTATGACACCAAATTTGAGGTGTTTTCTGATCATAAAAGCCTCAAATATATTTTGACACAGAAAATCTCAATATGAGGCAATGTAGATGGTTTGAGTTCATCAAATATGATGATTTCTCTATTAGTAATCATCCCAGAAAGGCCAATGTAGTGGCTGACACTCTAAGTACGAAGAGGAATATCAATTGTGCTCCAATTATGGCAGAGGAATGGGAAATGATGAATGAGTTGATAGAGTGGAGGCCCTTGCTTTCTGAGGTTGAGTTAAAGCTGATACACATCATGATTAGACCAGACTGGACTTCTGAGGTAAGCATTGCACAACATGATCTAAACTGATAGAGAGAGCCAGTTCTAAACTGTCAAAGGGCAAGGATGGCGAGAAACTGATGAATGACAAATTGTAGATACCTTCGTATGAGTTGAGGTAGAGGGTATTGTTGGAGGCACATGACACTAAGACACTATCCATCCAGGTACGATGAATATGTATCAAGATATGAAGAGAACCTTCTGGTGTGAAGGTATGAAGAAAGATGTAGCTGCTTTTGTTTCTAGATGTCTGACATGACAACAGGTGAAAGTTGAACAACAAAGACCTGGTGGTCTTATTTAGCCCCTTGATATTCCTAGATGGAAGTGGGAGAAGATTACCATAGATTTTGTTACCAGTCTGCCTAAGACCAAGAAAGGGCATGATGTTGTGTGGGTAATGGAGGGTCATCTGATGAAGTGTACACATTTCCTAGCTTATAAGACCACTGACATTTTTTTGAGATGGCTGATCTGTATATTCAAGATATTGTACATCTTCATGGTGTCCCTCTTTCTATTGTTTCTAATAGGGACCCGAGATTCACTTTAAAGATGTGGAAGTAAGTTTAGGATGAGCTAGGTACTCAACTCCATTTCAGTACTGCTTATCACCCTCAGATTGATAGGCAGTCTGAGTGGACTGTTCAGATTATGGAGGATATGTTATGTGCATGTATTCTTGATCGAGGAGGATTTTGGTCTAGATTCCTACCCTTGGTTGAGTTTTCTGATAACAACATCTATCACAACAACAAATATGATGCCCTCTATTGTAGGCCATGTAGGTCCCCTTTACTATGGAGTGAAGCCAGTGAAAGAAGTCTGATCCGTAGTGATGAGATGCAACATAGGCCAAGTTGATTTTTTAAAGAAAAGAATGAAGGCAGATGAGGAAAGACAAAAGAAATATGTTGATGCTCGTAGGTCTGAGAAAGAGTTCAAGGTGGGTGACCATGTTTTCCTTAAAGTTAAACCCATCAAATTTATTGCAAGATCCAAAGTGAAGGGTAAACTCAGTCCTTGTTTTATTGACCCATTTGAGATCCTTGACAGAGAGGGAGAGAGTGCTTACAAATTAGCACTACCACTAACTTATGAGTAGATTCATAACGTCTTCCATGCATCCTTGTTGAGGATGTACATCAAGGACATTTCCCATGTATTGGTGCATGAGCCAATTGAAATCAGGAAGTATCTATCTTATGAAAAGTTACCCTTGAGAATTCTAGAATCTCAGATCAAGTAGTTGAAGAATAAAGTTATAGATCTAGTCAAAGTTCTATGGAGGAATCACAACCTAGAAGAAGCTACATGGGAGCTAAGGGATGGGATGCTACAAAAATAACCAGAGCTTTTCAATCCCTAAAGTTTCAAGGACAAAACTTCTTTACGGAGGGGAGGATTGTGACATCCTCATTGTAGGTATGTACATTCATACTCTTCATGCACCTTGTCATTTATTTGACCAGTTTCATTTGTGAGATTTTCTTAGTAATTGAGTGCATAAAAAAATAATTAGTGGTGATCTCAAATTCAAGTTTAGATTCTCATAACCTTCATGGTCAATTTTGAAAAGGAAAGGATAATCCTAGTATTCATTATTATTTATGGAAGTTTAAATCCTTTTAATTCATATTAGGGTTTGTAATGCCAGATCAAGAAAATAAGTGGAGAAGTGGATTCAACATGTTGCAGTGGTATTAGGTAACCCTAACTAGGCTAATTAATTAAAATCTGAAAGGAGTATATATGTTATATAAATTGACCTAGATGTTGCATATTTTGGTCGATTAACTCCTTCACCTAAGTCCAGACTTTGGTGGCCCATCACCTGCTAAAATGTATATCTCGCATCCTTTGCGAAACGTCAGATGGGGATCCTGAGGAGGAGACTTTGTCTCCTTCCTCCTGATCATTGTGTGGTGTGGGTAACAGTACCCAATGCTCGACCCCATGACTCTCCCTCTCTCCACACTCAATGGAACCCAAGTTTCCAAAAGTGAATTTTAGGGTTTTAGCTTTCATTTCTATTTTAAAAGTGAATTTAGGGTTTTAGCTTTCATTTCTATTCTAAAAGTGAATTTAGAGTTTCCATGAATGAGCTTTGTTCATTACATCTTCATACACAATCATGAACACCTCATTATTAATTAGCCTTGTTTAAGTATACAGAGGTTTGAAAGAGTTGCTTATAACATATTGAGACCTAATTGCCATACCAAGTGATCAATTAATTAGTTACAAGAATACATCGTTTAATTCACTCATTTGAGAGAAGTTATCAACATTAACCCTAAAAAGAACATTCTTCATTTAATATGTTTATAGCAACTCTCATGAATGAACCGAAATTAAACTGAAAGAGGGTCTAGTAATAACTACTAAGAAACTTTATTTAACCATTTTCACTTAGTGCAAACTATTTTGTATACATTCTCTCTGATTTTTAAAGCATCTTGTTCAATTAGGCTAAATTAGAAGCTACTAAGTTGGAACATAGTGAATTCTCCATTATTGTCTCTGAACATGTCCCATTAAAGATAATATGAATAAAAACAGTATTTATTCATCAAAGAATGAATCTAAAGTTGAGGGGGGAAATCCTCAATATCTTCCCTAATGATCACCCAAAAAATAAAAATGTAAGTCTCATTGATCTTTGTATTTTGACATGATTAAGATTCTTATAGGTTTAAGTATATGAAAAGGAATTAAACAACTTAGCACAGATATCAAGCACATCAAATTTATATCACAATGTCTTTCATCTTAGAAATATACCCAAACCTATATCCATCAACTTTCTTTTTACTTCTTATCCTCTCAATATCCCTAGAAAGAAATAATTTGAGAAATGAATGAGAAAAGGAATTCATTTTTAATTCTTTTGATCTAGATAATGGAGCACTCATCCATTGGAACCAAGGGAGAATATATATGAATTAAATATATCTAAGGGAGAAGTTCTTATTTGAATACTTCACCTACGTCAAGAAAGAATCCTAATACAAATTCTTTAATTTTATTATCCACTCAAAACCCTAACTTTTATCTCATTATAGAAAATTTCGAGATATAGACAAAAAGTTGTGTAAAGGATGCTTTCACTCTAACTTTTCGGCACACACACACACACACACACACACACACACACACACACACACACATATATATATATATATATATATATATATATATATATATATAGGTTGGTTTTGTTGCCCACACATGTATCTTGGTTATGCTACCTACCACTAGTGATTTCTGTAAGATAATCCATGCCTCCTGTAAGAAAATTCTCAACCTGAAACTCGCATTCATTATACCTCATCCATGCCCTTCATAGTGATAGCTTGAAGCCCTGTAACTCTGGGTACGGATCAAAAAATACCTTAAATTCGACACCTCCTTTGTATTCCTATCAAGAATATCAAGTAGATACATTGTTGTTTGTTTACCTTAATGATACCCAATGCCACAACCACGTCTCACCAACACCGAAATTGTCATATTGGTGATCTAGGCATCTAACTAGTTGTAATTTAAATTTGGTTCCACTACAAGGAAGTGAAAAACCTATTCATCATGATAACCACACTCCTGTTTGATGGTATACTATAGAACTTAGAATAATAATGCCCTCCCTTCTCAAGTCGTGTTTGGGGCTAGGTATGGAAGAAACCAGAGCATCACACATTATTTTCTTTCCAGGATGCCTGATGGTCATGGAAAAGATAATGGTTCAAGTATGTTGGATCATGCGAGTCAACCTCTTGTACATTTTTACATCACACATAAACATATGAAAACCTCACTCACGTCCTTGTTTCACAATTTGTAAAATTATAAACCATCGTTCACACAATTTGTGAAATACAAAGAGAATAACCATTTGAAAATTTTTGTTTGGTGCAACATTGTTTTTGAAATAACCACAAAATCTAGTGATGTGCTTCGTTCATCCACCAAGACCTCATTATATTTCTGATTGTGAGACATCAGTCTATGCCCCTCATTTCTGGTGTCCGTTTTGTCCGACATATATACTGAATTCTTCAACTTAAAGTTGATACCTCCTCAATCCTTTACTTATTAGCAGTAGTATACCTTGAAATAGTTCTCAACTATGTAAGTAAGGAGTGGGATGTGAGAGGGGATCCACTCGTCACTTAATTTGAGGAATAAACCCATCTAATCCAATCACACTAACAAGTATATTAGAATAAGTGTATTTCTCAATTCTCAAATAAATGGTATACAAGACCAAAATATAGCAGCATAAGATAAAGATCTAACTATTACAATGCTTGTTTATATCATGATTCTTCACCACACAGGGTGATACATAAGAAAATTAAACTATAACATAGGACCAGTAGAGGGTTATTGAACCACCTCAAATCTATATCCTAAGAAGGAAGAACTACACCTGGAGTCGTCCTGGTCAACATTGGTTCTCTCCTCCTTGCTCTCTACTTAAGGGGTTGGAAGCATACTCCACAAGAGAATACAAAGATGGAAATTAATAACATAAAATCCAATATGAGAATTTTAATAGGGAATTGTGTAACATCAGGAAAAAGGACACCAAATATAACAAGGCTTCCCATCCAAGAGAAAAAATACCTTCCAAATGGATATCAAGAGAAAATGAATTTCAATAAGATGATTATCAGGAGTAACACTTGCCATTAATCAAAAGTAAAACGTGTCACAAAATCACACTTAATGAATTTATGGTACATAACCATCAACAATAATAATCAACCTGCATGCACATGAGTTAAACATAGTACTAGTGAAATATAAATAGATAATACTGGCTGGGGCACATAAGCCCTAACCTGAAAGAGAAATTCACATAACCAAACTCCCCAATATAACAGGTGGGAACAAAACCTGAGTATGGGGCACATAACCTCCATCACAAAACATAAAGGAACATAACTCCATAAAACAACCACACATATGCAACTCTAGGTCTACTGAATCATAAAGAATGCTAAATGTAGAGGTAAGTGAATGTTCAGTCATATAAATAGATTAAATGAGGCTGCCATCACATAAATGGACAATATGAAACATTGACCACAAAAGTGGGAAAAATTAGGGTTCCATCTCTCAATAAGGAACAAATTGGTTCAAATCCACCATTAAGGTTTCATCATTAAGCAAGATACAAGTTAGAGTCTAATATTAAATATATACAATTCAAGAATATCAAGACACATTCATTAAAATTAGACCCGAATAAGTCATCAAGTCAAGTAAGAGATAATTCATCAACAAATACCTCAAATAGTCTCAATAGATAAATAACTAGGATGAGTTTCTCAATATGGATATGGAGATGCATCATACCTCTAGATGTGAACCAACTTGTCAAAATCCAAACCCTAGATCCAAGTCAGGGCTCTTCTCACCTATTCTAACATTAAAATATCAATATTATTAATCAATATGCATATATTTCAAACCCTAAATTATAGAAATTTATTATCATTATATTTATGTTATGGATTAGCTTTAGTTAGTTAGGAAATCTTTTTTTGATTCCAACACATATTTTTGTGTATTTTTTTGATAACTATAGAACTAGTTACGAATTATATAAATATCAACCAATTAGAAACATCATAAATCCATGTATGCCAGAAAATCCACAAACTAGGGGAGGGACTCGTGAAGATGGACCAATCAGGGTCGGCCAAGTGACTTGGGACTACAAAAAAAAAACATGAAAAGATGATAATGGCCTTGGTCGAAAGCGTAAGAAAGATATGTGAAAAGGCCATACTGAGGAAACCATATGGCATGATCTTCTCCTAGACATTCTCCCACATGAAGCACATAGGGTCATTGAGAAGCTCGCCATCCATTGATCGGAAATTACCCAACCACTTTGAGATAGATGGACAACTATCAGAGTGACTCTGATAGGTCGCCACATATTTGATGAGGACATGACCAGGGATTGTGGCGGCTAGAATCCCCATGTGACCCAATGCTAAGAGAGAAGGAAAAAAGGGGAACCAGGAATAAAAGACCAAACCGGAGGGCCTCAAAATCTTTTTAAGGGATCAAACAAGATCTTAAATGCCAATAGAAAACACAGGCGTGCAAAGAAGGCCAATAAAAAGGAAAGAAAACATGAAGGTCATATGAAAGATAGGGGAAATAGGACAGGTACGTTTTACCTTCATTCACGACAACCTGGATGAGAGGGGATATTTAGAAAGAGTCTAGGAACCCGTCTACAATGACTATAGTGCAATGGAGGATTAAAGGCTCCATAATGAGGAGGTTGTACATGTCTTCATCACCAGAGGTCAGGGAGAAGGGTTGAAAGGGTCCTAAAGGAAAATAGGAACATATATACGCTCCACTAGATATAGGGATGGTGTAGGCGAGTTTAATTAATGAACAATTATTATTGTAGGGAAAATTGAGCCCAATACCTAAAGGAAGAAGGTAGAGTTGGTTGGGGACCAAGGAAGGTGTTATAGGGAAATTGGTGGACTAGAGGGGTTGTAGAGGACTCGAGGGTGCTGAAGAAGTCGACCCATATATAAAGCTTTGAGGTTTCGTGCCTCTGTCAAAGTGGTAGATTGGGATGTTTTGGGGGTTTTACCTAGTGAAAATGGAAGATATGGAAAGCATAGATCGATATGTGCAGATTTGTATGAGGAAAAGAATGGAGAACAAATTAGGAAAAGTGGATGAGGGACGAGAGAAAACACCAGGAAAGAAGAATCACATTATTGTTCCACAGAAACAGGTCTCCTACCAAAGGTAGGAGATGACCCTTGTATCAACAGATCTAAATCGATCAGCTAGGGAACAATCTGAGTTGAAATAGAATAGGAAACTCACCATAACCTCCAAGAAAAAAAATCAAAACTTTAGGAAATTGAGTGCATTTAAGCAGATAACATAAGATATTAATGTATTTTTTTACTTCTTTTCTTTCCTAATTCATTTAAGGGCCCAAACAAAGTTAAAATAATACCAAACTTGGCACTTAGAAAAATAAGACATGTAGGATCTTATTTTGAGATTTATTTCTACTTTTAAAGTCACTCAATGGTTTATTTAATATTTTAAAGTTAATCTTATATTTTCTTTCATAAAAAATGAAGGCTTCTAGAAATACTCATTTAATATCAATCTTGGCACCCAAGCTAATTGGGACCCAAGGAACACAATTTTTAAATAAATTTGGGTTTTGAACTTTTCTTTTATGAATTCAAATCAATTTGGTTTTAGGCTCAACACCATTATATTTTTTTAATATTTCATCACAATTATCAATATTCATTATAGTGAGTCCTACTATCTCACATTGTTAGCAAAATAGTTTAGTTTTATTATTATGCATAAATTTCCTTATTTTAGTTATTCAACCTATTAAATCCACTAATTTAATGTTAATTTAGATGATGGCACATTATCCATATTTATTGACATGATAATTTCAACTGTTATTTCAATCATATCTAAGCATATTATACCTCTTATTGAACATATGTTAGCCATAATTAGAATATTACTTAGTCAAGGGAATATGTGTCACATATATATGAACTTACTTACATGTTAGAACATATACAAGTTATTATGTTAATATATAATGTTGATTATGGAACCTTATGCACTTAATATGCTATATTTTTTTCTCAAGCCTATATATGTTATGGGTTACGTTGAGTTATTCATGTTATATGTATATACATTTAAGGTATCACTTCGTCCTTGTTTGGTCAAATATGAGGAACCAAGCCTTCTAACCTTGAAATCATGGACTAGGGTAAGATCCTTGGTTTTGGTATGCTACACCACTCCACCACTTAAAAGGATTTCATCCTCAAAATTGCATCATCAATATAATATCAACCAACTAATCCACCCCTTAGAAAGTTTAACCTTATATGTCAAACTAAACAACGCTTAAAGATATATATATATATATATATATATATATCTTTTAGATGTGAATATTTTAGGCATTCATGTTGTTCATAGATCATGCATCCAACTAATCAAGTCAGACCAACCTAGGGTTGAGTTTCAGGTACTCGCGTTACTAATCTAACAACTCTAAGGTTCACATTGACATCCAAAAGGTCATTAGGGTACAAAGGGTGGGTCAATTAAACTGTTAAATAATAGCACATATTCCTGTCACCACTTCATACCCAAAACTAGGGTTAATATTTCTATTCTAACTAATTATAGGGTTTCTCTATCAAGACTTTACACACATCTCTTCATTGTGACCCGATCCAGAAAAATATCGATAAAATCCATAAAAACATTATTTGTACATATAATAGTATAATGAAAATATTTTTTGACAGTATGAAACTATGCGGTCTTAAACAAATATGGTGGCCCAAAATCAATGTGAGAACCAAGTCACAAGTTTTCAATATAGTATCTCATTACCAACTACTTCCTCATTCTCATGCCAAAAATCCACCCTAAAGTTAAAATCTTAATATACAAAGAGATATGTCACCACCAACCTATATTGTAGGGTAAGAGAACCTAAATCCTTATCATGACTTACTAAACATGATTCCTATGTGTACCTCATATGATTCTATATCTACATTTCATAATCTTATGATTAACATAGGTCAATTCTAGGGTAAACATCTCACTTATAGGGTGGATATGTAAGGTAAGGGTTCTAATTAGGGACTTATAGGTTAATATAGGAATCCTAAGGGATATAAAATTGAAATAGTTAGATTAACAATATACTATTGGCTTTGATACCATCGTGTAAGGAGTGGGACTCGAGAGGGGATCCACTCCTCACTTAATTTGAGGAATAAATCCATCTAATCTTATCACACTAACAAGTACGCTGGAATAGGTGTATTTTTCATTTCTCAAATAAATGGATACACCACCAAAGTATAGCAACAAAAGATAAAAGATCTAACTATTACAATGCTTGTTTATATCATGATCCTTCACCATGATAGGTGATACATAAGAAAACTAAATTATAGCGTAAAACCAAAAAAAGGGTTATCTAACCACCTCGAGTCTATCTCCCAAGAAGGAACAACTACACTTGGAGCAGTCTTGGTCAACCTTGATTTTCTCCTCCTTGCTCTCTACCTTACATGTTGGAATCATACCCACAAGAGAAAACAAAGATGGAAATTATCAACATAAGTTGGTATGAACATTTCAATAGGGATTTTGCAAAATTAGGAAAGATGACATCAAAGATAACAAGGCTTACCATCCAAAAGGAAAAGTACCATCTAAGTGGATATCAAGAGAATTTTTTTTTATCATAAGATGATAATCAGGAGTAACCCTTACCATTAATTACAAGTAAGACGTGTCCCAAAATCAGACTTAAAGAATTTAGGGTATTTAACCCATCAACAACAATAATCAACATGCATGAACATGAGATAAACACAATACTAGTGAAATATAAATAAATAATAGTGGCCAGGGCACATAACCCATAACCTGATAGAGAAAGGCACACAACCAAACTCTCCAATATAAAACATGGGCACAAAACCTGAGTATGGGACACATAACCTCCATCCTAATACATAAAAGGAACATAACCCCATAAAAAGCACATATACAACTCCATGTCTACTAAATCACAAAGCATTTAAAATGTAGAGGTAAGTGTAAGTTCAATCATACAAATAGAATTAATGAGGCTGTCATTATGTAAATCAACAATATGAAACATTCACCATAAAAGTGGGTGACATCAGGGTTCCATCTCACAATAAGGAACCACTTGGTTCATTTCTACAATCAAGTTTTCATCATTATGCAAGATACAAGTTAGAGTTAAATATGAAATATATATAATACAAAAATACCATGACTCACATTCATTAAAATTAGACCCAAATAAGTCATCAAGTCAAGTAAGAGATAATTCATCAACAAATACCTCAAAGAGGATCAAGAGAGGGATAAATAAGATTAATTTCTCAATATGGATATGAATATGCATCACACCTCTAGATGTGAGTCAACTTGTCAAAATCCAAATCCGAGATCCAAGTCAGGACTCTTCTCTCCTATAATTACATTCAAATATCGATATTATTAATTGAAATGAATAAATTTCAAACCCTAAATTGTAGACTAGTATTATCATTATATTTAGTTTATGGATTAGATTTACTTAGTTAGGAAGTCTTTTTTATTCCAAAATGTATTTTTGTGTAATTTTTTGATACCTATAGAATTAGTTACAAATTTAATAAATATTAACCAACCAAAAACACAAATAAGTCCATGTATGCTAGAAAATCCAAAACTAGGGGAGGGACTCACTAAGATGGACCAATCAAGGTCGTCCAAGTTACTCGAGAGTACAAAAAAACATTAAAAGATAGTAATGGCCCGAGTCGAAAGCATAATCCAAATTTGTGAAAAGGCAATACTAAGGAAACCATATGGCACAATCTTCTCGTGAACGTTCTTCCACCTAAAGCGCACAGTGTCCTTGAGAAGCTGTCCATCCAGTCATTGGAAATCACCCAACCACTCTAAGATAGATGGAAAACACCAAAGTGACTATGATAAGCCATCAAAGATTTGATGAGGCCATGATCAGGGATTGTCATGGCCAAAATCCCCATGTGACCCAACACTGAGAGAGAAGGAAAAAGGGGGAACTAGGTAAAAAAGACCAAACTAGAGGGATTTGAAATCTATCTCAGGATCAAATAAGATCTTCATTGGAAATGGAATACAAGTGCGGAAGGTAGGCCATTCAAACAAAAACAAGCACAAAGGTCATAGGAAAGGAAGGGAAAATAGGATAGGTAGGTTCTACCTTCATTCACGACAAATCGGATGAGAGGGGATATTCTAGAAGGAGTCTGGGAATTCATCTACAATGACTATAGTGTGTTAGAGGGTAAAAGGCTCTGCAGTGAGGAGGCTACACATGTCTTCATCAGCGGAGGTCAGGGAGAAGGGTTAAAAGGATCCTAAAGGAAAACATGCACGAATATATGCTCCAGTAGATATAGGGATGGTGTAGGAGAGTTCAATTGATGAATAATTGCATCTACATGCAAAATCAAGCCCAATACCTATAGGAAGAAGGTGCAGTTGGTTGGGGACCAAGAAAGATGTTATAGGGAAATTTGTGGATCAGAGGAATTTTAGGGACTTGAGGGTGCTAGAGAATTTGACCCATATATAAAGCTTTGAGGTTTCATTCCTTTATAAAAGTGGTAGATGGGAAGATTTTTTTTTTTGGGGGGGGGGGTTCGCTAGGGAAAATAGAAGATATGGAAAGCATGGATCGATATGTGCATA